>JAJJHT010003724.1:312856-368896 GCA_021223865.1 Drosophila pandora | reverse complement strand
ACTCCCAGTGTAATCACACGAACTGGTCTTCCCGAGCGGTCATCGAATAACTAAGCTAGCCCCGAAGAAGAATGCAAACTAAACTAAATTAATCTAAACTTAAAACCAACCAAAATGTCAAGATTGCCAAAATATTTATTTAAGCTTTAGCTCTTAAGCCATGTCCCAGTTGGAGGAGGCTGACTTGAAAAGTTTCCAGGACCAGAAGAGTTCCAGGTCTCGACATTAAACTCGTCTTCCTCCCCCACCACCTTTAGTCAGCAAATATAGTTTGATTTGTGCCAACCACTTAGGATCGCTTCGATTTCAAGTACTTTAGAGGTAGTTTAGCGAAAAACAAAAAAGAAAAAAGAGGAAAACACCCGAGCCCATAAAGAGGCCTACGATTTTGTACGTTTAAGCGTCTTTTTTTTAGATTCTACAAAAATAAATAAGTTGTAAACGCAAACACACACTCGCCGGACTTTGATGACTCTACCGGAGGGGACCTCGTTATATTTCATTGTCAACAATTTGGCAGCCGGCCAAATTGATCCAAATTAATTTTAATGACCTCCGCGGACCACAGAGCGAGAGATCGCTGCCGGACCGAAGGATACCTTACCGTACCACACCATAAAATCTTAACAAGTCGCAACGGATCGCAGCTCGGATCGGGGCAACCTCCCCGGATCGCAGGCAGTGTCTAAATAGCGATTTGGTGTCATCGCTTAAAAGCCTGTCCGACGCACAGTAACGCCACCGCCTGCAGCCGCCTCCTTTGATCTCCCGGTGGTATGGCAAAAATGCCTCCCAAAGCCCGAAGATGGAGTCTCTGTTTCAGTTCATGAAGGGGGTAATCATGTTTTATCGGAGAGGAATATATAAATTTTCAATAGTTAAATATTTTAAAATATTTATTCTACTTCTAGTAGTTTTGAGATGTTTTACTGTAAAGGTTTATATAAAAAATAGATTGCTAAAGTTTTTAAAAATATTTCAATATGATAAGGTTTTTTGATACATGTATGTATGTTNGTAGCTTCCAATATAAAAGCTTTGAAGGATTGATTCTTGCAAATTTTTGATTGGAAATCATATAAAAATCTACACTATTTATGATTATTTATCAAATAAAAAATTGCATAAGTTAAACATCCATTTAACAAGCCTTTGTGAGTGGAGTTCCCCCCTTAAACCGTAGGAGGCGCAAGCTCGGTATAATATTAACGCCTTGAGCTCTGGACTCTCGGCTGCTCTGCGCTCTGGGATGTGGCCCTGTTTTTCCTTTGTCTGTCTGAGCCTTTTGCCTCTTTTTGTTTTTGGCGTACGCTCGATCAATTAGGCAAACTTGTTTTACGACCGCTTTTATTAGCGTCCGCTCTGGCCGGCGCTCCACGCAACCGGAGTTGAGTCCGAGTCCGAATCGGGCCGAGAGCCAACGACAGAGACTCCAGACTCCAGACCCACTCGGGCTTTTGGGGACTGGAGACTGGGGACTGGCCAAGTGGGGAATGAGTAATGAGACGGCGGACCCAGCACCCGGCAGCTATGGAATGTGTTGGAAAAAATTATGTGCAGCGTCAAGTTGTGCAAGTGGAATGGATTGGGTCAACGAGTGGAATGGAATAGCATTTGTTAGGCAAAAGGTTGTCTATTTTTTAGATAAATTATAAATATATTTGATAATCATTTAATAAATTTATAAATAATGGATAGTGTTTAAGATTCAAACAGAAAACTAAATGGATAAACTACAGTCTAGGCCATACTTTATATTTGTTTTATTTAATCCCTTATAGGGATATCTTTTTAAAGCTAATGGCTCGATAAACAGACATCATTCCTGGTTTAAAAAAGGCTCTATTTAGTTTTAATCACAGGATGGGTTTCCAATTAGCCCCACCAGCCCCATAAAGTATATCGGACTCGCAATTGTATTTATGCTTTAGGAACACTCCAGTCCATAATGAGCGGACCACTAATTGCTGCCGCACCTGTGGCACATCCTCTGCAGCCGCGAATTAAAACATTTGCCATTTGCCAACCCGTTTTATATTTCCAATTGCCGCTGGAGGAGGAGGAACTGGGGGACGCAGAGCCGGGGGCCTAGGAGCAACGCCAGGGAGGCAAGACCGTAAAATAATAATTCAATGTGACAGGCAACAAGATACGACAGCGGGCGCCATTTTTCAGATGCCACCCCGCACCTTCGCCGATCTGCCGGCTGCTCCGGCAAGTGGCACACTTGCAACTTGCAATACTCTGACATTATCGCTGGGAATTATGACAGACAGACGTACGGAGCGGCGAACGTCGGAAAGTGATCCGCTAATCTCCGGAGCCTTGCATGCATTTGAATTTCTATTAAGCTAATTGCACTCGGACGAGGCGAATGCGCATTTGCTCATGTCTTAAAACGCTGCCTCAGATACAGCGATTGTTTCCAGATATGATTCTGGAATGGATAGGTTCTTGCAGCAGGGTCAGCCGGTGGGGGCATAAAAGCCAACATAAAGTTGAAACTGTCAACGATGGCTCCGGACCGGAGCACTCCCCGTTTGCATTTAATTAGCCAGCCAAATGACCACCTAGTAGGAAGGCCTCTTGAACCCGCGCCCTCTAGAATCCGACCGAACTCGTACTTTATTTTAAAAACAAAAAAAAACTCCGAACCGGGTTCGAGGCGCCACTTAGCCAACTTCAAAGTGCAGAGTGCCGACTGGAGTGTGTGCATCTTCGCCGGGGTCTCCGGACCGGGCCGGGACGGGCCTGACCGGCAAGCTACCATCATCTTCATGGCTGGCATTACAAATCGACAAACGACACGAAAATGCGCTTTAACAACGCGCAGTTAAAATAGATAAAAGCCGATAGTCGGACGCCGCCAGCCGTTGCAAGTCCCCTCGATAGAGGACTATGGCCTGGGGAGCGGGGTGAGGGGATCAAGACTAAGGGTATCATTTGTTTTAGTTAAAGCTTCCCCGATCTAATACTGGCTGAATGAAATATTTTATCTATTTATGGGTAACTTATTATTTAAACTTTCCAAACACTCCAATAATAATTGGTATTTCAGAGTGGATTAGATAACTCAAAAATGGGATATGCATTTCTGTTTTTAAATGATTTATTTTTATAAAATATTAAGTTAAGAGTTGTTTAATATTTTATTAGATTTATTTATCCATCCACCCATGACGTCCACCTTATTAAAGTCTTCCATTATTATCCTCCATAACCCAAAAGAAGCAACCCTCTAGAATCTAGACGCTCTTTCTGTTCCCTCTTTCTCCAGAAGACACTCCTCCAAAGATTCTATGACGTCACAAATCCAACTCCAACAGCAGCAATATCATCTCGATCCGAGTTCTAGGAAAAAATATCAAAATTCCAAGAATTCACACGAAAGACAAAATGCGATTGCTTTGGAAGAGCCGCAGAAGGCAAAAGATTGGGACTCGGTCTGGATACGGGTTTGTCAGGGCAGGGGTATTATGAGATTCAGATGGCTTTGGGTTCGGGGATGGGAATTGGTATTGGAATGAGTATGGGTATGGGTATGGGTATGGGGGATATGGGTTAAGGTATTCCCTTGTCTTTCGGCTCTTATCACAACTCACGCGCGTCTCGTTCCATTTCGGTTTTTGGCTTGGACCCGAAATCACATTATCTGGGTTCTGCGTTCTGCATTCTCCGTTCCGAGATGGCGACGTAGCTAATGGATATGCCGCATATGGTATAACATATCACAGATGACGATGATGATGATGGGACGACCGCTCTCGGTCCCTGCTTCTCTTTCTGTTGCACTATCTCTGGTGTCTCTTTCGGTGCAGACGCCGGTGCCAGTGCCATTGCCATTGCCGGTGTCTTGGAGGAAGATTGAAGATGCGGCGCTTATCGAGGAGAAAAGCAGGGAACGCAAAAGATGCGACTCGAAAAGAGTTCAGCTGGCCTGGCTGGCTGACTGGCTGGATGGCTGGAAGGCTGGGAGGAGTTCCAGTTCCAGTTCGTATCCCAGTCCCAGTCTCAGTCCCATCTCCTCTGCATATTTGTGTTATCGTTCTGCCCCCGTGCTGCACCCCCGTGGGCATTTGCATCACGGAATGCAACGTAAGAAAAAAGGGCTCTCTCGGCGCAGAAATGTGGCGCCAAAGGAAGCGTTGAAAATGGTACTTGATCTTGATCGCGATGAGGCGACCGAACCGAAGAGGATCGTTCCGCTGACTGTAATTTAGACGGCGCCTCGATCCTTGTTTCACACTAATGCACTTGCAGCTTTTAAATGTCACCTGGGCCAGGGCACTCCCCTCCTCCGGAGAAGTCGACACCAGCTAGGCCACTTTGTGATCTTGTAATCCCCTCTGGGGACCTGTGAGTTGCTCGTGTGTATTCAATTGGAATAATTAGTGATATCAGTTGGGATTTGTTCAAGGTTTGCATCTCAGTTATTCCTATACAAGGAAGCCCAAATCTTGATATTGCAATTATGTATGTTATTTTTAATAATTTGTTTTCAAAACGCTCTAAAACCAATCTTAATAGAAGTCGTAAAGCAACTATTATATCATTTTGTTTACCATTTCTACGGTGCCATGTTATTACTGAGGCGTCATGGTATTCAGTCTAGTGGCGATAATTTTTACGACCATCTGGAGACTTGACAACTTTGTTGGCAGGCACCACACTCCTCTCCATATAGGCCATAACAATTACAATGTATGACACCCACTTATGGCCAGCATCCCTCATATCGAGACCGAGAGGAGAACGTCTATGACTGGCATCCTCTTCAATTAAGTGCCTGCGAAAATCTGGCTGGCTTTTCATTAGTTTATCGAACGGTCGCGGCAAAGGGGAAATATTTCAAATCTTGCCACAAGCTGGCCACAACCAGTTGCAATTAAAGGTTCTGTTCGTGGTTGGCGCCGCTTTCGCGAACCCTTTTTTAACGTGAGAAAATTCCGCACTGATTTCTACATACATATGGGCAAAATGTCTCCTTATCGAGCGCCAGCATACCTGAACAAAAATGTATGTGCGTATTCCCGAGATAGTGCCCCCAAAGGCCGAGGCACAGCCTGCAAAGAGCGTAAATGTCAAAATGCCAAAATTAATTGCAATGGCAGTGCCACGGATAAGGCTCCAGAAAGCCGATCCGGCCATGCTGCCAGCTCCGGGAGCCAGGCCACTGCCCACTTTTGGAGCGCCAAAAGGAGGAGGGTTTTTGGGTGGAGGTCAAGGGCGGGATTAGAAGTTACTAGAGGGGGGCTACTTAATGGTACTTAAAAACTAGAAAGCTTACAATAAACTATGCTAAAAATGGTATCTAATATTCTAATAACTTTTCCATTTCGTGAAATGGCTTCTACCACATTACAAAATTATTCAGAGCCCTTTTCAGACGCCTCTGTCCTTAGACTTCAGTTCCTTCGTGGCCACCATTACAAATTCTACCACTTTTGACCCTGCTGCCGACCAACAACCTCTGCTTGCCACACCTCAGAACCCAGAGCCACAGAGCCACAATCAAAACCAGACCGAGGGCCATCATGTCTTAAGACCGAGGAGCTATCGTGCCGGAAAATCAGCAGGACGCCACGCCGTTGCAGCCCCGCCGAGAAGTCGAGAAACTTGCAACGGAAACCCGTTCCGGGTGCCCCACAGTGCTGGTCCCCATTTTGAGGTGGAGTCAGCAATGTGGCACCAGCGTTTTCATTGGTCAACTGCACTGCCAACACACACACACGAGTTTGGATGTGTTACCTGACCACCACCCGCCTCCCAGTCCTCAGGTCTGGCTTTCATTAAAGCTTCGCATAAATTTTGTTGCATGTTTGCGGCGCTTTATGTCCGTGCGGCGCAAGTTCGTCCGGGTATCGCGGGCTACACGCACTTCAGTCTCAATTCATTTGCAGCTCGTCTATTACCCCCTTTTCGTCCAAAAGTTTCCCCCTTCCCGGGAAAACTGGTAGACGCATTTCGTGCCTATGTCTGGGGCCTTTTTTTATGATTTGGACTGCTCGTATTTTGGCAGTTCCTATAAATAATTGAACTTTATCGCTCGGGGGCCCGCGTGCCATTTAATAAATTTAATTTGTGGTAATTGAACATTTGCCAGTGGCAGACACGAATGGTAGGTGACGAATTTATCAAGTTGTCTCTCTGCCCAAAATTGCAATTAAAATCGGCCATTTTTTAGACTTGACAAGTGACTAATATTCCAGGAACTGTTTTGGGTGCGTTCCGTAATCAGAGCACATTCTTGTGCCATGCAGAATAGCGGAAATCCCCTTTTTGGGCTATGTGTCACTTTTTTTTTTAACCCAGCAACTGATTTTTAATAAATTAATCTTAAAAAGAAAGCTTACTTAGTGGGTCCTGAATCTTGTATACCCTTGCTGACAATATATACTAGACTAATTTAAAAAATATTTAAGTTCAAAATTCTTTCGATTGTTTATTTATATGGCAGGTTCTCAAAATATGGATTCTAAAATTATAATACCACATAAAGGGTATACAAATATACAAGAAGACTCATCGTGGTTCTTTATGTTTTCTTCGTCATTCTCTTTTTGGGAAATTTTTAACAGATAATACTTATGGTACTACTTATATTATGATATATTTTTAATTCCAGGAAAAACTATGTTTTTTAAATATAAAATTCAACCGCAAAAATATATACATACTCTTTTAAAAATGATAATTGAAATCAAAATTGTTAAAAAAAAGTTTTTTTTTATCAAAAAAGCATTTAATGAGCAGTTAAATATTTATGGTTTGTTTAATTGCAAACTGTGAGGATTTTGAAAATTTACTGGGCAAATTAACGATATTCTTAATTGCAATTTAGAGCTGCAAAAAAATGTTAATTAAAAGTACTTAAATTTTCATTAAGCGCTTTTTGATCGCGACTAAAATTTATGCACCAAGCCAAGAAAACAGTGATTACTTATCTCCATTATGACAGATGAATGGCACAACTAATTTGTAAATCAAAAGGAATTTGTTATTCTCACCTCTTGGGTTCATACCGATTGAGTGTAGTATACTATACATACATATGTAAATGGAATCAACTTAATGAAGACATTATCAGATAAATAAATCACAAGTAGGCGTTAAACTTATAAATTGCAAGCGATTGTAAATAAGTAAGATTTCAATGAATTGCTAGCCAGCGAGAGGAGCTATGAAGGTGCCAATTAAAGAGCACATAAAATGTAAAAATAATAAATAGCAAAGCCCATGGTTTATGGCATTCATATTCGCAAGGTATATTTATAATTAATTTGTTTTATTAGCGCATATTATTGGGCTTTAAATGGCGCAGGGGAGACGTTGCGCATACGCCCCGATAGCCAGCGCAAGTGGGCTGTCCCCAGAGAGTCGCTCTGTTCCACTCTCTCCCTCTCACACACATGGGGGACACTCACTCGAATATCTAAACAGCAAATCAAGCAAACTTTAATATGGCCACAATTCGATTAAAAACGCGAATGAGAAAGCAAGATAGCACGAGACTGATATGGGGGAAAAGAGCGAGTGCGCTGCCAAGGCAACACCCACTTTCAAAGCGATATCGAGTGTATAAGTGTGTGTGTGTGTGTGTGTGTAAAAGCGAAACCCGTTTGTTTGGTCGCGAGAGAGCCACAAAAGACAGGCAGTCAGTCGCTCTCCAACCGGAAACAAAAACAAACGCGCTCGCGGTGCCACGCTCCCTCCATCTTTATCCCTATTCGCGTTTGTGTGTGTGTCTGTGTGTGTGTGTGTGTTTGGTGTTTCCCCATTCCAATCAGAACACATACAAGGAGTCCGAGTGGGACTCGAAATTCCTTGCCTTCAGTTGGACTCCGACCGCTTGAGAGCGATACGCCGCGAAACGCACCAGACGTAGCGAATCGAATCGCGAATTGCCGTCGCCAAAACCCAAAAGCGATCTATAGTTCAAGTCTCTAAACTGGAAAGCTAATAGTTTTTGCCAGATAAAAGCCAGAATTTTGATTAATTGGCTGGACAACCAAACGGGTCTCGCGATCAAACTCGTATCAATTTTTGGCATTCATCGATAGAGTGCGAGTGTATGAATATCAGTGAGTGCTGTGAGTTCAGTTGGCCTGAAAGATATATATCTGTATCTGCATCTTTGTCTGTGAAGTGCCTGTGATTTGTGGCATCGACACAGCCATTCAAAATCAAATCAAAAGAAACAAAAAACTCACAAAACGTTTGCCGTGAAAGAAATACAATAAATGCTATTTAAAAGCAGTTTACATTTTTGTTAAACCGCACAACAAAAAGCCCATTAAGAGCCATAACTGCCAATTGGCATACGAATCATCATTTGCATAAATCAACCAAGGAAATATCATCTATTTATTTCAAAATAAGTAAGTTGAACTGAGAGGCTAAGTATTCTACCTCTTCACTCTACCAAAATAATAAAAAACTCGTTTTAAAATGGCTTTAAGATGCCATTCGAATGATTGGAAATCTTTACTATACCTTCGAGTTGCAGCTCGAATTAGACATTATCAATAATATCAATGTTGTGTCAATTAGCTCAGCTAAAGCTCAGCTACGACACAATCTTTATGGATCAACAATGAAATTAGCATGGGACTCGTGTTTAGCATGTAAACACCACGTTAAGATACAGATCTAACAGTAAAAACTAGTTTCGCGGCTATCTTTGAGATACCATACTATAGTAGCAGTGCAGTTGGCAGCACACCCAACACAGAAGCCTAAAGGGTGAAAGGGTCGTAAATTTTGGCCAAAAACATATTGGCAACAAATCATTTTCGATTATGCCATTAGCAACTGAGCGTGCATTTGGTTGGGTATTGTTCAATAATTTAATTGAATTGTAATTTATGCGCTTGAGTTTTATATTCAGGCATAAAATATAGCAGAAAAGGCCATAAATTTCCGATCAACTTTTGAGATGTCAAAATGGAAATGGAATGCACAGTATATGTCCACAAGGCTTGTTACGAACTTGGCGTCCAATGGCAGTTGACATGAGCGCAGTTTTGTTTCAATTAGCTCCCCGTTGAAAGGCCGAGTGTCAAAAATCTTTCAACCTTCCTTAATTGATGGTAGCAGCCGGCGGTTGAAAGCTGCAGCAGTTCTGGAAAACTGGAATTGTTTTATGCACTTTCAACACTCGCAGTGGCACTCACAGTAGTTGGCATAATTACTCGCACAATTGCACTGCAGATACATAAATTGGCCAGCCCAGGGCAGCTCCAAACAAAAGACTGGAGAGCCAAACTCGTAAGAACTACGTAGAGCAGTCATTAACATTCGAATTAACATTAACATTAGCTCGTATCACTATTCATTAGGGTTCTCAACTGCGGACATGGCCAAAACTCTTTGGTAATGCACATAAATTAAAACCGACAAGGCAGAGTGTGAAAGGGGTCTTGAAGGAAAGGTAAGAAGAAAACAATTAGAGGCCTTCATTACATTTCTTTTCATAATCAGTCATAAAAAGTGTACAAATAATTATATGCCATTTATAAGTTTCTAAGATATCAAACGTATAAAATGTTTGTTTACTTCGGAAGTTCTAGAAAACTTTTGGAAACCTGGGCCGAACATCATAATATAGAGTATGCCCATGATTGGGAAATCATCGGATGTTAACAACGTGCCCACATACGAGCCTACTTTAGTTTAAGGATCGGTGACTTTTCATCACCTAATTTAAAAAATAGGAAAAGAAGTGGATGGGTTAAAGTAAAAACTAAAAATTTCTTCAATTTCACTCAAAAAACTACACCTTTATAGATCTCCTTGAGTCATGAAACCATAAACAACTGAGTAGTCTGTTTTCTTTCAGAGTTCTTAACCCCAACCCCAATAGTCCTTGAATTAGATTACTTGGATACACCATAACCCCCGTTGAAATCTTCCATATCCTCTCATTGGCAATCTTTCCCATTACGTTTATGAGCAACCTTGACCAAAGTAATTCGAATTCGATTGCAACCCTTTGCTTCACTTTCACTTCCAAGACCCGGCCACGAATCAGTCATCCGTCAGGTAATGCCAAGTACCATTCCATAGAGCAATTAACTGCTGGCGCCACCACTAAAAGGCCAACAACAGCGAACAGACTGGGCTCAATGGATGGCCCAGACACCGAAGTGGGCAGAGAATAGGATCCCGTGGAGGCACGGCCATGTTGACAATGACACAACATGACGGCAGATTCTCGAGTGCAGGAAATATTGCAAAAAGTGTCATAAAATCATTAGCTGGAAAACAGTAAAGACAGGTCCGCAAGGGCCATAAAAGCAGGCCAAAGGCCAGCCAAAACTGGCCGTAGCCTGTCCTGCGAGGAGGTCATGAGTCAAAGGCGCTGCGTGTGACCAGTGGCACAGGTTACATGATCCCTGGTCTCCACCCTAGGCCCTGGCCCGGCTTCTATGTATCTGTGTGCGTGTTTAAACGCCTTTTAATTTATGACACTTTTATGAGACCAACAAAATCCATAAAACTGAAATTGGCCTCAAACATTGGCGGGAGAGAAGGCAAAACAAAACTAGTTAAATGGCTCTGACTTTGTCTCGCATTCGGGTCGAGAGAGTTTTCCGGCAATTGCATCATAAATCTTAACCCAAACAGCTTATCGAGGCCAAGTCAAAGGTCAGTCATGTGAAGGGATATACTAGGTCCCAATGAAATATTAAATTCTTTTATTAAAGGACATTTCCAATGATGCTTAAGGATATAGTACACATTAATTAAATAATTTCTACAAAGATATTTCCGAAAAAACCTTTTTAAAAGCCATTTCTGTCACTTTTTCAAAACCATATCCTATCAACACAACCTGGCAACTCTGTTGAGAAAACAACCCCCAGACACACATGGCTGAAAATGCAAAACTGCAACCGGCCAACCTAATTATGCAATTTTAACACCACTCGCTCAAGCTGGCCAACCTACACGGCCCATACCCAGAGCCGGGCCGTCGGATCCAAACCGAACCATGTCCATAACCATATGAATATCATTCAGGTAGAGCTGTCGGGGCCGACTGGCGGCCCGGCACGCAAAGTGGAAAGTGTATCCGAGGCAGAAACAACTGGCAGGCCATGATAAATGCCCCGAGCTGCACTTTGGCTCACTTTGTTGCAAGTTGCAAGCAGGTCAGCGGGCCAGAACCATGGCCCAATAGGAAGTACAGCCCTCAGCCATCGGCCATCGGCCGTCGGAGACCCGGGAAGTCCTGCCGTGTCCAGCCAGACATCGGCTAATTGCGTGTTAGCCAAGGACCTAGCCAGCTGATAGCGACGATCCAGGATCCAGGTCCTGGAGTTTCTCGGTAGCCAGCCACTTGGCGTCACAAGTCTGGACATCTTGCTGAGAGTGTTAAAATTTTATTTATTTAAAAAAAGTGTGGAAATTTTTGAATATACTCTTTGGAATATAGGTGATATATTCGATGGAATAGAACCCTTTCAAACTTTGATTTTAATTTGAGGATAACTATTTCAAGACTTTGACATCATTTCTCTGTTCTCTTCCAAAGCTGATTAAATTCCTTTGAAATCAGCATTTTATTTGTGAATAACAATTTTTTCCACTGACCGATAAGCTTGCCTTATTCATGCTGATAAACAATATAAAATAAAAAGTCGTATCCAATCGGGGCAATGTGGAACCTTCGCGGAGAAATAATCTTGAAACTTATCGTGGCTTCTTGGAGGAAGCTGGGCTCCCCAAGCCGCAGCCGATAAGTCCTTAACAGTAACAGTTCTGTTCTGCTTAAGAAAAGATTTCGATTCCGGGTGCAGTTGAAGCTTATCTCATTGCTTCCCAGGCTCAAAGTTCATTTTAAGACTCATTTTAAGCTGGCGCCAAAGGCCAATAAAATAAGAGGCTTTCTTCTAACGCATAAAGGTGGCCATAATTAATTAATTAAAGACACGGGGAAAATTAGGCGACATCTTTTCACAGCCAAGAGCGCCGATCGGATCTTGACTTTTCCACAGCAATTAATTCTCTTCGTCTGGCTCTTTCTCGGTGTGTTTCTCTCTGATCTCACAAATGTAAATGTCACCCGGAGGGGGGAGTGGCGGGGGGCGGGAAGACATAAGCCGCAGCGACGCAAAGACACTTAAAAGCTTTGCCAGAAGACCGACGGACGAATGGATCCCCTTTGGGGATCTGAAAATGTGTCTGCCCGCGTGCCGAAAACTTGTCACCGCCACTAGTAATGGGAGTGGGAGAAAGAGAGGGGGCGATCAAAAAGAAAGAGAGGCACTCAAGCCTAGAGGGAGTAAGGGATATAAATCTTCACTATCGGCGAAGATCAAAAGCCCAGGTCAGGCTTAATTTAGACGCCATCCGAAAGGATACCCGAATCGAGTTCGTTGCCTAAGTCTTTCGTTTCTCACACGCCCTGTGGGCTGTGCGCCAAAAAAGAGCACAAATGCCAGCATAAAAGTGCGCTTACTAAGCATAGATATGCTCTATCTGGATGGTAATTAATTATAAAAACAAAATGCGCACACAAACGAAGCATTATCAGCCTAAACCCAGCCATACAAAAGTTGCAATAAGTCACCATTTCCGCCATCAGTTCTCCACCGAAGCCGAGGCGATAAGACCTTAGTGCCGCTATCCAAAGGCGATGTTTATAGACTGACACACACTCAAAATCAGCGATTGGAACAATCATCGAAAGCGGGGGTGCTTCGCTCTTATCTCGTCCTATTCAAATTGAGTTCTTCGCTAGCTCGCTAACATAGTTTGCTTTTTGTATTTCGGAATTTGTAAGTAGCCGTCGCAGCACTTGAATTGCGTTTTAGTTGCCATGTCAAGTGCTTGGGCAGGGTAGGAGGTGGGGCTGCCAAGGCAGAAAGTGGGTCTCAGTCTGGTAAGTAATTACTCCGCTCAAAGGAGCCCCTAATGGCAGGGCGATAACGAATACAGATCGCAACTTTAATGTCGCAAGAAATTTAAAAATTACAAAGCTTTAGATTCTTGAAATATGCGTCTTATTCTTAAAAACAGATTTTATTTTTTAGCTAAACGATAAAGGATCAAAAAAGAAAGTATTAAATGCCTCGAGCTTAAAAATCACAGAAACTTGAAAATTTTAAAGATAATTCCCTATATATTCCTATACTATATTTAGTAGATACTTAGCCCACACTTTACCTTTCCTATTCCAAAAGAACTCGAAACGCCATCAAAGAACCCTTTCCAACTCACACCACCAGACTTACCTCTCCCCTATCTGGAGAGGCTAGATGCATTTGCGACATTAAAGATGAACCAAAGTCCCATAATTACAAGACTCGAACGGCCTAAAACACTCAACGGCAGTGAGCCGAGTATGTCTTCGTCTGGCGGCCGACAGCTGAAAGATTCTCATAATTACGCATAAAGAAAGAAATAAACATACAAATTTGAATAAAAACGATATAACCGCAGAGACATCGCAGCTACAGAAGGTGACCGCGATGCGGCGACATAAACTGGGGTTGGGTTTTTTTCGGATCTTGGATCGGATCCAAATCTGAGGCTGGCGCACTTCAGCATTAAGAATCGAACCACAAATCCACTTAAAATCACTACAAAACCCAATAAAGATTGCTTTCATCTTTGCCGAGAGGGAGATCCATACATATGGAGATGGAAAGATGGAGAGATGAAGAGATGGAGGAATAGGATGGATTTCCGATGATGGCGATGACGATCAATGATCATCGAGTAAGACCTCAACGGGCTCTCTTCGTCCCGGGGGTTGGAGAAAGTATTAGAAAGGGGTTTTGGTTCGGGGGCGGCTAAGCGGTGACGCCACTTTGAAAATTCTGACGACATTTCCCCTACTATAGAGAATAGGAATAGAGAATCAATTGAGGGCAAGGATTAGAGTGGAGCCAGGGCCATTATCATTTGTCTGTCCGTTATCAGAGGCTCAAAATGTAGAGAGTCTAGAGTCTAGACTTTCTTCCTCCTTTTTTTGGGCAAATACATTTTCCATTTCGAGGAAAGCGCGTGCCAGTTCTCCATTCCATTCTGCGCTTTCGTTCGATAAGCTCCATAAAAACTTTATCGCCAGATACCACCTTCAGGTCCTCCTCGATCCCGGCCAGATCGTGTGGATGATCACATTAACGGTCTGGCGCATGATATATAAAGCTGTTCACAAATTAAGGTCCATTAGCGCAGCAGGATGTGTCAGCGCGGATTGAAATATGCGCATGTCTGCCCCGTCCTGCTCATCCATCCTTTCCGCTCCGGCTCCGGCTCCGGCTCAGGCTCAGGCTGCGACTGCGGCTTTTGTTTTGACATCTTTCGTACCTCACCTTGGACTTTCCTCGCCCAGCTTTTGTTCTTTTCTTAATTTTGTTTGTTTTTTTTTCACTTTTGCTTTGCATTTTAATGGAGAGCATTCGTTCTCTCTTCTGGGTCCCAGAACCTTTTTTTTTTTGGCAAGAAACTAAGGCAAATTGCTTGATTAATGACGTCTCCTGGGGTCTCTGATTAATTTGTGTTTTGACTGGCTTTAGCTCGATTTGTGGTTGATGTGCGGATGTGAAATAGAAATGGACATTTTAGGGACTAAAGGGTAGTTTTCTTTTAAATACTAGACCATAGAATTGGCTAGGCCTTTTAAAAAAGGCGTTTAGCTAGTTATTTTTTTTTAGTTTGTTTAGTTCTTAGTTCTCAAGATAATCAAGGAAATATTTATAAACTAGCTAGCAAGAGTACTCTCTAAAATCGAATTTTCTTTAGAGCTTTAGACCCTTTTTATATATTTTATAAATTGCCCTATTTACCATCAAACTCGAGGTATTAAGATTATAAACTATGTAGTATGTTATCTATGAATCTACCATAAAAAAATTAATTTTAGAATAAAATTTTAAGTGTTATTCTGGAAATACAGACTAGAAATCCTCCTTTATAATCATATCCATTACCTCTAATTTGTTAAAACTAAGCCACTTAAATCGGTTGTGGTTTGTTTGTTGAAAAATAATGAGCCCATCTCTCACCTTTCTTAGAAATGGTATGGCTTGTTTCTTACCCCTGACCTCCGAGCAGTTGCAATTTGAGTCATCGGAATTAATCGCCTGCCATTAAGAACTATATAAACACAGGCACTCGCCTGGACAGCTGGAGGATCAATTAATCGAGCCTGTCCAGATCCTGCGATCTGATTCTTGGCCCTGGCGACAGACACACGCCCAGGCACTTTAATGAGCTGCTGACAATGGGCAGGGCCTTCAGTGCCCACAATCTCTCGCCTCGGTGGCTGTTTGTCATAGGATTTGGGATTGGAATTCGGGCCGGGAAAGGGTCTGGAAAAGCGGATTAAAGGGATCGGATCGAATAGACTCTAGTAAAGTGGAGTGGAGTGGAGGAAAGTAAAGTGCCTACCGTTCCGGGTCTCAAGTGCACAAACGCGGACCTGCTTCAATTTCCCGGCTCATTTTTCAAGGCTTACATGAAATTGACTAATTTTTGAGTCACTGCAGTTGCTGCTCAGCCGGCGGCGCAGTCGGCGTCTGCGTTGCACCTACAAATTTTTACCTGTCAGTCAAGTGCATCTCGCTCGCACAGCCCCGCACCCCATCCCGCTCACTCCTCCGTCCTCGGGCATGGGTCCATTGATGGAATTGACTTTTTATGTTGTTGCCGTTGAAGTTGCTGCCAGCGTCGCTGCTGATGTTTCTGCCTCGGTCACCGTCGGCGTCGGTGTTGGGAACTGGATCTGGATATTTGGGATTAAGTTTTTGTTTACTTTGAGGCGTTTTTTAGTTTGTTTGTTCGCCTCAAGGAAGTCGGTTGCTCTCGCATTCAGTGGCTCTCGATCGCGCCATAAAGCCAAAAGCCAACAGCCAACGAAAACACCAAAAGAATATTCAATTCCGTAAAACAGACGAAATAAGGGGAATCGGTTAAGTGCTCGTAAATGGATTAAAACGAAATTTATTGCTTTATAGGCCACATTAATCAAATGACTTACAACAAGGCCCATAAAGTGCCATATAAATAATAAACAAACGTAGCCCGCGCCTCGACCTGCCGTGTAAATGTGCAATAAAACATTTCTGGATTTGAATTTGTTGCAATTAATCAGAACGCATTTGTGATACGCTGAATTATTTGCACTTCCCCCGATCAATATCAATAAGTATAGACACTTTGAAATTAAAACCCCCATCGTAACCCCAACGTGAACTGATCTTCGTGCGTGGTCCATTAATCATTCTGAAACGAGCCGCGAATCGCGAATTATTTGGCCATAAATCATGGGCATCTTGCTGAGTGATGGCGATGTAAGTTCACCTTTACATTTTCAAATATTGATTGGTATTGTTGAGTGTCGCCAAACATGTTGGTCTAAGCTTCTTTTCCGGGGGCTAGTAGCAAGTTTATTCTATAGAAACTAACCTATAGAGATCATCAATCATACAAAGTACTTATAAACCTGATGGCATATTCCATATTTTATAGTATAAGGGTATATTTTGATTCATAGATGTCTTCTATTTTTAATCATTATTCATTTATTTAGATTTCTATAAAGGGATATTTTCTACTCCTTAAAAAATATAATATTTTTTCTTTATTCTTTCCCAATCATTTATAAGATATCTCTTAATATTTAAAACGATTTTAAAGATGTCCTAATCCTTGGAAATAGCAAAAAACCAATCTCTAAAATTTTAATTAATTTATATTAAGTAATACTTTGTCCCATTTAAGTTTTTTACTTTTTCTTGAACCAATGCAACACTATCTCTTTGCCACACATTGTTAACTCCATTAATTAGCCGGCTATCTGGTTTTAATATCCTTAATCGCTATGCATCTATTAGTAGTAATAAACCGATTTTTCTCTTTCGCTGAAAGCGTTTTAGATGAGCCTTGACAGGCGGCAGAGTTAAATAGCTCAGTTGCAGTTAGCAATTAATAAAAAAACAAAATAAAAATCCGAAACCAGCATCCGTTAGAGGATGGGCGGCAAGGGGATTCAGAGAAAGCCAGGAGAGAGCCGGGCCTAGAGATGATCAATGAATGAATGAGTCAAGTGGACTCGAGTAGACCTGGGAGCTGAAGTGGAGTGAAGTGGCGGGGTAAAAACAGGATCCTCCACTTGAAGCCAGAGCGCCAGCTTAAGAGGAGAGGATCAGAAAAGAAAGACAGAAACACTCAAAGCGCCGCTCATCTTCATTTTACACTTATACCCCCTACCTTTAACTCCATATCATTCTGAATTTTGTTTCCCTCTCAAGTGGTTTTCTCTGTTTGTTTTTGTTCCTTCATTTGCGGTGACAAATTATTAACGTATCCCATAGATATCCCTACTCCTTCTCTCTCGCTCATTGCGTTCGATCTCGATCCTCTGAATCCTCTGATCTTCCTTCTACAAACACATTTTATGAAATTGATTTTTTATTGCTGGTTATTTTAATTCCTCGCCTTGCCTCGCCTCCTTCCTTTGGGGATTTCTCGGCTTGTCCCTTTCGGTGATCGCATTTTAATAAGCGCCAAAGCGCCCCTCTCTGACTCCCTGCCTCAAACTGCTGCAGCTTGTTGACAATTTTTCGTGTGGTCGCCGCCTCCTTTGATCTTGCCCTTCGAGCTCCATCCTTTGGGCCATCTCTCACTCGCTCCGGCGGCCGGCGCTCTCTTTGATCGAGTGATCTTCTAAGGGGAGCGACATCATTATGCACGCGTGGTCACATCTTTGATTCTTCGGCACTCCGTTGATCTTTCCATCCCTCCGTCACTCCTTTCACTCCCTGGCTTTATGGAATTTAAGGAATTGCAGCCGAAATTGTTTCCTCTCTCTCTAATTTGTTGTGACAGTTGCGTGTCGAGTCTAAAATAAATATTGCGCATACGTCACGTTGTACGCCATCAATCAAATGTGCAAATTTGCATTAATTTTCAAAGCAAAATTATTTTTTTTTTAATAAAAAAATATAGTGCTTAAAACATTATGATATAATTTATTTTAAAAAAATTACTCAAAGATCAAAAGTATATTATTTTACCAAGTTGAAAATTGCCGCCGGCAACTTAATTTTCTTTAAAATGCCTTCTTTCACATGCCAATGCATGAAATACTTTTCGGAATATTTCCTAACCCACTCCTTAAGTGGCCATCTGGTTGCGAGCCAAAAATTTATTTGGCGCTGCCTCAAGAGGGGAGCACGAGGGCGAGGAAAAAATTAAAAATTTCATACATCATCGCATTAAATTTGTGGGATAAGATAAAGACGTCAAATGTTTTCCCCCTTTTTTAATTTTTTTCAATTTATTTTCGTTCTGGCTGTAAAAGCAATTCGAAAATATAATCGAGTATATCCGCATAAATAAAAATATGCAATTGGCGCCTTAATTGAAACCGATGTGAAGCACAGATTTCGATGATGGCTGACTGATTTTGTTTTTGCATCGATCTCTTGCCTCCTTGGCTGTTGAACTTTGTTGAAAAAAATCGGAATATGGTAAATTTTTGAGTGTATGCCGAGGGAAAAATAGGCAAAAGCACTTGAATTTTCTTTCATAAAGTGCAAAAATGTTGAATGAACAATGAAAATTTGCTTTATATTTTCTTGATTAAATAAATATAGGCTGAAATATTATCCCTAAATAATATTTATTATTTCCATTTCCTACACTACTTTACTTATCTCATTCTTCTGAAATCATATTCATTACATCGCGATTTATATTCGAATTACATTTTATGAGCTTGACTCTGCCTCCAACTCGACTTGCCACCCTCCCTCCTGGAGCAGGCAAAGTGCCTACGCACCAGATAAGTGCTGGCAAGCCAAAGATACAGATGCACAAAGGCTCGGATACAAAGATACTTCTCCAGTTTTGAGAGCTGCACTGAGAGAGCCATTAACTCGAGTTGGTGACCGAAAGGGCGCTGTCTGGGAAACGGGTTCCGATCCCTGGCCATGCCGCAGAGCTGTGGAGGGGGGTCTCTGTTTAAAGGGGGATGAGGAGTGCCCAACAGACACTGCAGGAGCTGCAGCCAGAAACGAATCCAAAATGGCTGCCTCTTAAGGGGAGTTGCCCAAATACCAAGATGCATCCAATGGCAGACCCTGAGAGAAAGAGAGAAAGGAATGGGGACTGGGGGAGAAGTGTTTATGAGGCTGAAGTCCATAAAGTCCATTGAAGTAATTTTTAATTTAATTCAGTTTATTTATTTACCATTTATGGACATTTTTAATGGCAACTTAAACAACTATAAATAAGTAAGGTCAAATTTTACATTCTTTTAATAATTTTTATAGACAATATAAGTACTTAAGAACGAAATATTTATTGAAATAATAAGAATTTGTGCAACTTAGGACTATAAATTTTTCTNTAAACAACTATAAATAAGTAAGGTCAAATTTTAAATCCTTTTAATGCTAAAGGTTAAAGAAATATTTTATAAACATTTTTATACACAATATAAGTACTTAATTACGTAATATTAATTGAAATAATAGGAATGTGTGCNACACGTGACTATCCGCACTTTAGCGGCGAACACCACAACGGCCCACTGTCAATAGCCAGCAGCGCCTCTGCCTCCGCCTCAGGACACGCATCTGCCTCCTCGTCCGCCTCAGCCGCCGTTGCTGCCAAGATGTACCACAGCAGCGCCGTGGCGGCGTACACGGATCTGGCCGCCGGGAGTGCGGCCAGTGCCGGAGTGGGAGTCGGGGTGTCCGGCTATCATCACCAGCAGGCCGTGAATGCCCCGGTCTACGTGCCCTCCAACCGGCAGTACAACCATGTGGCCGCCCACTTTGGAAGCGCAGCGGCGGCCCAGAATGCTTGGCCAACGGATAGCTTTAGCTCCGCGCATGCCCAGCTACCGGCGCAGTTCTACACCCAAAATGCCGCCGTAATGATGAGCTCCTGGCGTAATCCGTACGACCCGACGGGCTTTCAGCGCTCCTCCCCCTACGAGAGCGCCATGGACTTCCAGTTCGGCGAAGGACGCGAGTGCGTCAATTGCGGAGCCATCTCCACTCCTCTGTGGAGGCGGGATGGTACTGGACACTACCTGTGCAATGCCTGCGGGCTCTACCACAAGATGAATGGAATGAACCGGCCGCTGATTAAGCCCAGCAAGCGCCTGGTGAGTGCAGTGAGTAGCTCCTCCCTAATCCTATCCAGAATTCAGAGCTAATACATGTATTCTTCTTTTAGACTGCCACCAGGAGGTTGGGACTTCGTTGCACGAACTGTGGCACGCACACCACCACGCTCTGGAGGAGGAACAATGACGGCGAGCCAGTCTGCAACGCCTGCGGCCTCTACTACAAGCTGCACGGAGTGAACCGACCGCTGGCCATGCGGAAGGATGGCATCCAGACGAGGAAGCGCAAGCCGAAGAAGTCGGGAAGCGGTACGACAGCGGGTTCGGGAGCAGGTACTGGATCTAGTTCGAGTGCCGCCCTGGAGGCCATCAAGGAGTGCAAGGAAGAGCACGGTGAGTTCAGTTTTTAAACTTGGTAGTGTTTTCAAATAAATAATTCAAATATTATTGGCTTCCAGATCTCAAACCCTCGCTAAGTCTAGAGCGGCACAGTCTTGGCAAGCTGCATGGGGATCTGAAGAGCAGCAGTACCGCCAGCAGCAACCTCATGGGTCAGCACCACGCTCCGCAGCAGCAGCAGCAGCAACCGCAATCGCAGCAACAACAGCAGCAGCAGCAGTCGGGTCACCAGCAATGCTTCCCCCATTACGGGCAAGCGGCGACTCAGCAGCAGACGCAGCACCAACAACATGGTCATGGAATGACAACCTCATCCGGACAAGCACAGCTGAGTGCTCGGCAACTCCACGGATCGACAGGATCACAGCTCTACACGCCCGGCAGCAGTTCCGGCGGAGGCAGTGCATCCGCCTACACTTCGCACAGCGCCGAGACACCAACGCTGAGCAACGGTACTCCGTCACCCCACTACCAGCACCACCACCACCACCTCGGAGGATCGCACGGCCACCATGTGACGACAGCGGCCCATCATCACCTCCACGCAGCCGCAGCTGCCGCTGCCTACGGAGTGAAGACGGAGGCGAGTGCCACCAACTACGACTACGTGAACAACTGCTACTTTGGGGGATCCTTTGGAGCTCTCGGAGGCGCTGCATCCACGGCCGCCATGGCGGGCGGAGCTGCCAGCGAACTGGCCGGCTATCATCACCAGCACAACGTCATCCAAGCGGCCAAGTTGATGGCCACCTCGTAAGGAACCACGGATCCGACTCGCTGATGTGATCTCCCACCTCCTCTCCCCTGGCACATTGAAAAGACTTTAGGGCTTAGTTTCAATCATTGAGGTTTTCCAAAGTGGTTCTCTCGGAAAACTGGAGTGCTTGATAGGTTAATTTTGATATCTCGAGTAATATGTCTTGTAAATAACAAAATAGCAATTCGTGTTGTACAAATCCATTATAATACTTGACATTAATGTGCTTATAAATGGAATATTCATAATATATTGTATAAATATTGTTTATCTTTCTGTGTAAGTCCAAGTTCCAAATAGATCATTATTTTAACAACTATTCTAGCTTAAATACTCCACGTGTATACCACATATTCCTACCCACCACACACCCTCTGTAGATCATTTAATTGTAGAACTAAATTTTAGCATATTATATTATAATACCTTTCTCTTAAATATCAAATCTAAATAAAGAATATATTAAAAACTTTAATCAGTAAACGTTTTGTTTACCATACCTTTCGAGTCACTGTTTAGCTAAAATTTGTGCCATTTCGCATCGGATTTGAAAAAGAAATTCCAAATACGAATCAGGGAACCGAATAGCATCGAATTGCATTAAAATATAATGGAATTCGAGAAAGAAAATTTTGGTCCATTTTTTGGCCAAAATCATGACGTTACCCCTTACAAAATTTTCGAAAATGGGGTCAAATTTTAGGTGGCCAGGTTTTGATTGGGAATAATAGTACTCGAAGATACAAGATCGGGAAGGCATAACATTCGGCAATCGGACAAATATTGACTAAAATATGACTATCTTTCTGTCAGAAATTGTGCGGAGATCCCTCTTGACCAAGTTAAGATCTTATAGTGGCTGAAATTCAACTTTCGAGTCACTTTTTAGCCAACATTGAAGCCATTTCGTATCGGATTTGAAAAAGGAATACCAATTACGAATCAGGGAACCGAATAGCATCGAATTGCATTAAAATATAATGGAATTCGAGAAAGAAAATTTTGGTCCATTTTTTGGCCAAAATCATGATGTTACCCCTTACAAAATTTTCGAAAATGGGGTCAAATTTTAGGTGGCCAGGTTTTGATTGGGAATAATAGTACTCGAAGATACAAGATCGGGAAGGCATAACATTCGGCAATCGGACAAATATTGACTAAAATATGACTATCTTTCTGTCAGAAATTGTGCGGAGATCCCTCTTGACCAAGTTAAGATCTTAGAGTGGCTGAAATTCATTTTTCGAGTGACTTTTTAGCCAACATTGAAGCCATTTCGTATCGGATTTAAAAAAGGAATACCAATTACGAATCAGGGAACCGAATAGCATCGAATTGCATTAAAATATAATGGAATTCGAGAAAGAAATTTTTGGTCTATTTTTTGGCCAAAATCATGATGTTACAAAATTTTCGAAAATGGGGTCAAATTTTAGGTGGCCAGGTTTTGATTGGGAATAATAGTACTCGAAGATACAAGATCGGGAAGGCATAACATTCGGCAATCGGACAAATATTGACTAAAATATGACTATCTTTCTGTCAGAAATTGTGCGGAGATCCCTCTTGACCAAGTTAAGATCTTATAGTGGCTGAAATTCAACTTTCGACTCACTTTTTAGCCAACATTGAAGCCATTTCGTATCGGATTTAAAAAAGGAATACCAATTACGAATCAGGGAACCGAATAGCATCGAATTGCATTAAAATATAATGGAATTCGAGAAAGAAAATTTTTGTCCATTTTTTGGCCAAAATCATGATGTTACCCCTTACAAAATTTTCGAAAATGGGGTCAAATTTTGGGTGGCCAGGTTTTGATTGGGAATAATAGTACTCGAAGATACAAGATCGGGAAGGCATAACATTCGGCAATCGGACAAATATTGACTAAAATATGACTATCTTTCTGTCAGAAATTGTGCGGAGATCCCTCTTGACCAAGTTAAGATCTTAGAGTGGCTGAAATTCATTTTTCGAGTGACTTTTTAGCCAACATTGTAGCCTAAAGGAATACCAATTACGAATCAGGGAACCGAATAGCATCGAATTGCATTAAAATATAATGGAATTCGAGAAAGAAAATTTTGGTCTATTTTTTGGCCAAAATCATGATGTTACCCTTACAAAATTTTCGAAAATGGGGTCAAATTTTAGGTGGCCAGGTTTTGATTGGGAATAATAGTACTCGAAGATACAAGATCGGGAAGGCATAACATTCGGCAATCGGACAAATATTGACTAAAATATCTATCTGTCATCTATCTTTCTGTCAGAAATTGTGCGGAGATCCCTCTTGACCAAGTTAAGATCTTGGAGTGGCTGAAATTCAACTTTCGAGTCACTTTTTAGCTAACATTGTAGCCATTTCGTATCGGATTTAAGAAAGGAATACCAATTACGAATCAGGGAACCGAATAGCATCGAATTGCATTAAAATATAATGGAGTTCGAGAAAGAAAATTTTGGTCCATTTTTTGGCCAAAATCATGATATTACCCCTTACGAAATTTTCGAAAATGGGGTCAAATTTTAGGTGGCCAGGTTTTGATTGGGAAAAATAGTACTCGAAGATACAAGATCGGGAAGGCATAACATTCGGCAATCGGACAAATATTGACTAAAATATGACTATCTTTCTGTAAGAAATTGTGCGGAGATCCCTCTTGACCAAGTTAAGATCTTAGAGTGGCTGAAATTCAACTTTCGAGTCACTTTTTAGCCAACATTGTAGCCATTTCGTATCGGATTTAAAAAAGGAATACCAATTACGAATCAGGGAACCGAAAAGCATCGAATTGCATTAAAATATAATGGAATTCGAGAAAGAAAATTTTGGTCCATTTTTTGGCCCAAATCATGATGTTACCCCTTACGAAATTTTCGAAAATGGGGTCAATTTTTAGGTGGCCAGGTTTTGATTGGGAATAATAGTACTCGAAGATACAAGATCGGGAAGGCATAACATTCGGCAATCGGACAAATATTGACTAAAATATGACTATCTTTCTGTCAGAAATTGTGCGGAGATCCCTCTTGACCAAGTTAAGATCTTAGAGTGGCTGAAATTCAACTTTCGAGTCACTTTTTAGCCAACATTGAAGCCATTTCGAATCGGATTTGAAAAGGGAATTCTAATTACGAATCAGGGAACCGAATAGCATCGAATTGCATTAAAATATAATGGAATTCGAGAAAGAAAATGTTGGTCCATTTTTTGGCCAAAATCATAATGTTACCCCTTACGAAATTTTCGAAAATGGGGTCAAATTTTAGGTGGCCAGGTTTTGATTGGGAATAATAGTACTCGAAGATACAAGATCGGGAAGGCATAACATTCGGCAATCGGACAAATATTGACTAAAATATGGCTATCTCTCTGTCAGAAATTGTGCGGAGATCCCTCTTGACCAAGTTAAGATCTTAGAGTGGCTGAAATTCAACTTTCGAGTCACTTTTCAGCCAACATTGTAGCCATTTCGTATCGGATTTAAAAAACGAATACCAATTACGAATCAGGGAACCGAATAGCATCGAAATGCATTAAAATATAATGGAATTAGAGAAAGAAAATTTTGGTCCATTTTTTGGCCAAAATCATGATGTTACCCCTTACGAAATTTTCGAAAATGGGGTCAAATTTTAGGTGGCCAGGTTTTGATTGGGAATTGTAGTACCCGAAGATACAAGAACGTTCGCCGATCGGACAAATATTAGCTAAGATATCTCCATTTCCCTCAAATAAGTCCATGGGAAAACCGTTTTCGACCAAGCTGGCCCAAGCATTTCTACTCAATGTATTAAAATTTCAAATCCATAAAATATTTATGTTTTAAAACCATTTTCCAAGTGGCTTTGTTTCTACATTTTTCTCGCAGGCACTTTAGCGACACCTATGTAAAATAAGTATGTATCTTACATTATACAAAATTAACATGACATTTACATTTGGTATGTAAATACCGCCACGAAATACGTTACTTTTTAAAACCCCCAATGTTTTGTATGCCAATTACATCCGAGATCCATAATTTAATGGATGTTATTAATTTATTTAACTTTTTTTTTAAACTCTTTTTGGAAGAATTACAGTCATTAAAGAAGCCAAATACAAGCCCTTTTCACAACAATCTGTTAATCGGTCAATGCCAACTGTGTCTGCAACTAAAATAGCCGGCTAAATTTGGCTTTTAACGATAAAATTAGAGACGTGACTTGAAAGTTAATATACAAATTGTTAAAAATACCCAATCGAAGCTATTGAACTCTTTGCTGGGATTGCACGTGACAAGGCCCGGACTGCACTGAAATAAACATTAAACGAGTGCTGTGGGAAAGCCGCTCGGATTATTTGTTTTGTTTATTTTCATGACTATGCGAAAAAATGAGCAAAAAAAACTACTGGATACGGGTGATTGCATCATTTGGAGTCGCCAATCTGAACCGACATCCGACAACTGCTATAATAAAATTTTAATAAAAAGCTGCCAGCGAGGAATGCGCCAGCAAGTGTGAAAATAAACGCCAATAAAACATGGATCCAAACGAAAATAAACACTGTCCAAATAAAGAAAATGCAGTATCAATTGTCGACTATTAAACTTGTTTGTTTAACGGTTAAAGAAAATAAAATGCTTGCAAATAAACATATTAAACCTAAAGTTGCGCAATTGCAACTGGAGAGGAGAAGGAGGAGCAGGTTCGACAGCTGTTCGACTCCAGTATCTGGTGGATTTCAAGTGATGGGCCCGGCCCGGCCAAGTCGGCGAGGAAGCAGCTACAATTAGAGATAACGCAATCCCCAGACGAAGATATTGCTATATCTTCAGTAATTTCCGCACGCGACTTTTTCAGCAAGAGAAACAAGGTGACCATGGGGATCGTAACGTCTACCATCGCCTCGGTGTTGTTGCCGCAACATTGCAACATTGAACATGCAACATTGAAATGAGCCGCCCCCTGCGGGAGAAAGATTATTAGTCACATAACCGATGAAGCCTAAATTTGCATATTCATGTTTTTGTAAACGGCGGCAATTAAGTAGCAGTGAAATGACAAATAAGGTTTAGAGATGAAAACGTGAGAAAACCCATAAAATATGCCACAAAAAATGTGTTTACAAAACTTGTTATTAACTTCAATTTTGTGCATTCGATTTTTCGAAAAAATGTTTTTGAAAAAATACCAAAGAAGTAAAATGTCGCAAGCCTTATAAATTATTTTTAATAAAAAATGTCTAATAAAGTTTGAATCTCTTAATAACTTAGTCCGCCCTTCCGAAAACCCTCACGTTCGGACTACTGGATCACCTCTAAAAAACATAATGGTAATTAAGGCGACTGCGTAACCGAAACTTGCAACCCAGAGTGCACGCGACAACATCCCAAACGAGAGGGTGCGGAGGGAATGTAAACCTCTGTGGCCTGAGGCATTGGAGCACGAAACCGAGAAAACCGGACAACACCCGTGACAATGAAGTGGCAAGACAGCAATTCCAGCCAGAGCCATGTCTGCGTAATACCAGAAGTAGTCAACAGGTGAGCAACTTTGGGGGAATCTCGCGGGAACCAGCAATGGATCTCGGGTTAGGGGGTCTCGGGAATGGAATGAGAGTTGGAGTGGTCGGCTTTTCTGTAGGTACTCATGTTGGCGTGTATATGTGGCGCAACAGCCATAAACATAAACAAGCTGAAATCGGTGGCGTTTACGCGTTGAACGAAAGTAAAATTAAAAACAGCATAAAAGTCCAAATTGAATACAACAAATAAGCCACAACAAAGATATTCGGTCAAGTGGACCTGCTATGCTCTACTCTTTACAAAAAAAAGAAAGGGAATCTTTGGAATGTCTGTGGTTGGAGACTAAAAAATTACAATTTATACAACTATTTTTAATTATTTACTATTCAAACCTCAACTTAAAAAGTTACAATCATATTCCTAACAGACATTTTTAAACCATCATTTCTGAAACCATAAATTGTTATTTTAGTTATTATAATTGATTAATTTTAGAAGCATTCCTTAAAAAATAAACAAAACATAATTTCATATAACATTTTATAAACCTTACTATCTTTTATAAAAAGTATTAAATTAAACTCAATCGAATAATTAATATTACATTTTTAGAAAATAGCCCAACTGCCCAACTAAAATAGTGTAAAAATCGTTTTTTTTTTTTCGAAAATTTCCCGTGGTCAGTTGGGAAGCGGGTAAACGGGTGTAAACGGGTATGGGGCGCCAGCTCTTTAAAAAATTGCGGAATTCGTAACGCAAAAAAAAATGGAAAAAAAACTTGCTGTAAAAGCAACTCACAAAAAACCAACTATTGTCATTGCCTTCGACGGTTTCGTCCGACATTTCTTTTGGCTGCCCCGGCACTTGGTTTCAAGCCTTCGTCTTTAACGGTCGCGCGTATCGGATCGAAAAGTTTTAAGCTGCCAGATTTCGGTGTCTCCTCAAGGATCCAGTATCTTTTAGATTTTTTGAAAACATGTTTACATACTGGAAGTTGGCCATTAATTTGGGTGTTATCTTAGCGCTTTTCGTAACACAAGGCTCCGGGGCCTATACGCGAGAGATCGTCAACGACAAGTTACCATTGCAGGAAAGGCGTAAGTATTACCGGAAAATGTCGGAAAGGATATGCAATTACATGTCCTTAAAAGTGCCTCCTTTGATAAAACATAAATATTTTTGAAGTGAAGTGTTTTAAATTGAAAACTTAATACAACTAATCCTGTACTGCAGCTCCTTGGCTGCAGACCTGCAAGCGCTCCAATCCCAACGAAAACAAATGCTTCCGCCAACTTTTTGAAGGATGCTTTCCGGCACTGGCTGCTGGAATCCCCGAGATTGGAGTGAAAAGCTTTGAGCCCTTAAATATTGATCAGGTGTCCGTGTCGAAAGGTAGCGGTAACCTGGTGCTATCCGGTGGCTTCCAAAACCTGGTCATCCGTGGACCATCCAATGCGACTGTGAAACGTGCTAAGTGAGAAACACTCATTAAAATTATACCATAAGAAATAAATCTAATAATTTATCCAATAAAAATATCTATTCTTCAGTTTGGATCTGGACCGCCGCCTGCTTAATTTTGAACTTGAGCTACCAAAGCTGCGAATCCGAGCCAAGTACAACCTAAAAGGAAACATTCTGCTGCTGCCTTTGGTCGGCAGCGGAGACGTGGCCATGGCACTGAAAAATGTCCACACCACCGTCTACACAAGGATCTCATTAACGAATGATACCCAAACTGGTGACGAGATCATCCACATCGATGAGATGAAGGTGGGCTTCGAGGTGGGGGCCATGCGCATTCATCTGAAAAATCTGTTTAATGGCAACGACATCCTGGCGGCATCGATCAACTCCTTCCTCAACCAAAACGGCAAGGAGGTCATAGCCGAGCTGCGGCCTGACCTCGAACTAGGATTGGCTGACATATTCCATGGGCTGTGGAACAACGTCTTCTCCAAGATGCCCACCAAGCTGTGGCTGGTCTAATCTCCGCCAGTCATCGTCCACCACTTGTGTATTAAATATATTCATAATTTATTTTGCCTTTAATCGTGTGCTTATGTCTAGGCTAATGTTTCTATTAAGATTAAATGATTAAAATGAAATTATTAGGTATTCTGTATTGCCATGAGGACTTAGGCCTTGCCCTTGGGCAGGAGGTCGTCGTAGCTGAAAGCTGCAAACAACTTATCGACGGAGGCTCTCAAAATGTCCACCAGAGCCTTGGTCATAAGAGGACGCACTTCCTCGGCCAGAGCCTTCCAGTTCTCGTTCAGGAATTGATTCATTCGTTCGCCCAGAGCCTTGTCCCCATTAAACAGATTATCCAGGTGAATTTTGACATCGGAAAGCTGATATTGGACCTTCACTTCGTTGATCTTCAGATAATTGACACCGTTCTCCTTGTACTCCTGGCCAATAAGCTCCGTTTGCATTGTGATGTTTTCTTGTAGAGAAAAGGTTTTATAAGTTAGAGATTAATTTGGAGCTAAGGGGTTACTTACTCAGATCCACAGCGCAGTGCCCATCGCCTAGCAACGGCATCATCATAATTTTACCCTTAAAATAACCATTGGACATTTAAAAATTAAAACCTTGAGGTGTAAGGTGTATTTTTGCTTTTCTACCGACCTTAATGCTGTATTCTGACTCCATGTGCAACCTGGGGAAGGTCAGCGAGACGATGAACTTGAGCTTTGAGGGCTCCAATCGCAATTCGTTGACGGTGTGCGTTGAGATTCCAGTGACCTTCACATTCCTGTACACAGAATGCAAATAAATGGCACCCGAATCCTGGTCCATCTTCACTTCAGGCACAACCAGAGGCTCCATTGGCGGTATATAGAGCTCTGGAATACCGTTCATAAGCTGGGGTCGCAGCGCTTCAAAGGATTCCCTGGCGCAGGTATTCAAATCTGGCGAATCGCGATGGCAGACTTTGAGGAAGGATGCTGCAATAATTGGGAATTATTTAAAGTCAGATCTGAAGTATTCTTTTGTTTTCTTACGTATGCGTGCCGGTTTTTGTGCGGGGGGTTTAGCTTCCAACCATTCCGCCTGCATGGCCAATCCCAACAGCAACACACCGAACAACCAAATGGTATCCATTCTGTATCCTTTCAAATCCTTATTTCTTGTTTAGTCTAGAGCTCCGCTAGTGGCTGGTGGCGATCGACTTGTGGTGCCTGACCAGCTGTTTTGATTGCTTTTATAGTAAAGTCTGGTTTCGGCAAAAGCTGACGCATTCTCGGTTCTGTCGCATATGCAATTTCTCGTGACATTGCAGTCCTCAGCAGTTTACTTTCAATTGACCAAGCCAAGCTTTTTTCACTTCACTTGGGTTCTATATACAGACGCTTATGTACAAAAAGAAATTTCCCCCGTCTTTGTTTCTACTTCCCAAAGAATGGGAAATAGCACCCTCTTTTAACAAATTTTATTCATCAAATTAACAATTAGAAGCATGCTCGCATTAGTTTCTTGGTTAAAAATGTTTATTTTGTCATAAAAGGCACAAAGAAGCGTTTAATTACTGCTAAAAAGTGAATACCATACATGATTAACTTTATGGCCATCTGGACAGCAGACTTAATTTGCATTTACGGCAGATTTTACGGAAGATTTTATAATTGCTTGTTCCTCCAGTCGAGTTTAAACAAAAAAATTAAAATAAATTTGTCAAACATCTTTCCTTTTTAATGACAAAACACACGCAAACATAACTGAGTGCCAATTAACTTTTCTGGCTACAAATACGGAGTAAGCGGCGCCAAAATTAAAAACTCTTAAATTAAGCGATAACAAAAACGAAAATAAATATGATGAGTTGAATGCAACTTTTTGATTAGGCAAGGATATATATTTATGAGTCGATTTCCATTCCTTGGCATATCCTGCAAATATACAAAATCGTTAGTTGAAATACATAAGGGCTGAAACATTCACTTACGTCTTCATAATTTTATTTGCCTCGTCAATCAATTTGAGCGCAGTTGCGTCATAAGGCAGCGAAGTAGGCCCTTGGGAACTCATGGACAGTTCGTTTATCGCATCGGTCAGTTGAAGCATCGGCCCTCTACCATTTTCCGATGCCGATTTTAACATATTTACATGCATTTTAAAAATATCGCTTTGAATATCCTCATACTTTTTCTTGACTATTGGGACGGTTTTTTGGTTTCGTTTAAAAAAGAAATGCAGCTTATCGATATTCTGTGAGTACGACAGCACCGATCCCTGCTCATAGAATTTGGACCTGTTTACAGCAAACTCCAGTATTTTGTTCCTAAAATCGTTCAAATTTATTCCATTTTGGATATGATTTCTTATGAATCTGGACCTAAGGGAAATAAAGTATTAATATTATTTTTTTTGGAAACTAACATTTCCTTACAGATTAAATACATCCTTCTCACTATACTCTTTGAGCAGGTCCTTTGTTTCCTTCACTTTGTTTCGGGCTTGACGTAAAGCAGATTGAGAGTGTCCCTTGATTGAGGCTGCAATATCGGTAATGCCTTTGAAAGCCTCTGAAATCTTTTCCCACTCTGCACTGTCGTTTAGCTGGAAGATATTAGGAAGATATTTATTAAACTAATTTAATTTGCCTGCTTTAATCAACGAAAAACTAACCGGTGAGATTAAATGTTCTTCTTCAACGTGAGTACGCAATTTCTGAATCTGATTGTATGCATATGTCGTAACATTGATTTCATCCTTTATGTTGTCGTTACATGGGTTTGAAATAATTTCGTCTTCCAGAGAGAGCGCATGCTCATAGAGACCTCGCAGAAAAGTTTCCAGGACCTCCTGCTCGTGATTAATTGTGTAGTGAAAATCTTTGGCTAATCTTTTCGATAACCATCCTTCCTTCGAATCGACCTTTTTGGAATTACATTTCTTCATCAATGGAGACACAATTGGCTCCTGCACGCTGTAATTGCTGGACTCGTTAATTTTGACCACATATAGCATAACTGGTGGAGTGTTACGCATGCGCGACTCCTTGCTGGTGTCAGTCCATTCCGGTACGTAAAGATCTATTGGCCGTGTACCCGGAGTAATTTGCCTAACTGGATGGGAAGTGGGCAACACCACGAACAACTCATTTCCAGAAATTCCAGTATCTCTTTCGATCAGATGACTCAGACTGCTCATGGTCGTGTTGTCTGTAACTACATACGCTAGACGTTTACAACAGTTCATGGCAAAAATGGTGAGCACCTTGATTTGGAGCAGTCGGTCGAGAGATGCAAAGACAACTGGGACTGCTTGTTGTACTTCATCAGTTGCCATTTGGCCGCGTCGCTTGTAATCCCTGTCCAGGGCAATACGCAGCCACTTTGTAAGCTCCACTGCAAAAGGTTCCGTCAGATGATGTTGTGCAGGGAGCTCCGTCTGATTAACAAATCGATTGGGATCCATCACGTCCTCGGTAATGGCAATACAATCAGTCGGCTTGTTGATCAGATTAACAAGTATATTTCTTGGGCTCTGATGCGGTATGAAGGGCAGCTCTCCGGTGGCCAATTCATAAGCTATGATGCCCAGAGACCAATAGTCCACAGCCATGTTGTACACTCCTGACTCCACCACCTCCGGTGCAAAATAATGCCGCGTACCGACCACGCTTTGGAGCATCGTCTTGTCGGGAGCCGGTCTGGCTAGCCCGAAGTCAGTCAGCTTGTAAACATTTTTACCATTCCCCGTTTTTTGAATAACGATGTTGTCCGGCTTCAAGTCGCGATGGCACACCAAACATTTCGAGTGCAAGAAATGCAAGGCAACTCGCATGGATCTCAGAATTTCACGCACCTCGAACTCCACCAATCCGTTTACGTTCTCCGGTTTGTTGAGTTTCTTTCTTACATCGCCTCCGTTGCAGTACTCCAGCACGATGACCGGCAACGAGCCCAAACCATTGAGGTAGTCCAAAAAACCTGGATCCTCCCTGTCCAAGATTACGCCTGCTACGATATTTGAAAGCTCCTGAAACTCCCGCGTCCACTTTAATTCCTTGCGCCACCGTTCCTCGATTTTTATCTTTTGATCAGCACTTAGCGAGCCCACATCCTGGATATGCTTGGTAGCTATAACGGAAACAAAAATAAACTTAAGTGATCTGCAATGTCTGCGACGTAGAAGCTCTGAGCTGAGTCAGCCTTAATCAAGAAGCTATCACATCCGAGGGCCACACACGCGTAGAATCCGCGCGGGTGGCGCCCTATCAACGGTAGGAGGGAATTGCTTGCATCAGCCCGATTTCCCAGAAATCACCGCATTCACGAACACACGGAAAAGCATTTCCATATATGTACATACATGCGCATGAAAGTTACCGAAAAGTTTTTTATATGTAGATAAGCTTACCAATCTCCCGGCCATTAGTCTCGTGCCGCCAGTGAAGCACTACTCCGAATCCACCCTGGCCCAGTTTTCCGCAAAGCTTCCAATTGCCCCAGGAACGTCTGATGTCCATATTGTCCTATATTTACGCAGCACCCAGCAGACTACCAAAGAGTCCCTCCATCTCGGAAACAAAACCGCGGACGATCGTTGGAGATGGGCGATATCTGAGTTCTTGCGCACTTGTCTCAGCATTGATGGCAAGGGCATGGAAAAAAACAATGGGGTATTTAATTCTGACTTCTGTTTAACTCAATACACTATTTTAGAAACACTAACGTATTTTCCATTAAATAATAACAAAAAATTGTAAAAAAAACTAGTTTAAATAAAATATATTAAATATAATTTTTACGTTTTACCATGACCCCCCTAAACTATTTTTAAATTAACCTGCTATTGCGAAGCCCTTTTACCACCTCTAGCGAAATCGATAACTTTTTCGCCTTGCATCTCGCATCACAAATCAAACAGGTTGTAAACAAAACATTGAAGTCAGAAAAGTTACAATTGATCAGTGAAAAAAGCCACGACCCCGCATGTCGAGTTAAAATGCGTTTCCACATGAAGAACGGCAGCGAGGACAACGACATTGTGGCAGCCACAGCCACACCTACGGCCACTGCCGAGCACATTCGCAAGTTTGTCTTCAGCGGTGGATCGGCTGGAGGGGAAAGACTTGAGATAAAGATACCTGAAGTATGTGTTAGTTATTTATTTACCAGAAAAGTAACCTAAACAACATAATTACAGCTGCTTCAGGGAGCATACTCCTTCTATACGTGGCCCTGTGCCCCAGTGCTGGCTCATTTTCTGTGGGAACGCCGCCAGTCTCTTGCTGGAAAGCGCGTACTGGAACTAGGTAGTGGCACCGCACTACCCGGAATCCTTGCTGCCAAGTGCCGTGCGCAGGTGGTGCTCACCGACAACTGTATCCTGCCCAAGTCCTTGGCCCATATACGAAAGTCCTGCCTCGCGAATCAGCTGCAGCCCGGCGTGGATATTGATGTGGTGGGCCTTAGTTGGGGTCTGCTGCTTAATAGCGTGTTTCGACTGCCCCCGCTGGACTTGATTATCGCCGCAGACTGCTTTTACGACCCAAGCGTTTTCGAGGATATTGTAGTAACGGTGGCATTCTTGCTGGAGCGAAACACAGGTGCCAAATTTATATTCACATACCAAGAACGCAGTGCTGACTGGTCTATTGAGGCTTTACTGAAAAAGTGGAAACTGCAAGCACTCCCAATCAGTATGGACGATATTGGCAAGGAATCGGGCGTAGATGTGATGGAGTTTATGGGCGGGCATACAATTCACCTTCTGGAGATTACCCGAATCGAGTCAACCACAATAAATGCTATATAACAATTATAAACTAATGATACATATTAGTTTTCTTATGGTCTTTATACATTCACCCTATCAGTTTTTATTATCTTTCCTTGCCTAAAAATAAGCAATGATGGAGTTATTTTAAATTTTTTCTACAAGCTGCAAGCTTAATTGGATTTTAAAAGGTTAATGCAAAAATGTTATCAAATAATATAATTTAATGTACTTTTTTAAAGGCAATGTTCGTGATTTACACCTCCGATTCAGGGTTTGAAGTTTTAAGTTTTGATTTTCCCGCCTACCGAGCTTCTGCAGAATATTTTAAAGCGTTAGGATAATATCGTAAGCTGGCCACTTTGTGAGGAGCGACTGCTGGCAAACTGAAATAGCCATAAAAGGCTAGACCTTAATGACAAAAGAAAAAACCCTGTTTATTTTAACGAAATATAGTAAACTTTAATCCCTTTGCATTCCCTTCAAATTTTCCAGCCATTATGTTGGGGAAAAACATTAAATAGTAGAGATGTAACATGAACGATGATTTTGCGCCACTATCGATATATTTATCGAAAAATAGTAAGTATCGAGTAAAAATAGTACCGAAACATGGCCAATAGCCAGAATAACTGCTCTGAAACATAAAAACAGCTAAATTTTACGTGAAAATAGCTAAGTTATCAACACTGTCGCAGAACTGCAAGCTGCAAATCGGACGGTTTTATTTATTTACCACACGCCATCAAATAATATTCCGCAGCACAGGAGTGCCACAAAGAGCTATCTATTATTTATTTATTATTGGTGCTGTAGCAGGCAGTCGCGAGAAAGACCGTCGTTTTGTTGGAGCGTGTTGGTGGCCTGTTTGTCTCGCTTATGTGCTTGTGTGTGTGACGCCTGCGAAAAATCGAAGTTATTGCATTGCGCAGCCCTTCAGCCCAGCTGTCCGCCCCGCCGTCGTCCGTCAGCCGCGGATCCGCATTCTGATGGTAAGTGTGGCGGAATGCACCAAAGTGCATCGAAATGCAGCCACTGGGAAGTGTTTCGGTTTCGTTCCGGCTGTGGGCGTTGTTTGCGGTTGTCTCGAATCGCGAAACGCTTCGCAGATTGTCCCAAGAGTGGCCCCTAAGCTGGCTCCAAGTATCAGCCACTGGAAATTAACAATTAGAGCTCCAACTATACCCCAGGAGCAACTGTAATGGACGGCATTTTGTTGACGCACGGCCCGAAAGGAGAAACATTTGTTGTTGTGTCGATGGATCCGTTAATTTGAACGCGAGAGCCGCAGCGTCGGTGTTTGTTCGAGAGAGCTTACGAAAGAGCGACAAAAAAAAAAAACAGTGGCGATGTAGGTTTGTTGTTTCCCAAGGGGGTTGATTCCTGGTAGGTAGGTAGTTAGGTAGAAGGTTTGAATAGAAATCCATTCCTCCAGTGGCCCTCCCGTGATTGACAAAGACCTCGGATTAGGCAGACTGCTGGAGGCGGAGTCCTCTACCTAAACCAGTCACTGATGTGCGTGTGTGTCATACTCGCCGGGTGATGAATGCGTATTGCGCGCGCTCGTCATTATTATGATTTTTTTTTAGTCTCATGATATCACCCATCCTGGTGACAAGCCCACAAACCTTTCCCCAAAAGTCCAACCAATTCGCACGCTCCTATTTTTTTAAAGTCTATTTCGGCCCAAGTAACTGGCACTAATGAAGCGCAATCTAAATATGGACCGGCGTCTTGGCCGACCCACTTACTTTTTGTCGCCTTCACCTCCGCCAGCTGCCGGCTGATGGCTACTGGCTGCTGGCTGCCATTCGAACCGTAACGGATGATTCCTTGGCCTCAGCTAGAAGATTTCATCGACGATTAAGCTCAATTTTGAGACATTACTTTTGATAGCTCCTGACATCCAGAATAGTTCTGCTCTATTGGAGATCAGTCGTGTTGTTGTTTATTTTTTATAGAAAATTCCAGTAATTTTGTTTATTCTTTCTCTTTTGTATTTGTTTCGAAGAATGTTCATTGACCCAACTGAATGCGCCATAGACCACTGAGGAGACACCGACCGACCGACTCTGATTCAAGACCAGACCGCGATGACCGAGGATACGGAGTACAAGAAGCTGCCGGTGGAGGAGCGATGTGTGCACAAGCTGTGGAAGGCGCGAGTGGATGGCTTTGAGGAGGCTGCCAAGATATTTCGCGAACTCGACGATGAGAAGTCGCCAGAATGGTCCAAGTTCGCCGGACTTATCAAGAAGATGGTTGTGGACTCGAACGCCATGGCCCAGGAGAAGGGACTGGAAGCGGCGCTGATTTTCGTCGAGAACAGCGGACTGGCCGGCCGGACTGTCGGCGATGTCATGAATGGCATTGTCCAGAAGTGCATTGCAGCTCCGAGGACTAAGACCAAGGAGCTCTCCGTCCAGGTGACGCTCATGTATGTGGAGATTGAGAAGCAGGAAGCTGTTGTCGAGGAGCTAGTCAAGGGCATGGAGGCCAAAAACCCTAAAATCGTGTCCGCCTGCGTAGCGGCCACCACCCAGGCTCTGCGCGAGTTTGGAAACAAGGTAATCAGCGTCAAGCCACTCATCAAAAAGCTGGCCCCCTTGATGTCCGACCGCGACAAAGCGGTGCGCGATGAAGGCAAGCAGTTGGCTGTCGAGATCTACCGCTGGATCGGTGCAGCGATGAAGCAACAGATCAATACTCTGCCCCAGGTGACACTCAAAGAGTTGGAGGACGAGTTCGAAAAGCTCAAGGGTGAGCGGGCGGAGCCCTCAAGGTATGTTATATACTCTATCCTAACTGATCTTCTACTCACACTGTGAATCTCTTTAGATACCTAAAATCGCAGCAGGAGAAGCAGGCAAAGATGGCCGAAGTTGCAGCAGAAAACGAAGATGCCTACAATGGTAATGAATTTGAAGATTAATCTGTAATTGAAAACCTAATCCTCTTTTTAATGTAGAAGAAGATGGTGAAGCCGGCGCCGAGGAAATCGATCCCATGGATCTCATGGATCCCGTGGATATACTTTCCAAACTGCCGAAGGACTTTTACGACAAACTGGAGGAGAAAAAGTGGACATTGCGTAAGGAGTCGCTCGAGGCTTTAGAGAAGATTCTCACCGATCACCCCAAGCTGGAGAACGGCGAGTATGGGACTTTGGTTAGCACCCTGAAGAAAATCATAACCAAGGACTCGAACGTCGTGCTCGTCGCGATGGCGGGAAAGTGCCTCGCCCTGTTGGCCAAAGGACTCGCCAAGCGATTCTCTAACTATGCATCGGTGAGTAGATACGGAAAAGAATACAAAGAATACTGTACTAATAATCTTTCATTGCAGGCTTGCGTGCCATCTCTCTTAGAAAAGTTCAAGGAGAAGAAACCAAATGTTGTAAGTGCTCTGCGCGAGGCCATCGATGCCATTTACCCGTCCACTTCGTTGGAAGCCCAACAAGAATCGATCGTGGAGTCGCTTGCCAATAAAAATCCCAGTGTTAAATCCGAGACTGCCATGTTCCTGGCAAGGGCACTGACGCGCACGCAGCCCACGGCGATAAACAAGAAGCTCCTCAAGCTGCTGACCACCAGTCTGGTGAAGACGCTGAACGAGCCCGATCCCACGGTCCGCGACAGCAGCGCCGAAGCTCTTGGCACCCTCATGAAACTGATGGGTGAGAAGGCAGTGGCTCCTTTGCTGACCGACATAGATCCCCTCAAAATGGGAAAGATAAAGGAATGCCACGATAAGGCGGAGATCAAGATAAAGGTTGCCGGCCCCAAAAAGGAGGCTCGTCCTGCATCAGCTCCACCGGCCAAGGCTGCTGCTCCCGCCAAGCCTGCAGCCAGCAGTGCGGAAGCGAAGACCGTAACTCGACCAGCCACCACAGGGGCACGGAAAGTGGTGAAGAAACCCGTGGGCCCATCGGGCGGGGGTGCATCTGGCGGAGGAGCAGTCGCAGCTGCCAAAGGATCGGGCAAGGCCCTGGCAACTGAAAGGGAACTGGCACCCGAAGAGGTGCAGGCCAAGGCCGAAGAAATTCTGCCGGCGGACATCCTCAGTGGTCTCGTGGACTCTAACTGGAAAAATCGTCTTGCATCTGTGGAACAACTCATGGGCGATATAACCAGTTACGATGCCAAGCAGGCGGGGATATCCCAAATATTGATCCGCACAATCAGCGGTCGCAAGCCTGGACTCAAGGAGATGAACTTTCAGGTAAGAAGATAATACAGAGTTGGCACTACAAGGAGAAAAAAATCCAAATCGAATGTCTTTCTGTCTGAATAGTTTCTAGAGAAATAAGATACGACCATTTTAGGAACAAAACCTGTTTTCCCATTATGGCTACAATTAAGACATCCAACTTATGCGGCGATTTAATTATTTTTCAGGTACTCAAGTTTAAATTGGATGTAATACGCAGTGTGGCTGAAAACTATCCGCTGACCACAACAACTGTGGACCAGGTGATCAACGAAATAACCGAGAAACTTGCCGACGCCAAAAATGGCGCCGCTGCCTCCGATGTCCTCACCGCTTTCGCGGAAGCCACCAAACTGGAATACGTTGTGGGCAAAGTGCTGACATTTGCCTTTGAGCAAAAGTCACCCAAAGTCCAGTCGGAGGCGTTTAATTGGGTCAACAAGTCCATCACCGAGTTCGGCTTCCAGCTGCAGCCCAAAACCCTGATCGAAGATGTTCGCAAAGGTGTTCAGAGCACAAATCCTACGGTACGCGGCGCTGCCATCCAACTAGTGGGCACCATGTCTATGTACATGGGCAATGCCCTGATGATGTTTTTCGACAGCGAGAAGCCGGCTCTGAAGTCCCAAATTCAGGCAGAGTTCGACAAGAATGTGGGCGAGAAACCGCCAAAGCCGGTGCGTGGCGTTCAGAAGGCTAGTGGAGGAGGAGGTGGTTCCAACAACTCAGCGGAGAATGAGGAAGACGAGGGTGGTGCCGTCGAAGACGAACCCATCAACATGGCGGATCTCTTGCCGCGCGTCGATATTGCTCCACAGATCACGGAGACCCTGCTGAAGGAAATGTCCGACAAGGACTGGAAGGCTCGCAACGAAGGGCTGACGAAGCTGCAGGCTATCATCTCCGAGGCGCGCCTGATCAAGCCCAGTATTGGGGACTTGGCCCCAGCGTTGGCGCATCGCCTAGTTGACTCCAATGCGAAGATCGCGCAGACGGCACTCTCCATTTGCGAGCAGCTGGCCACAGCCATGGGCGCCGGCTGCCGAAGCTATGTGAGAACTCTCTTCCCAGGATTCCTGCACGCTCTGGGGGACAACAAGAGCTTCGTGCGGGCCGCCGCCCTGAACTGCATCAATTGTTTCGGAGAGAAGGGCGGCTACAAGGAGTTCTTCGAAGCCGAGATGATTGCCGATGCCCTGAAGGGCGGATCTCCAGCTCTGAAGTCTGAGCTGTGGGCCTGGCTGGCGGACAAGCTCCCAGGGCTGCCGCCAAAGTCAGTGTCCAAGGAGGATCTGCATGCCATGGTGCCGCATCTGTATGCCCACATCTGCGATCGGAATGCGGATGTGCGCAAAAACGCAAACGAGGCTGTTCTGGGCATCATGATCCACCTGGGCTACGAGGCCCTGGTACGAGCTCTGGATAAACAAAAGCCTGCATCGAAGAAGGACATTTCAGCGGCCCTGGATAAGGCGCGACCCAATCTTCCAGTAAAACCCCTACCCAAGGGCAAGCAGCAGGCTCCCATTCCCGAGGAGCCCAAGGCTAAGACAGTACGCGGCGGAGGTGGCGCTGCCAACAGCGGAGCAGCTGGAGGGATCCAAAAGAGTGCATCGGCGCGATCGGCCGGAGGACAGGACAAACAGCCGGCACCGACGCGCAAGAAGGACGAGGACATCGACACCTCGCCACTGCTGGCGATAAACAATGCAAAGAACCAGCGTCTGCTGGACGAGCAGAAGATGCGGGTGCTCAAGTGGACTTTCACGACGCCGCGCGAAGAGTTCACCGAGCTGCTGCGCGAGCAAATGATGGCCGCGAATGTCAACAAGGCTTTATTGGCCAACATGTTCCACGACGATTTTCGGTAAGATTTGACTTTAAATCCGTATGGGACTACTTTCATCCTTTTCTTTCGTCCAGCTATCACTTAAAAGTCATTGAGCAGTTGAGCGAGGATCTGGCTGAGAACAGCAAGGCTTTGGTATGCAATCTGGACCTGATACTTAAATGGCTCACTCTGCGTTTCTACGATACGAACCCTTCTGTGCTGATTAAGGGTCTCGACTATCTGGTGCAGGTCTTCCAGATGCTCATCGACATTGAGTACATCCTGGCCGAAAACGAGGGCAGCTGCTTTGTGCCCCACCTTCTGCTGAAGGTAAGCTGTGTGGGAGGATCTGAGAATCCAGAATAAAGTATCTATTCTCCTTTTAGATTGGAGATCCCAAGGATGCTGTTAGGAATGGAGTGCGAAGGGTTTTGCGTCAAGTTATCCTGGTCTTCCCCTTCGCAAAGGTCTTTGGCTACGTGATGGAGGGCCTCAAGTCGAAGAACGCTCGCCAACGTACCGAGTGCCTGGACGAGCTGACCTTCCTGATCGAATCGTACGGCATGAACATCTGCCCTCCGGCAGCGGTGCGAGAGATTGCTCGCCAGATCTCCGATCGGGACAACTCTGTGCGCAGTGCAGCTCTCAACTGCGTTGTCCAGATTTTCTTCCTTGCCGGCGAGAAGACCTACAAAATGATCGGCCAGCTGAACGAAAAGGATCTGTCCATGCTGGACGAACGGATTAAGCGGGCCAAGAAGACGAAGAAACCGGCGCCTCCACCTGTCATTGAGGGGCCCAGCGGGACTAGACCGGGGGCGATTCCCCAGCAGGACAGTATTGAGATCGAGGATGCAGTGGTGGGCAACGGGTGCGATGAGCTGCCGCCGCCAGACGAAGAGGGGTAAGTGAACGGGGTGGGGACTGGTCAGTTTCTAAAGCATTATCTTAAGACCTAGCAACAGCCTCCTAACCCAACCACTCAGCTTGGTGAGTGCCCTGATCAGCCGAGGGTTGGAAACTACTGCCGGCTTTATGAGTCAGGCCCTGTCGCACCAAGGCAGGGCCCAGGCGGGTTCAAGACCATCAAAAATACCCATTGGACTGATCCAAAAGAGCTGGAATGAGAAGCATGTGTGACACATGCGTCTTTTATATATATTTTGTTACATGTACTATATAGAAATTCTGAATACAATTTCAGATTACCCATAAGGTGCTAGACATATACATTTTTTTTTAAATTAAATGTTTGTTGAATGGGGTGGATTGTAGGATTTTAAACAATAATCAATAACAGTGCAGAAAATATAGAGTTTAAAAAACATAGATAATGTCTTAAATAGAAGTCCTTCCTAGAAACTTCTGGGGAGAGAGGGATTTAATAATATGTGTATTCCAGAAAGTGGTTTCCAACCTCGGATATATACCCGTAGTTTACTTTTGTTTACCCTGTTGATTTCTGTTGATTTTGGTTTTATTTCTTACCCACTCTCAGTTTGCAGCGGGCGTTGAATGCGCGTGGGCAGAGCAACCTGGCGGAGCGGAGTGCCACCAGCGTGGTATCCTACTTGAACTCTCTGACTCGGCAGGCGTAATGTGGCTTTGATTTTTTACTTTGTGTTGTTTTGATTTCGTTTTTGTTTTGTGTGCTGCTTGTTTTCGTGTGTTTTTGTTTGTCGCAGTCGCCTATGCCCTTCCTGTCGGCCCTTTCGGGGCTATGCTTTGCATGTTACTGGCGCAGTTGTGTTTAACTAGTTGGGCTAATACCTTCGTTCTTTTTTCTCCCCAACAACAAAACACAATCGCAGGACATTTGATCAGGCGCCGTCGTCGCAGCTGCTCCTCTTACAACAGCAACTGGCTCAATTACAGCAGCAGGCCCAGCTGCAGAAGCCCAGCGGTCCCTTCGGACTGGACCTGCAGGTGATAAATGAGATTGAAAAGGATTGGGTCCGTGTGGACCAAATGGAACTGAAATCGGTGACGAATGTAGACATCTCGCCGCTCGACGAGCCAATCAAGATACGGCCCGTTGCGGGCGGAGTGCAGTATCCTCAGGACAAGTTCGATCGCTTGATATCGCACCAGCACTACCTTCAACAGACCCTGACCACATCCCCCTCCTCGGCTGGTGTCGTGGCTAGTGGTATCTCGCCCTACCGCAGTCCCATGCGTCTGCAACTTCAGCAACAGCCTCAGCAAATGGACAATAACATGCCGAAGTAAGTATGCTTACTCCTCTTCTCTCGCAGTCCTTGAAACAACGTTTTTCTTCTCCTGCAGTCTGGCCGATGTGCTGCCCAAGCATGATCCGCAGCTGGTGAAGGTCATCAAGTCGGTTAGCAGCACAGACACCTTGAAGGCACGTGCGGCCATTAATGAGCTGGCCGCCATAATCGAATCTCCGGAGAAGCAGGCCGTGCTCCGAGATTACGAAGAAATATTCATACAGAATGTGCTGGCACAGTTAAAGGTGAGTACTTCGATCCAAACCTTTTCATTTCACTAATAGAATGGCTTTCAGAATCTCTCTCAGATGCCTTCGGCTCAGTCCGTGGTGGTTTACCAGCCGCTATTGTCCATATTATACACATTTTTCCATGCCAACATTCTTGGCAAGACGCTGAGCGTTGCCTGCATTAAAAATCTCATGTCATCGCTGCTGAATCTAATGGCTGATCCGAAACTGGCCGTGGGCGATGACAGCCAGTACAACAAGGTGATCAACGGCATTTGCCTCAAAGTGCTGGACAAAGTAGACTTTACGAATTTAAACTGGTTAGTTATGGGAGACTAAAAAATGCTAGGTGACTCTAATAAAGGTATTATCCCAACAGTGCTCTTATCCGATTGCTGCGCGAGACTTGTCCGGAAGCGAAGCTGCCGAAGTTCACAGATCTTCTAATGAAGTGCATCTGGCGGAATGTGAAAATGTTGCCGGAGCGCAGCAATGAGCTGAACTACGATGCTGTCATATTGGAAGTCCACGAGTTCATGCTGGCCCTACCCAGCACCTGGTGGCAGAACCGTCCGTCGGACACTCCGATGCGCACCATCAAGACCATTCTGCACAACATGGCTAAAGTGAAGGGAAATGCCATCCTCCAGCATCTCAACCAGATACCCACACATTCGGAGCTGCACACGTATCTGATACGCATTCTTAAGGTTTGTTGTTGAACTTCTTTATGATCTTTAAGTCACACCATGTTTTTTGTACAGAATTTCCAAAAGGATGGATCTGTAACTGCATCTGGAGCATCACCACAAAGAGCCAAGGAGATCGCCTCCAAGCGTATTTCGCACCAGACTCACGACACAGTATCCCAGATCTTCAAGCTAATCTCTGACCGAGATACAAAGCAGCAAGGTCTGCAAAAGCTTTACGACTTCAAGGTTTGTCTTGTGTGGTTTTTTTTTTTTTATTGAAATAGGTCACAAAATAAAATATATTTTTGCAGAAACAAAACCCCGAAATTGACCTCAGCACCTTCCTGCAAGGTTCAAGTGCCACTTTCCACAAGTACATCGAGGAGGGGCTGGCCGAAATTGAACGTAGTCACCATACCGACACCGGCACACAGGCGCCGGATAATCGTACAGGTAAGAGCGGCTCATAGATCATTTAACACCGCGAATGCATCTACTAACCCCACGCACACCAACTTACATTTGTACGCGACCCACTGCAGCAGCTACCCGTTCTTATCTCACAGATGCCAACCACCAGAACACCGCCCACGATGCCGACTTCTGGATGGATCGTCTGCAGTATCATCTGAGTGGAGGCGGTGTGGGCGGCAAGCTGTCCTCCGGCCGCTCCGCAGATGATGGCTCCCATATGCTGGACAACAAGGTGGCCGACGAGAATCTGTGCCTGAACTCAATGAACTCTCAGAAGGCGTCCCTCATCAAGCGCGATGTGAGTTGATTTATCAGCATTACTAAGAGGATATCTAAAATATCATTGGTTTTCAGAAGCGGGACATGTCGCCGAACCGGTTGCAGCACCTCCAGGCCAAGTTGGCCCAGATCAAGAAGGAGAATCACGTCTAATTAGTTGGGCTAAGGCTTCCGGAGGCTGGAAATCCTAAGCTATACATATAAGATACCGAAACAGAAACAGACAATGTCGCCCCAACATAAAGCGAGCAAGGCCTCGTATACTACATGATCATTTATTATTTAACATAGTTGTATGCTTTTCAAGTCGGCACATCTATATATATATATTTACGTAAATAATGTTTAGTAACAGGAGCAGCAGCATCGAGTGTCGAAAGCAGATTAACAACAGTAACAATAATTAACAGATCACACTATAACTACTATGCCTACTCCAAACTATATATTGTACTTGTTCTAATATAACAATTGATCGGTCTAATGTATTAGCACTGAGTTGTGTTCTGTATGCGATTCAATTTGAATTGACTCGATTGGCCGAGCTGAGATTGAGATTCGGATCCTGATTTACCCTGTAATTGTGACTGTGACTGTGACTGCGACCGGGTTCCATTTTAGATCGCTTGTTAGTTTAAATTATCAGTTATCAGTGAATTATCAGTAGCAGAGTGTTAATGGTTTGTGTTTTGCATCGCTCTCTGCACCGCTAGGATCGGTTCTTGTTATGTCTGGTTATGTTTTCCACACTCAACACGCCTCAAATTGTTTCAAGCCAAGCGTGGGGCTCAGTGCGCGCTAAAAACTCTAATTTATACTCGTATTAGCTAACAGTAGTTTTTACCAAATAGCAGTTACCCTGTAACTTTTGTTTAGTTTAAGACCCGTTCAGTTTTATCTTCACACATCCCTCCCAAGCACACCACACACACTACTCACACATCCTCACAAATACACACTGATTTTTAAGCAGCTGGCACGCAGGACACGCTGGATAACAAACACAGTAGACACGCGAGCGTATTTTTGTAACATCCTCATGAACTATATGCGAAAATAAATGTTATATTTATAATTCAGCCATCCTTGCCTTTCGATTTAATCGGCCACTGGCACCACATCCTCCGTGATTTCAGTGAGCAGCTCGTCATCCTCTCCGTCCTCGCCGCCCTTGGAGGACTTGGCGTAGCGCGACGAGATGGTGGCCACACGAATGGCTGCCTTGAAGCCGACGCGAGCCTTCATCTTGGCCAGTTTGGCCTTCCAGTTCTCGTCTCGCGACGGCAAGTCGTTGAGGTACTCGATCATCTCCTCCTTTTTGGGATCCACTATGGCCAACACCGACATGCATCCGTCCACCGTTCCCAGGACAATGGCTCGCCCGTCCTTGCTGCTCTTTATCGCCGTCAGTTCCGCCTGCAGCCTGTAGTTGGCTATCATCTCGGTGTCCCCGGTGCGGAAGACTCGAATGGTCTTCCTTCCACTATGATAATAGGCCACATACTCGTCGTTCTCCGTGAAGATGCAGATCACCGAGAACACGCCCTCCGCCACCTTGGGAATGAAGGTCTTCACAGTGGTTCCCTTCCGCAGCTCCAGCATCTCCAGTCCGCCCCGCGTCGGAGCATATAGTCCGCACTTTCCATCCCGAGTGATGCTGCCGCCCCACTTGGGAACGGAGCGCACGTGCTTCTTGGTTTTGATGTCCATAACGCTGCCCTTCTCGCTGCTTATCACCGCCACCTGGTTGGCCTTGTGCGGCATCGGGACGAGAGAGATCACCTCCTTAATGGAGCATCCCTTCAGCAGGATCTTTGACACGAAAGCTCCGTTCGCGGCGCTGTACACGCCCAGGCAGTCCTTGTTGGACTTGTCCACTGTCACCACCACAATGTATGCGTTGTCTGCCGTAATCACAGATTGCCGGAAGGGCATGCCCGTGATCATCCGGATGGGAAAGTCGAAGCGGAAGAGGATTTGGCCCTCTGCAAGGAAGAAGGATAAATTTAAATAAAGGTTAGTGGAGCTCTTTGGAGAAACTACTTCACCTGGCACAGATCTCATCGTTGTAATGGCTGTAAGCCGATTGGTTTCATCTCCCGCTCCTCCAGCAGCTGCCGCCAGGATATCCCGCTGATTGATGTTCGGAACGGATACGGTGAGCACCTTGTACCCGTAGTCCATGAGCGTGATCTGTTGGATTCCGGGTTGGTCGTCTCTGTAGACCACCTGTTCGGAGACACGATTCCAGATAAGGAACTTTCCGGTCTCCGAGGATATGATGTAACGTCCGTCCGGTGTGATTTCTGCGTGGGTGACAATGGCACCCAGAGGACTATCGGCTAGCTTGGCCAGCAGGCGGCCAGAACGTGTTTCCCAGACTCCCACACAGCTTCTGGTGACCGTGACCGCCATGTCCACCTCCGAGAGACTGATATCATCGATCTGCAGCTCATGCCGGTCGATGACGTGAACCTTTTCGAAGATATTGTTTATGTTCCACACCTTCACGGATCGATCGATGGAGGAGGTGACCAGGTTGTTCCAGTTTCCTATCGTCAGCGGCTCCAGCTGGATGATGCGACCAAAGTGAGCGTCCAGCACCTTGGCCAGCTGCCCGGAGCTGAGGCACCACACGTACAGATTTTTGCGTACTCCCGCCACGGCGTAATCCAATCGGGAGCTGACCATGATGGAGTTGGACTGCATAATGCGGGTGGTAATGTTGCGCACTCCGTGGGGCAGCGGCAGGTACAATGCAATGTCCGTAAGACGCGACTCCACTTCCGAATCCTTCTCGCGACCACCGAAGTCCCAGATAACGAATCCCTTCCCAGCCGTTCCCAGGAGCATGCGGTCGTGCTGGTCCAGTCGCAGTTGCAGCAACATCTCCTTGTCGTCGTTCTCAAATCGTGGAAGGCTTTCCACCAAACTCCAGCGAATCTCACCGGTTTCTTCATCCTCGATAAAGTCGAAGACCGATACCTCAAAGTTCTCCTCGTTGGCACAGCCATAAGCTCGGGTACGTCCCTTATTCATCACCATGGCGCTAAAGAACTTCTGGGAGTTGGAGTAGTGGCTTCCACGGCATGAGTCCAGCCTTAGGCGCATTTCATTGATAGATCCCGACCAGAATACAACATTGTAGTACGTTGGGGTGAAGAATTCCATGGCTAAAGATTGAGAAGAATTTGTTAGGGTTAGTGAGAACAGATTACTTTCTAAATATGTAGGATTACTTACTAAGAATCTCCCAATCGTTGTTATCGCCAGGGACCTCAAAGGTGTCCACCAGGTTCCCACGCATATCGAACTGAGCCCATCGTAGTTTACAGGTGATAAATAGGCTTTTTAAAAGATATAATATAGGTTATATTTTAGGATAATACTTCAGGACAAACCCACTTTTGATTGAGAAGAAAGAGTCCACTGACTGGTCCATGGGACTCCTCGAAAGGACTGTTGATCACCACAAACTCGCTGGAGAGCATGTTGAGGAGCACTGTCTGGTTGTTGTTGGAGTAGGCGGCGGCCCACTTGTTGTCGGGGCTCAGGACGAGCTGTTGCATGATGCCTTCAATGCCAGGATTCACATCCCGTGTCAGATCCGAGGTGGACAAGTCGAAGGTGATGAAGTGCGTGGAAATGGAGACCATGTAGCGCATGTCGCTGGTAAGGCAGAAGGCGAAGACTGCAAATTGGTGACCCTCCAAGGAGTACTAGGAATAAAATGGAATATTCAACCTTAATTATAATTCATTTTTTGAAGTCCAACCTTCAAAGGACCTCCTGGTGTATGAAGGCAATGATTAACCGGAATGAGGGCACAATCCTTGGGGCCGCAGCGATCGCAGGCCCGCAGCAACATCTTTATATTCGGATTACCCCCGATCTCGGGCAGCAAACGACCAATGAGTTGAGGAGCCAGCATATTTGGGTAAATGGCTAGGATGGCACCGCCCAAGCGCAGGGCATCGGCCACCAGCATTAGTTCTCTTTTGGCCTCCTTGTCATCCGTATTGGTAGAGGCATCCTCGAAGTCGGCTAGAACTGCCTGCAAAGGACAGCTGGACAGCTTGGCGTGAAGCCAGTCGTAGTTGAAGAGGACATGCTCGAAGAGATCCTTAAAGCGTCGAGAGCGGACAAAGTGGAATGGAAGCTCACCAAACTAAGGGGACAAATATGATTAGTATGCTCTCAGATGCAAAATATTGGAGAACTCACCTTCCGTAGATTATACCTTTTGGAGAGGCCATCCTTGCTGGTAAATACCAGAGGTTGAATGGGAACTTTACGATCAGCGGAGCCCTCCTTGTCCGCCAAGCCGAAGCGATGGCGCTGAATCTCCGTAAACTTGAAGGGCTTGGGCACTCCACCACCCCAAATGCCAAGATAGTAATCCGCAATCATGGAATGGAAGTAAATGGCCATGTTCATGTTCTTGAAGTAGCGCTCCTTGGCGGTGTCCCGAAACTGGCGATGGTACCAGTTCATCACGTTCACCCCGTCCGCCTCGCGTTCACTCAGATAGTTGGGCAGATCATTGCGGATACGGGTCCAGAGCAGCGGCGGAATACGCCGCACCGGGGGCATGTGATACTGATAGACGTCGTCCAGCACCTTGTCATCCAATGAAATGAGATCCTCCAGCTCGCTCTCGGATAGCCCAGACTTAGAAGCAGTGATGTAGGCCAGAGCATGGAAGACCAGGATGCGGCCGTGCTGTTTCTCCACACGCTCGAACAGCAGCATAATGGAGTCCATGACTGTGTTGGCCAGGTGCGTCTCCTGGGGACGCGTGTAGCTACGCCAGCGGCAGATCTCGGCAAAGACGAGCTTCACGAATATGGGCAGCGAGCACTTGCTGATGGCATTCGCCACCAGACGCCACTGGTAGTTGTTCAGATCCCGGCACGCCGTCTTCATCCACATCTTGATCACGTTCATGGCCAGCTCCTCGCCCAGGGCCGTCACCTCGATGAAGTTCTCCTCCACGTCGATCATCTTGCACAGGACATGGTACTCGTGGGAGACCGTTGGATTCGCCGGCTCATTGGCGCACGAGATGATGATCTGGAAGCAGTCGGTAACGCATCTGGTATACTAGATCTTGGACTTGGTTATTGGAAAAGTTGGACTTGAAACCATGCGAGGATCGCCTCATGCAGAACGGCCTCCTTAGGGTGTCGTTTTGGGTGAGGTGTTTGCATTACACTTTCTTAGTGGCTTTTGCGAGTGATTTTGCTTAGCACGCACAGGTCAAGCAATTGGAAGAACTTACACAGTTTCCCATTTGGGATTTGGGGCATGCGGATGATATGTACAGGGAATAGGGATTTCATGCGGGGTACAAGGTATATCATACAGGTCGTATGGATCTAATAATAACTTTGTATTACATATATCATATAGGATCTAGCATATATCAGAGAGAGATACAAAGAGATCATATACGATATATGGATATATCTTATAGGGTTACAAAAGATTTCTACCTCTCTGCCTGGATCATGAAGTCTATCTACATCTGTCTATATGAAACTATCCATATATCTATATCTTTCTATACCTATATATCTTCCTATTTATCTACCTATCTATATGAAACGTCTATATGACTACATAATCATGATTCATGAGTCTTGGAAAACTTTAAAACCTAAAAACTTTAAAACTTTAAAGCCAATATCTAGGCTTAAAAAGAATATACTACAGTATAAGGCTATAAAATTGGACAATTGTATTAAATGATTTAACTCAATGAATAATGAGATCTAACCTTTAATCTTAAGCTCTGAAATCCGAAGCTCTTTCTTAAGATATTGAAGATCAAAATAGCAAATATATCTTTGTGCTAAGAGGTATATTTAGTGGATAGCGAAAATATCATGCAAATAGTTTGTACAGTGAGAGACCATGCATTAGAGAAAGTATATTTTAAAATATTTAAGAATATCATGCAGTTGTTATTTACAAATACTTGTTTTGGATGACAAGTCAAATTTGCGTTAGTAGCGGACTGTAACTGGAGTCCAAAACCTGACCGTAGAACTTAAGATCACGGCGCTCACCTTGCAGTGGGGCGGCAGGCGTGTGGGTATCCAGGATACCTTGTTCGAGTCTTGGGTGCCCGTCAGCTGGTCGACTGAGTCGAGGTACAGGGTCAGTGGCTGGGTGGGGCTGGCGTAAGTTAGTAATTGCTTAAAGTGTGCTGTTAAGGGGACAAGATCATCGGGTATGTTCTCGAAGGGTAGCATATAGTTGTAAGATATCTACAGGATATTGTATTTTTTTTCGTTTTGTCGGGGAGTATGAGTGAGAGTTGTAGAGTTTGGAAGAAAATTTAGTTGGATTAGTTAGGAGTTAGCTCAAGCTTAAGGGGCTTGGGTATGAGTTTGGATTTTGATTCACTTCACCTGCTGGCAAATGGAAATCAGGGTGGCCGTCAAGGCACTGGAGTCCGGCGTGGTGCCCAGGAAACGGATGACATTGATGGGCCGGGCGTGGACGAACCACTCGGTGGCCACGAGGGAAGCGCTCTTGGAGAGGAGCGAGGTCTTGCCGCAGCCTCCGTCGCCGAAAAGGACAAGTGGCTTATCTGAATCCCCCAGCATATAGCGCTTGATACGTTCGCAACTTTCTTCGCGTCCGTAGAATATCTTCACCGAATTGTTGCAAGCATGCAAATGCTGAAGGATCTCAGTTACTATCTGCCCCTGTGCACTGGAGTCCTCTTTGCGCATCGCCCTATCGACTAGCTTCACCACGTTCTTATAGAAGTGCGAGATGAAATGATTCAGGTACTCCTCATGCGTCTCAATGTCCAGGCCCTCCCGTCCGATCCACTCCACCGTATATCTGCAAGTGTCCCCCGTTTTGGATTTCGGATTAGCAATCCCATTTCATTTGAAACTAATATTCCCATCCCTATCCCCGATCCCTTACTTTTGGGCGTTGCTCGCCTCAATCTTGGCCGGCAGCCGTGTGTCCCTAAGGTCTCCCAGTAGCTTGGCCGATTCGGTGTCGAGACTCCGATTAATGATGTCCACGAAGAGGGAGGCCTTCTTCAGATTCTGCAGATTAATGTTGTTGATGTACCGCACATATGCCAGACAGTGATTCTTTGTGTTCTTCACATTCAAGATTCCATTGATCACCTCCCGCTCGGTCACTAAACGCCGTTTAGAATTTTGTTTTTTTGGTTTTTTTGTTTAGCTATCACTACATTCACTACTTAATTGAAAAAGCTACGAGCTCACCCGACATGAAATAGTTGTGTACGTCGTCCTTGGACATCTTATTGCTGGCTCCAAGCGAGGCAGCCGCCTTACGCAGGAGCTTCTGCATTTTGTTGAGGGTGTCCCACCACACTGCTTGGTCCTCCGCCTGGAGTTTGGGTACTCTCTGTAAAATGAAGGAGCCAAAAGTAAGGAATAGTTCTATATACCCTATACGGATACCCTATACGGATGGCATAGTTCAACAAACTTGTTTCACAGGATGCATCACCAAACTCTTGGAAGAACTCTTTTTTATAGATTTAAGTTTTTAATTTTTACTTTTCACTTCACTTTTCGCATTAAAATCCTTCCAATAACTTACCTTATTATTGAAATTAATCAAAATGGAAGAAATTGGTTGCAACACCGATATGGGAGGCACGGCATTGCTGTCCTTTTTGTACCACAAATCCAAAAGGGCACGGTCCACCCCCATCGAAGTCAGCTCCTCGCAGATGAGCGCCAGTTCCGAGGACACAATGTACGTGGGTATGGGTCGGTAGCCGTACTTCTGGCCCAGAAACACAATGAAGTTAGGTCCCATCGAAAGACGCTGGCAATTTTTAATCTCCCGCATGCAGAGCTCTGTGGTCATGTGATCGTCGGTGGCTTCGTCACGCACTCCCCAACGCATGTCCACCACCTGAAACTCCAGGCCGTGCTTCTCCCGGCAGTAGTCCTTGATGCGCGGATAGCACTTGGCCATCAGTGTGTTACGCTCCATGGTGGTATCTATGTGAAAACCCGAGTTACGTAACATGTCGCACACATTGCACTTCGAAGACAGGAGCCACACATGAGGTGTGGTTATTCAAATGGATATTTTCAACGCACCCGTAAATGTGGAGCTGGTGAAGATGCGCACGATTTTCGAGCTAACCGGTGGCAGGGACTCCAAGGAGCCCAGGAAAATCGAGTCAATGGTGCGGTCATCCATGGTCTCTGCTGGAGATAACCTTTTGGTGTAATAACTACCAAGAATGCCGCAATTGCAGCGCTACTGGGATTCCGTTCCGCAGACTTTGAAATCCAATATGTGTCTGCGACGAAACGGAGACCCAGAAAGTGGCGTAAAGTCGCTGCCGCTGTTTGATCGATAATCCGGATACGTGGCGCATTTGACAGTCGCCTAGTTGACGGTTGTTTTTGAGTTCAGCTCGACTGACAGGGCACGGCAGTGGCCTCCCAACTCCTCATCTAGAGGATGAGTTGTGGCCGGTGTTTTCCCGGGCAACACCTGTTGGTCCACCTAGGGTTTTAGTGATTGGAAAGCCATCGTGCTCCGTTTTATGAACGTCAGACGACTGATTGATGTCTGGGCCTGCGGCTTTGACATACAATAAGTGTTTTCAAGTGCTCGGGACCGGGCCACTTGCGTGCCAGGCTTTCATTCGTGTCCCGGAGGGGATCCAGGGATTGCAGGTGTGGGCGTTGGCGTGGGATTCCTATAGCTGCTTCGCTACTTTGCCGCTTTACAACTTTCAAAGTCACCTGGAATGGCGACTGCCGAACGGGTGGCACTTAATGGCTTTTCGGCTGCAGATTGAGGGTAAGTGGGTGCTGGATTTCTAGCCCCTGATCTGGAACTTGGAGGGAGTATATCCTTACACATCTGACCTCGACCTAGCGACGTGCGTGTTTGCATAAATAAATCAATCTGGTTGGGGGAGCTTAAGAGTTGGCTTACTTCTTGGCCGGAAGTTCTGTTTTGGGCCAAGACCTTAGCCGCTCGTGTGCCATTTTTAGGCCCTGACTTTTGATGGTTTCCCTTCGATTTGGAACTTGGGGCAACGAAAGCAAGAGCGAGATTTGGAGATTACCAAATCGAACTTGAGGAACTTTGATTGGCTATGTTTGTTTACAGAAACTTTGATTAGGTTCTGGGATTTCAAATTCCTAATGGTGGATTTAGAAAACTTTAAAGCAAAAAAACAATTGAAATTGTACGTTTTTTTTAGATATAGATTTGAAAGAAAATATAACAGTAACATCACTCTATTATTCGGATTAATGGGTGGTATAGTTGGTGGGTGGTGGGTTGTGTAGCTTTAGTCCCACTAAACTTAGACTGTTCCTTTGCAAACTCATTGCTCGGCTATTTCTAAACGGATTTCGAAAAGGGATGTCATTTTTTTATCAGGACACCGATATCCTGCGAACTGCATCCCAAGATTTGGAAAACAGGGCAATCAAATTTTGACCCGATTTTCGCGATTTTGGCAAGGGGTACCATCAGGATTTTTTGCAAAAATCGGCAAAAAAATTTTTACACGATTTTCGCGATTTTGGCAAGGGGAACTGCTCACAACTCGGCTGTTTCTGAACGGATTTCGAAAAGGGATGTCATTTCGTAATCAGGACACCGATATCCTTCGAACTGCATCCCAAGATTTGGAAAACAGGGCAATCAAATTTTGACCCGATTTTCGCGATTTTGGCAAGGGGTACCATCAGGATTTTTTGCAAAAATCGGCAAAAAAATTTTAACACGATTTTCGCGATTTTGGCAAGGGGAACTGCTCACAACTCGGCTGTTTCTGAACGGATTTAGAAAAGGGATGTCATTTCGTAATCAGGACACCGATATCCTTCGAACTGCATCCCAAGATTTGGAAAACAGGGCAATCAAATTTTGACCCGATTTTCGCGATTTTGGCAAGGGGTACCATCAGGATTTTTTGCAAAAATCGGCAAAAAAATTTTAACACGATTTTCGCGATTTTGGCAAGGGGAACTGCTCACAACTCGGCTGTTTCTGAACGGATTTAGAAAAGGGATGTCATTTCGTAATCAGGACACCGATATCCTTCGAACTGCATCCCAAGATTTGGAAAACAGGGCAATCAAATTTTGACCCGATTTTCGCGATTTTGGCAAGGGGTACCATCAGGATTTTTTGCAAAAATCGGCAAAAAAATTTTAACACGATTTTCGCGATTTTGGCAAGGGGAACTGCTCACAACTCGGCTGTTTCTGAACGGATTTAGAAAAGGGATGTCATTTCGTAATCAGGACACCGATATCCGTCGAACTGCATCCCAAGATTTGGAAAACAGGGCAATCAAATTTTGACCCGATTTTCGCGATTTTGGCAAGGGGTACCATCAGGATTTTTTGCAAAAATCGGCAAAAAAATTTTAACACGATTTTCGCGATTTTGGCAAGGGGAACTGCTCACAACTCGGCTGTTTCTGAACGGATTTCGAAAAGGGATGTCATTTCGTAATCAGGACACCGATATCCTTCGAACTGCATCCCAAGATTTGGAAAACAGGGCAATCAAATTTTGACCCGATTTTCGCGATTTTGGCAAGGGGTACCATCAGGATTTTTTGCAAAAATCGGCAAAAAAATTTTAACACGATTTTCGCGATTTTGGCAAGGGGAACTGCTCACAACTCGGCTGTTTCTGAACGGATTTCGAAAAGGGATGTCATTTCGTAATCAGGACACCGATATCCTTCGAACTGCATCCCAAGATTTGGAAAACAGGGCAATCAAATTTTGACCCGATTTTCGCGATTTTGGCAAGGGGTACCATCAGGATTTTTTGCAAAAATCGGCAAAAAAATTTTAACACGATTTTCGCGATTTTGGCAAGGGGAACTGCTCACAACTCGGCTGTTTCTGAACGGATTTCGAAAAGGGATGTCATTTCGTAATCAGGACACCGATATCCTTCGAACTGCATCCCAAGATTTGGAAAACAGGGCAATCAAATTTTGACCCGATTTTCGCGATTTTGGCAAGGGGTACCATCAGGATTTTTTGCAAAAATCGGCAAAAAAATTTTAACACGATTTTCGCGATTTTGGCAAGGGGAACTGCTCACAACTCGGCTGTTTCTGAACGGATTTCGAAAAGGGATGTCATTTCGTAATCAGGACACCGATATCCTTCGAACTGCATCCCAAGATTTGGAAAACAGGGCAATCAAATTTTGACCCGATTTTCGCGATTTTGGCAAGGGGTACCATCAGGATTTTTTGCAAAAATCGGCAAAAAAATTTTAACACGATTTTCGCGATTTTGGCAAGGGGAACTGCTCACAACTCGGCTGTTTCTGAACGGATTTAGAAAAGGGATGTCATTTCGTAATCAGGACACCGATATCCGTCGAACTGCATTCCAAGATTTGGAAAACAGGGCAATCAAATTTTGACCCGATTTTCGCGATTTTGGCAAGGGGTACCATCAGGATTTTTTGCAAAAATCGGCAAAAAAATTTTAACACGATTTTCGCGATTTTGGCAAGGGGAACTGCTCACAACTCGGCTGTTTCTGAACGGATTTCGAAAAGGGAGTCATTTCGT
>JAJJHT010003724.1:265373-312707 GCA_021223865.1 Drosophila pandora | reverse complement strand
ACAGGGCAATCAAATTTTGACCCGATTTTCGCGATTTTGGCAAGGGGTACCATCAGGATTTTTTGCAAAAATCGGCAAAAAAATTTTAACACGACTTTCGCGATTGTGGCAAGGGGAACTGCTCACAACTCGGCTGTTTCTGAACGGATTTCGAAAAGGGATGTCATTTCGTAATCAGGACACCAATATCCTTCGAACTGCATCCCAAGATTTGGAAGACAGGGCAATCAAATTTTTACCCGATTTTCGCGATTTTGGCAAGGGGTACCATCAGGATTTTTTGCAAAAATCGGCAAAAAAATTTTAACACGATTTTCGCGATTTTGGCAAGGGGAACTGCTCACAACTCGGCTGTTTCTGAACGGATTTCGAAAAGGTCATTTCGTAATGTCATTTCGTAATCAGGACACCGATATCCTTCGAACTGCATCCCAAGATTTGGAAGACAGGGCAATCAAATTTTGACCCGATTTTCGCGATTTTGGCAAGGGGTACCATCAGGATTTTTTGCAAAAATCGGCAAAAAAATTTTAACACGATTTTCGCGATTTTGGCAAGGGGAACTGCTCACAACTCGGCTGTTTCTGAACGGATTTCGAAAAGGGATGTCATTTCGTAATCAGGACACCAATATCCTTCGAACTGCATCCCAAGATTTGGAAGACAGGGCAATCAAATTTTGACCCGATTTTCGCGATTTTGGCAAGATTTGGAGATTTGAATGCCGGGATTGGCGAACTGTCGGCCATCATGGATTTCACTACCGTTGCTTTGTATATTTCGCGAGAATACTTCTGTTAACCCTTCACTTGGCTTTAACATTGTTGAATCTTTATTTTAGTTATGTAAATGCAACTAAAAGAAAAAACAATCCATCAATGAAACAGAACAAGTTAAAAATGCTCAAATTATAAAAAGGAAGCAGTAATGTGCTTTTTTATTGCCGTAATAATAAGGCTTTGCTTGCGAAAATTGTCTTAGAATGTTAAACCCATGGGGCCAGTGAAGGGATAATCGAGAAATTTTTCTGGCGACGTGATGGTGAGGGGGTGGTGGAAATCCACCTTCTGCTGATTTCTGTTCGCCTGGTACTTCAGATTTTCTGCCATACGAATTTCGAGCAATTGGCGCAACATTTTTGGCGGCGCAATATCGCCACTTTTCAAGTCCATATTTTGGCCATATGGAAATCGATTTAAAAATTTTAAAAAATATATTTAAATAATATAGTATTTATATTTTACAAAAATATATAATTTCATAGTTGAAACCTTCCCAATAACCCTTTTTTAAATCATTTTTTAAATGCCTCTTTATCAAAATTTTGCCAGCGGCGCCAAACTTTTTCCCCGATTTTAGTGAATTTTGGCCGTGGCCGGATTTGAAGTACCAGGCGAACAGAAGCCAGCAGAAGGTCGCCAAGAGAAAGCAGTTCAAGCAGTTATCAGCCATTTTTTCTCATTTCGCCTTGTGTGGGAAAGGGAGGAAGGCAGCTATGGTGGCACCCTACCTCCCCATTGCACCTTATGGGATGGGGAACAGAGCATCATACTCTATGGGGGGGAACGAGATAATGCGACCGTGAGGGACAGGTAGACATATTAAGCTGGCGTAGTGATGGGAGAGCAGGAGTGATTTTGCACGACATTTAACACGCCACCTCAGCACGATCCACGATCCCCATAGGATCCAATGCATTTTCGCTCACGCTGGCCCCAAATCGTGACACGCGCAGAAAAACAACGTGTGTCGTTTTAACTTTGCCATCATTAAGTGAATATTACCGTTCTGAACTGGAAATTGGGATGCAGGGATTGGGGAACAGTCGGCCATCATGAATTTTAGTACCGTTCTTTGAATTTTCAGCAAGAAGAAGTTGAAGAATATTCACCATTAGAGGGAAAGGGAGGCGAAATGCCGCCATAAACTAATACTGTCTCCCTTCCCCAGAACAGAAAAAGCTATGCACTGCTTGAACTGCTTGGTTTCGGCCACCTTCTGCTGGTTTCTGTTCGCCTGGTACTTCAGATTTTCTGCCATACGATTCTTAAGAAATTTGCGCCGCGTTTTGGCCGCAAAGGCTCGATTGTCTAAGCTCATATCTCGGCTATTTCCTAACGGATTTTGAAAAGGGATGTCATTTCGTGATCAGGACATCATTATCCTTCGATCTGCATCAAAAGTTTTTTAAAATCGAACAATAAAATTTTCGCCGATTTTTGCAAAAAATCCTGATGGTACCTTGCCAAAATCGCGAAAATCGGGTCAAAATTTGATTGCCCTGTCTTCCAAATCTTGGGATGCAGTTCGAAGGATATTGGTGTCCTGATTACGAAATGACATCCCTTTTCGAAATCCGTTCAGAAACAGCCGAGTTGTGAGCAGTTCCCCTTGCCAAAATCGCGAAAATCGTGTTAAAATTTTTTTGCCGATTTTTGCAAAAAATCCTGATGGTACCCCTTGCCAAAATCGCGAAAATCGGGTCGAAATTTGTTTGCCCTATTTTCAAAATCTTGGGATGCAGTTCGACGGATATCGGTGTCCTGATTACGAAATGACATCCCTTTTCTAAATCCGTTCAGAAACAGCCGAGTGGTGAGCAGTTCCCCTTGCCAAAATCGCGAAAATCGTGTTAAAATTTTTTTGCCGATTTTTGCAAAAAATCCTGATGCACGGCAAAGTGCAAACTTAGTTGAAAACCTTTTTCCCATTAATAAACAACAAACTTTTGAGTTTTATAACAATATATTTATTTGTGGATCATCGATTTGTTAGTTTTCTATAAGTATTTTAATAAATCGTATGCTTTATCGTACGATATCTGCAAAATTTTGTATTCCAATATATATTGTGATTTCTTTACTTATTGGGATTTTTAATTTTCCGTATAGATACGATGATTTAATGAATGAATGAGTGACGCTATGATGCCGTTTAATTGATGATGTTACGATTTGGATGATAAGTTTCTTATAAGAATAAGAGTTATTTTATAAAATACTCGGTTATGTGGGATTTGAATCCGTAAAACATTGAATTTATTGCATTCGCATATACTTGCCTATGATTTTGAAACGCGTTTAACTAATTTATTTAAGTTGGCTATAGGACAATGGACTATACTCTATATAGGCTATAGGTTTTAGTAATCGCTTTCCATTTTCATTTTTGTTTTATTTGTTTTTGAGAGAGATAAAAACATGTTAATCACTTTGTTTAGGGACTGTCGCGCAAATTAAATTAACTACGATTCAGCATTGCTATCGAATGCGTATTGGGTTCAATCATATTTTATCATATATATTATATATCATGTAGCTATATTCCGATAATAAATAATTAAACATATTGAACTAAACAGTAATCAAATAATAATGGTAAACAACTAATAAATATTCAAATAATAAAAAAAATTACAAAGTACAAGAGCTGCAACATAGATGGATCTACTGGGTCTACGACTGACCCGCCGCTGGCACTGATAATGATCCTGCTACTGATCCCATCCTGGTCGCTGATGCTGATGCTGATGCCGCTGCAGCAGCAGTTTTTTTGTCCGGCTCTGGGTCCGGTATGGCTTTGGCCGCCAGTGCCAGCTTATGAATGTGCGGCGACGATGGCGACGTCACTGTTATTCTACAATAAGAAAAAGCTAATGGTTTACACGCACACACACATGCGGAAGGGGATTCCGAAAGGTTCCAAACGGAGGACGGGGTCATGACGGAGCGGAACGGAGCGGAGCGGTTTAGGGCAGGAGCAAGGAATTGTTGTGTGTTTTTTTGTTGATTTTTGTTTTTGTCACATAGGCATTAACATATATTTACACGCATCGTTTTTTTTCGTTTTTAGGGGTGTTTGGTTTGGTTTTATGGATTTGTTTTAAATGACAGGAGACGTTGATGGAAGCAGTGCAGCGTTGGCGTCGATTGCAGAATTGGCATTTCGGTAATTCGGTTTTGGGGTCATTTGTGGATGTGGATTGTGGCGGATGGTTTGCATGTATGATTTAATTATTTAAATTAGATAAGCCGGCAATAGCAAACAGACCTTACAGACTAGCTAACTAGCGATAGGCATATTAAGAGGCGGATAATGTTTGGGTTGTGCTTGGGCCTTAATGCTTGTGCTGCTGTCTGCTGTTCGAGTTGACTTCGTTATCAGCGTACCTAGGGCTGTTGTCGTCCTTTTCATAGACCACGGTGCGAGTGGTGCTGACAACAGTGCCGCCGCCTCCTCCACCACCGATGCTTCCATTCAACGACTGTTGGGAACTTCGTTTCACGTGCACGGGTCGCAATCGCTCCTCGAGGTCGCTGATGGAGCCCACGGAACTGATGCTCTCGTCACTGCAAAGGGAATAATAGTTTTAATATTTTAAACTTATTAAAATTTAGTTTCGAATTCCACTCACCTCTCGCTTAGTTCTTCTTCGCCCTCCTCCTCCATGGCCTGTTGCAGATCGGCTATCCGCTGAAGTGCCAGCCGGAGGTCGTTCTTCAGGGCCGCTCCCTCCGATTCCATTTGCTCCATCTTCTTCTCGAGGTCCTTGCGCCGCGTCAGGGACTCCTGCTCGCGACTGGACACCGTGTGGTACTCCTCACGCATATCGCGCAGACTCTTTTGCGACTTCTTGAGCACGTCCTGGGCCTGCATTTCGCGCATCTTCGACTGCGTCACCTCGTTCTGCAGCTTCTCCAGGGCCTCCTTGTGACGGGTCACCTGCACTTCCAGACGCGCCCGAGTGGCCTGCTCCAGCTCCAGCCGGGATTCCAGCTCCTTGGTGCGAAGTTCCAATCTGTAAATATTTTAAAATCGTAAACAAATCTAAGTGTACATTTAAGATAAACTCCTTACCTCTTCGACATCATGGCCATGGACGGATCGCCCATATTTTCGACATTGTCCAGGCGGTGCTGTAGCTCGGCCACCTGCTCTTTGAGATTGTTCCGTTCAGCCTCCATTTCGTTGAGCTTGAACTCCGCCTCGGATACATTTATCTGCTCGGTGTTCAACTGCTTCACTGTGGCACTGTACTTCTTCATCAGTTCACTGAGCTCCTCCTCGTTCTCCTCGATTTGAGCCTGCAGCTCGGCGCGATCCCTGTGCGCCGCATTGGCTCGCTCCTCGGCATCGTTTCGGGCGCGATGTGACTCCTCGAACATGGCCTGGACTTCGGTAAGTTCCGCTTCGGCTGTTTGGCGCGCCTTCATGGCCAAGGATCGAGCGGACTCTGCGTCTTCCAGTTGATTCCGCAGCTGGCGGATAAGCGTCTTGCCGGGCGTGTCTGCCTTGAGGCGCTCCAGCTGGGTCTGAGCGTCCTTGAGCAAGGCCTTGTATTTGCGGAGATCACGGCGCAGTTTCTGGTTTATAGCCTCCTCGGCGTCGCGGTCCACGCGATCGCGATCCTCCATGGAGGACAGGCGCCGCTCCAGCTCGTGCTTCTCACGGAGGAGCAGGGTTCGCTCCTCATGCTCTGTCTCCAGTTGGCACTCCAGGGCCTTGATCTTTTTGTAGCCATTGCCGCGAACTTCTTCCAGCTCCTCATCTCGCTGCTGGGATTCGCGGCGCGCCTCTTTGCGCATGGTCTCCAGTGTCATCTCCAGACGGAGTTTGGCCTGCTCCAGCAGCTGTATCTGGCCGGCCATCTCGTCCAGTTCCTCCTCCTGCTCCTTGGCCCGGCGTTCTGTTTCGTTTTTAGAGCGCCGCAGCTGGGCGAACTCTTCTTCGGTTCCGCCCCCAAAGGTCATCTCTTCCAGTTCGCGCTGCAGCGAAGCTAGCTTTTCTTCTTTCAGGTCCAGATCCAAGCGGGTGTCCTGTAAGACGAAGATGTAAGAATATAATAAGTAATTAGTTTAATTAACCCACTTATTTATGTCATTTCACACACTTCCTGATTACAATTTTTAGACTTTTCAGAGGGCTTCTAATTTATTACCCCTTTCTAGTGTCTGACTTCTGCTTTTAATGGGTTATATTTGTATAAAGTTTAGACTAGAGCTTGGAACCCATTTGAACTCACTTGAATCAACCGAGTCGAGTAACGGAAACTCATGGCTGGGCTGTACTTGGCTTGGGAACTGTATGATCGTATAGAGGAGTATAGTCGGTGGTGTGCTGCTCAGTGCCCGGGTTTATGGTATCTAAATCGCAGTGGCCAGTTCAGTTATCGCCCTCCATGGAGGCTCTTCCTCTTCCAGCTAATTATGAGTATCGAAAGCGTAATGAGAACGGCGTCGACGTTTTAATTTCTTTTTGCCAGGCGGCACGAACAATCGGCAGAGACACTGGGACAGACTATGTACTCCAGTTATCGCACGTTGACGGTCGTCGAGCTACTGTCTACTGTCTACTGCCTACTGTCGAGCGGAACAATGAAGAAAGCAGCAAAGCGAAGATCCACAAATGTGTGACCAAAAGATACAGATACACAGAGCGAGAAGGCTCGAGAGTCGGTTCGAGTGAGAGCGAGGAGGCGAGAGCCTAGAGTACAGGCCGATAAAAACATGAGACCCCAAGAACCCAGAACGGAATACTCAAAGAAAGAAGATCTCGGATTGGAACACATGCCGCACATGCGTACATGTGTCGAATGCTCGGTGTGGGCAGGTAGGCAGGCAGGCAGGCTGCCGAGGTATTCCACTGCATGGGCAAACAAGCCGAACGAGTTTCGGGCCTCTGAGATATGCAGTATCTGTATCTGTATCTCGGTTGCAATGTGCGCAACGTGCCGCCACTTGTTTCAACACTAAGCAACAAGTGTTTAACCGATGGCGAAAGCCCACGCCCTGACCTGGACAATTTTTATAAGATATTTTTTATAAATAATATAGAAAAAAGATTAATTTGAAGGCTTAGCCTCTTGCCTTATTGGTCTTAAAACATGTTTGTTTCTAACTAAAAAACTACGAATTATCTATGAAAAATTAAAAATTAAATGTTATTAAATTTAACTTAATAATTATAAGCATAGAATATCCTATAACACATTTTCCTTCTCATTATTTTCTGTGTCCCACTGTACTTTAAGCAACATGCTGCAACTGACCCTACTCAACATGTTGCTAGGTGTTGTGAAACATGTTGCTGGAAACAAAAATGTTGCCAAGCTTGAAACTCACCGCCAGGGTCTGCTCCAGCGTAAACTTCTCGGCCTGCAGGACATCCTTCTCGCGGCCGTAGCGCTCCTTGGCCTGGCGCTCCTGGCGAGCCGCATCCTGCAGGGACTGGCANTTTGTCTTATTGGTCTTAAAATATTTATGTTTCTAACTAAAAAACTACGAATTATCTATAAAAAATTAAAAATTAAATGTTATTAAATTTAACTTCATAATTATAAGCATAGAATATCCTATATCACATTTTCTTGCTCATTATTTTCTGTGTCCCACTGTACTTTAAGCAACATGCTGCAACTGACCCTACTCAACATGTTGCTTGGTGTTGTGAAACATGTTGCTGGGAACATAAATGTTGCCAAACTCACCGCTAGGGTCTGCTCCAGCGTAAACTTCTCGGCCTGCAGGACATCCTTCTCGCGGCCGTAGCGCTCCTTGGCCTGGCGCTCCTGGCGAGCCGCATCCTGCAGGGACTGGCACTCGGCATCGAACTTGCGCTGCTTCTTCTCGAGCAAATTGTTTCGGGCATTTTGCTCCTCGAGCAGCATGCGCAGATCGTTCATCTCGTTGGTCATCTTCTGAGCCTTGCGCTTCCATTGGCCCACAACTTGACGTTGCTCCTCAACTTCTTCGTAGGCATCGGAAAGCTGTTCAAAAAAGACGAATTATTAGGGATCTCAGACAGATTATAATTTGATAGAACAAACCTTCTTCTCCAATTGCTTCTTAAGCCCGACCAGCTGTTCCAGATCGTGCTCGTGCTGCGTATGCAGACGCCGTTTGGTGAACTCCAGCTCCCGGGCCACTCGCTCGTACTTGAGCTTATAGACACCGCCGCCCACGCCGCCGTCCTCGTTCTCCGCATCCTCGTCCTCGGAGATGCCATTCAGATCGGACTTGGCGCATATAAGTTCCATTTCCAGCTTCTCGGTGGTCTCCTGGAGGTTCTTCACCTTGTTGGCCTGATCGCCCAGCTCCTTCTCCAGCTTGAGGCGTTCGGCGGTCTCCGCCTCCAGTCGCTCGGTGGCGATGTGGGCCGTGGAGCGCTCCTCGGCCAGGTCCACCGTCAGTTCGGATAGCTGGAAAGATTGGGGGCGGGTTTCGATTTTTAGTACAAACATTCTCGATTCTGCTCCAGTTTCCCAGAGTATTTATGTTCATTTAATAGAATTGTTTATTTAGTTTTGTTCGATTCTGGTCTACGCCTGCCTGCCATGTGTCTGAATGGGTGAGATATTTATTTTGAAAAAGCAAATCCTGTGAGTGCCCAAGAGCCCAAAAGGCCTGAATTTGAATGAACTTGTAACCTTGACCTAGGAAAGTACAAAGAGGAAGTGCCTTTCTAAGAAATGCTTCCGCTGAGAGATGTTTCCTGCAAAGCTTTCAGTGCCAGTAATATCACAATTTTAAGTAAAATATTTATTTTTTCTATACCCAGAAACTAAAATTTTAATTCCTCCTGATTCACACCTCAGTCACTCTTAAAATTGCACCATTATTTTATTAATTATTGGCTAACTAAATTACTAAAAATTATGGCTGCCAGATGACTTTTGGCAACAATATTCAAACTGATTCACACACAATTCAAAATATTCTAATAATTTAATTGATTGTCTGGCAATAAAAAATCATTGCGCCAGATGTTTCGAAACTATATTCCAAAATCCATAAAAAAATAAATCAAAATAATACATATTTAATAATACATATTTTAACCAGAAACAAGTTCCCATAGATGTACTATTTCCATTTCCTATGACGTCGAATATAATAGAATTGTAGGAATTTCTAGAAAAAACACAAACAAATCGGAATTGGAAAAGAAAAATGGACTAAAGATCACATAATACTGCAAAAAAATTACTCATTCCGAGGATCATTTACTTAGGAAGAGATCAAAGAATGAGTGTCAAGTGAGTACAGGTTCCATTCAATCTTACAGCTGTGACACAAATTAAAAGTGACTCGATCATCAGTGGAAGGTCGGTTCATTGTCCTCATAAAGAAATATTTCCAGAAACTTATTTTCAGTTTCTCCTTCATATTATTCCAAAACTCTTGATATATTTCTTTCCATAAAAACAAGAATTATGGAATATGGAATCTTCCCCTCAAAAATTCCATTTTGTGATTCACGCATTCGTTTTCTAATTTTTTTTTAGAGCAAAAATAGACTCAGGTGTGGGGGAGGCAGTGGGCGGAGAATCTTCCCCCGCTGTCAATGTCAGCGTGGTAGCTTTTCTTTTCTTTCTCTGTTTTTGTTTGTTTAGGAATTTAATATTTACGAGGAGGAGACATCATCACCCGCACTTTATACCGAACTGTGTCAGACACAAGCTCAAGGTTATACCTCATCGTCCTCCTCGCGAATGGTGCGATCGTCGTCGTCGTCGTCGCGATTCCCGTTGGTCAGGCTGGTGGTGGTCGCCACCGACGACTCCCTCTCCCTGGCCACCGAATTGGCCCGGGATGTGGACTGGCTGGGCAGTTGCTTGGCCAACTGGAAGGCCTTAGTCAGGATGTTCTGCGAGGATCGAGTTCGTCCCACCGATCCGCAGCGCTCCATGCTGTTTCGCTCGCGCTGTCGCTCGATCAGGGATATGGTGTCGTAGTCGTCGTAGCCGGAGCAGGTGCTTCCCGGAGTGGTGCAGCGACTATCCCGTCCACTGGTCATGCTAGTGGTCCTCTTCGTCCGCCTGCCCATGGCGGTCCACTCCTCCTGCACATGATCCGTGCGCTTCAGGAAGTTCTGGATCTTTTCGCTAAGATAGGCGGACGAGGTGCGCGGATCCTCGAAGGAGGGAGAGGCCCTTAGCGACTGGTGGACTGGCTGGCGCTTGCAGCCCAATACGAAGGACAGATTGCCGTCAAAGACCACGGGCGAGCTCTCCAGCTGGTGCATCTCGTACGGATCCAGGCCCGATCCGCGGGTGTAGGTCTGGGGGAAGACCCTGCGCGGCGGAGTCTGCAGACGCGAATTGGAGTTGGAGATCGAGGAGAGCGTGGAGCATCGCGAGGACACGGAGTAGGCGGGACTGGGCGAGCGGTTAACCAGACGCAGGCGATCGCTGTCCGTTCCTGTGGGCGAATTGAGTGGCAGTTTCAGCGAGATCTCGTACAGACTTTCGGGCTCTCCATTAGCCTTATCCTTCTGATTACCCGAAAGCGACGAGATGCCTCCACTGCCACTCGACGATTTGGAAGTGTACTTGTTGGCTGTGTATGTGGATCGTGTGGTGGTGGTGGTGGATGTGGTGTTGTGGTGTCCATTGGTCAGGGACTGAACTGGACTCTGCTCCCGCTGCTTGGGCAGCAGGCGGAGCTGTTTTCGCGCCTGACTGGTTGGGGGTTTGGGTGGCCTTGCCAACGGAGCACCGCCACTCATCGTGGAGTTAAGGGAGGATCCACTGCTGTTGCTGGAGGCAGTGGCCCCCAGTCTGGGTCCGCCATTCATGGCTGCCAGGACGCGGGCCAGGAACTTCTCCTTCTCCAAGCGGTCCGACTCTAGTGGCCCGGCATTCGGTGTGGCATCTCCAGAAGCTGGAATGTCAGCAGTGGCCTCGTTAGCAGGCGACAGAGGAGGCATTCGGGTTCGGATTAGTGGCAAGCAGGGATCGAGAGTGGGTTAGAGATTCTTTAGAGGATCTGCCTGGTTTGTTTCTGTGCAAATTTCTTTGGCCAATTTCTGTCGTTTTCGAAAATTTCTGTGTCGTTTTGTCGTTTTTCGTTTTGTTTTTTTTCAATCGAGTTTTGTTTAGAATTTATTCTAATTTGTATCTTATGCTAGGGGGCGGGGGTGCGAGGAGGGGCTGTCAAAAACTTGAGACCGTTGATGCAATTTAAATTTATCTCGGTCTGAATTTTTGGGCGACTTGTTGTTGGATTTATTTCGGCCTGAGCACGCGCGCGCATCGGATTGCCAGGCGGCCAGTCGGATATTTCTTTGTTTTCCTCGCCGAGGTTTTATGGTTTTTGGCAACGTTCTGAACCAACGCACACGCACACGCCGAATCTAGACGGATCAGATCGGTTAGACTCGAAATCGGTACGGATCGGATCGGATCGGATCACATCGAATCTCCCGGATAGCGGCGCCACGGGCCTCAGGCGTTCACGACGTTTGCTCGGCGACTAAGTGATGCGTACGGTTCTTGGTCTTGGCCTGGCCAAAATGAAAAGCTCACTGCTCGCTACTTTTTGGCAAACCAATCCCCGGAGAGATCTGTTCGAGAAGAGCCAGTCCCACTCAGAGAGAGCGGCGCCATCAATTGCAACATCATCCGAATAGTTCCGCCATATCACATAATCTATGGTCGGACTCGTACTCGCAGTCGTCCGGGTTGCCTGTTGATTTCGGCCAACTGTTGATCCAATAATTTGGCAATCTTTGAAGGAATTATGTAAATCGCAGCATCAGATCGTATTGAATCCGATTCCAACCCAGCTGCAACTCAACTGTGGCGCGACAAAGTATTATTAATGATCTTTTAGAGCATTTAAAAATACAACTGGGGTCTATTCTGGTGTGCGGCGACATGTGCGAAACATCCACAGCCACAGCCACATCCACAGGCAGATCCCATGCCCATCTATCTCCACCAGAACAGATATTCCACTCTCCGAGTCAGAGTCAGTTGGTGTTCAATGCCCAAAATGCTATTTTTGGGCCACTTTTAAAAACCAAATAAGACAAATGAAAGCGGAAAAGCGGAAAGTCTGCAGGCGAAATCTGCATTATTTTCATTCAAGGAGCTGTTACTGGGAAACAAAGCCATTAACCAAAGTCTGGATAGGATTATCATTCCATTGCTCTTCCTTTGACACTTTTTGGAGTAATAATTGATGATGAAATCCTTTCTCTCCAAAGATATGGCTTTTATTTTGCAATTTACAACACTTTCCCTTGAAACCAAACAAAAGACAAACACTTATTGTTCTTGGCCTAAAAAGATGTCTTGTTTCTCGAATTCTATTAAATGAAAAATATAACCCCTGCATCTAAATATATTAGGAATTCTTTCGATGGTAGAATCTCTTTTGGCGCCCCAGATATCAAAGCGGTGCCAACGAAAACAAGACCGCGCAGATGATATATCATGTCACTCCCGTCAAGAGCCGCAATTTTAATTGCCGACACTTGTCCATCAAAGACCAGAAAGATAGAGAGACTCACCTTGGCTTCCAACTTTTGGTTCTCCGCCTTGACCTCGCTGCGATCGCATTCGATCTTCTCCAGTTTGGCGCGCAGCATGAGGAGCTCCTCGTTGGCGGTCTTCAGTTGCTCCTCGGTGCGGTGGACGTTGAGGAGGGGCGTGACTCGGACCAGGAGGCGCCACCAGGGCCAGTCGCGGACGGCCAGGAAGGCCTTTACATTCCGCTGGATGCAGCGAACGGCCAGTTCCTAAGGATGTTTAAAAGATTAATAAAGGACTATCAGGGTTATGGATAAGATTATTAAATAATTACCTGGACACGACGCTGGGACATCTTTTTTCGGGCCAGATACCCTCGACAGAAGGCCTGCAGCTGAATGATGCGATCTGAGAGCAGGACATCGCGCTTGGCTTCCAGTTCGCTAAGAACTCCAGAACGGAAGAGGATCTGAAAACAGATTTGTAAGAGTTTATAAATATTATTCAGATAGTTTAGAGACAGATACAGTTTCTTGTTTATTTTTCATTAACTCTTTTGTTATTTAATTAAAATGCAAGATAAACTCTGGATGTAATTTGCCAAACAAGCACAGAAACACCTGTTTATTATATCATTTCAGACAAAGCTGTAGCTTTCAATTTCATTTCTGATGTCTTACAACCGTGTGATCTAAGATCTGAACTGAAATATTCAACTGAACTTCAGGTGTCAGGTGCACTCCCCAAAGAGGAGATCCACCAAAAACAAAACCAAATCAATTCCGAGGAAGTGGAGGTCAAGGTGCTGATCTGATTCGACTCAGACCCGGCGTATGAAGACTATTGGAGAGGCAGGCAACGTAAAGATATGCAAAATATGAGCTAAGACATTGCTGACACCTGTTTGGCCAAAAAAAGCAAAGAGATGCCAAGCTCTTACAGGTGTGAAAGTGAGAAGAGGAAAAAGAAATGAAAACGAAATTGTAAACAAGATATTGCCATAAAAGCAAAAAGCAAAAAAAGCGAATCGGTCAGAGAAGTAGGGGCATGGCCTCCTAATGGCGGTTCATGCAGGTGGAAAATGCATAGGTTTGTGCCATAAATTGAGGGCCAGGGCACTGGGTTCCCATACAAATTAGCCCCAAGACGACGCACCTCCAAGGTGTGGCTCTCCATCCCATCCATCTCTTTCGCTCCCTGTCACCAAACCGTCGGATTCGCAACCAAGTCGAGAAACTATTTTCTCGAAATTTTTAATTATGCCCGGCACGTAGACAAAAATGAAAGTAAACCAATGTGAAATGGCAAACTAAACTGTCGTTTGTTTTTTGGGAGAGTGTGTGTGCCGGCAGTGTGTGTGGCACAGTCATCAGGTATGAGTGGATAATTGGTGGCAAGATGCACTTTGTATTGGTACTGGAGAGGTGTGGTTCGGCATTAGGCGATTAAATATGAATTTTAAGAGTGCAATAAATGTATCCATAAATTCTAATCAAGGAGGAGTAGTGTTGAGTTTTAAAAAGTTTGCAAATCAAGAGACATTTTTAGAGAGAAATAGGGAAACAATTTTATGAGACCCCATCTTCCAAACTTTACTATTTCTATAAAAGTGAAAAATACTATACAACATATCCCTTAAATAAATAATATATCCTTCAAGGACATGCTCCATTAACCAGATGTTAGAACCCCAGAGGTATAAACCAAAAAGCATGAGGTAGAAGTGGAAAGGCATTGCAGGATAGGCCAGGAAAATAGATAAACCATGGATAGTATTTTGTACAATAAATATTTTATTCCATTTACAGTAAAAGTTAGATAGTTAGAGAAAATAAAAGAATTAAACAATATAGAGTGCAGATGCGGAGAGTTAAGATTGGGCGGAGAGAGTGGTCTAGGCTGGGGAGGATCGGAAGCGGAGGATCTTCTGCCAGGTCAGTGCAGCCGCATAGTTACCTCTTTCGTGTAGGTGGGATAGATCTCCACCTGGGTCTGAATGCACCGCACCGCCTGCACCTGGGCCACCACTTTACTGGCCACCACCAGAGACGGTGACGACGTTGCCGATGGCTTCTCTTTGGCAGCCACTGCCTCAAATTTCTGCAGCAACTCGGCGATTTTGTTGGACTTGCAACACGGCTTCTCGGTTTGCGGCAATGGCTCTTCGGCGGACTCATCGCCCTCGGACTCGCAGAGGCTGCCGGTGGAGTTGCTGGTGGACGTCGAAGTGGACAACTGGGTGTTGCTAATGTGGCCCGAGTCGTCGGAATCCTCGGCCTGCTCGGCTCGGATCTCCTTGGTGGGCTTTTTCAGGGGGTGTTTCTGGACTTTCACCTCCTGAACCACTTTGACGAGCAGCTCCTGGTTCTTGTCCGAGGTCTCGCCCAGCTTCGGTGGGATAATCTTGCAGGACTCGAGCTTGGGCCGGCCGACCTTCTCCTCGTTGGCGTACTGGAGCTTCTGTAGCTTTTTCTTGTTCCTCACCAACTGGGAGTTCTCCTTGGTCACTCCGCGACTGCTACTCCTCTTCGGCTTGGGATTCATGCTCTCCACCTGGCGCAGTATATCCTGTCCTTTCGCCAGGCACTTGACCAGCAGCTCGTCGCTGTGGGCATTGGGTGACTTGGCTTTTGTCGTCCGAGGCTTCACTGTGGAATTGGCTCTTCTGGGAGTGGCTTTTGTGGCTGTTATGTGTCTCTTCTCCAGACTGGAGTTGGCTCTTTTGGGCATTGTTACAGCGGCTGAAGATAGAGTCTGGACGGCTGGTGTTCTTCCACGTGCTACTGTGTTGAGGGTTAGTAAGGATCGGGTCCTTTGCTGCTTTCCAGGAGCCTTCACCGGCAGTGGTTGCTCCAGACAGAAGCTCTCGCTGCGCTTGCGGAGATTCGATTGCTTCCGAAGGGGAATCCTGCTGCCATTCAGGTCGTTCAAGGAATTGTATCTGGAGTCCCCACCTCCTGTGGCTCCTGCTCCTCCTCCTCCTCGCATCAGCAGCACTGATCCTGCCAGTTCCGGGGACTGGTACACTTGCATGCGACTTATATTCCTGTTGATGCTCAAGGTACTGTGTGATTTGGAAAGCATGGGCTGGCGATCACAAAACTCTGCGGGAGGAGCTGGCAACTCCTCGGCGACTGGAGGATGGTATTCGTTAAGCAAATGGTCGAAACTCTGGAGCACCTCGTTCAGCTTGGTCTCGTCGTGGGCCACCTTCTCCAGCTCGGCGAAGATCTCGTCCTCCAGGGACTGCTGTGTCAGGCTGAGACTCAGACTCAGCTGGCTCTCCTCGTCGCTGTCGATGTAGCTGTAGACACTGCTGGTCAGGACACTGCTGGGCATCTGCAGTGGGCTGGGATTCAAGGCTACTCCTTTGGGTGTATACTTTCCGCCCACACATCCTCCATCCACCGTGGACAGAGCACTCATGGATCTGGTGTGCTTGCTGCCTTTGTAGTACAGTTTTCCGCTCAATTTCGGCGTCAAATTATCCTCGATTTTGTGACGAATGTGCGAAAAGAATTTCTTGCCAGCTCCCAGTCCGTGTTTGGATAGATGTCCTGTGGCTGCTGGTGGCGCCTCAGCCGGAGGATTGCTCCGCACCTGGGCCAGCTTCGACTTGACCGTGTGCTTGTACATGTCCGCCGTGGGGGAATTATGTAAAGCAATTTTGGCGGCTACGGCCACAACAAGTAAAAGTGCATATAATTTTGCAATAAATTGCAGTTTCCTTTTCAATAACCTGCGACTGCGAGTGGCTACTGCCGGTGGTGGTGGTTACTTTCACGGTGGTTATTGGAAGTGGCACTGACTGGATAACTGCTGGAATGGTGGCTTAGTCGGTATGGTGTTTTCTCTTCGGGCTCGGCGACGCAACTGAATTGGCTGGCCAAACAGACCAAGTCGGGTCCAAGTCGCTGGCCAAATGCTGGCTCTGCATTCGAAAGTGGCTTATCGAGAAACAACGGCTGGCATATAAACACACAAAAGCAACAAAAAGCTACCACAAACTTGGCTGAGGTCGCGGCCATTGGTAATTGGTCGGGGCGGAGGGAGGGGTTGGGAGGTAGGGAGAGGGGCCAACATCACCACCAGAGTGCAACATCACCAACACCATCACCTAATAAACCACTGCAACAGAGTGGACCCAGTGGACGATGCTAATTACCAACCCAAACAATTGGACACACACATGATCGACTTGCGGCTACCCAGCATAATCAGGCGCATCATCATCATTACGATCCGCTTCCAAGGAAAGAGCACACCAAGTGCGACAATGGACTAGGTCTGGATCGGCCCTCGGCCCCCTTGTTTGTGTTTCCATTTTGCTTTTCATTGCCAGCAATTGTAATCGCCCCAATGGACTTACAAAAGACGAACAGAGATCCATGGAGGGCTGGCAAAAGTGCCATGTTCATTGAGGACAAATAAATATTGGTATAGGTTCGTATTTGTGGCAGCAATAGTCTAGAGTCTAGACTCCAGACTGGTAGAGGTTGCAACACAGTTGAAAGGTCGTTAACCAGAGCAATCCATCACAGAATCATAACCAGAACCAGAGCTTGGTTAATAATAAGTTATGGAATACATCCAGTTCAGGAAATCCCTGTCCAAGAACCCCCCACAAAAATCATTACCCACAGCCAGATCATGCCAGAGTCTTCTGTAACGATGTCATTGGGGCTTCCCATGTGGCCACAAATTGAGGCAATTACAAAGATGAAAAACGAAAATAAAATCAAGAGATTATAGAGAGCCGTTGAAACGCATCTTACGCAGCTTCCTGGTTATTGTTTCATAATTAAAAACTAGTTTACATATGCAGGGCTCGTCTGGGCTGGGAGGGCTGGATCTCTGAAAAGGCGGAGGCAGATACGGATTCAGAGACGTGCCTCTCCAGGGCGGGCAGGCGTTAATGAAGTTTTCGTGTTTTCGATTTTCGGCCTTTTGTTTTTGGCCCGAAAAGGCATTTCCCACTCCGCCCCGACTTCGGAGCTGCGGCGTTGACAGAACCCGCCTCGAAAGTATTATATAATCATGTTCGAAAACCAGACAGCCAATCAGCCAGCCACTCCCCTCCGTCCGGTATTGACCGTCCCGGGGGCATTTCTAATGAAAGCGAACGCTGGAAATTTCACTTTGGCTTCAGCTTCAGTGGCTTGTGGCTGTGGCTTGGGTTGAAAAAATTTTAATGTGCACTGGTCAAATGTGGTTTTCTGTGCGAAGCGAATGCAGGTTGCAACGTCATTTTCGATTTTTTGTTTTTGCTGTTTTTTTATTTTTATTTTTTTGGTGAAAGTCTGCGACGAAAAGGTGTGCGTGTGTGTGTTTGTAATCTTAATCGGAGGAATCGGTATTGGTTTCGGATACGAATTTGTACACTTTCCCGTACGTACAAAGAGCCAGATGGCAGAGACAACGGCCAGCAGCAGGCCCAGGACTGGCTGGGACACCGTCTCCACGTCGTAGAGTCGCCAAAATGTAGCCACGAGCTGGTAATCACTGACACGGCTTGATCGGATCGCGGCACTATCGTTCCCGCTCCTCGGCAGCGGACATACAGCGGATTTATCCGACCACATCTCGACTGGAGCTCAGGCTGCTGGCGATTTCCATTCGCAAAATCCAACTGAGGCTCCAAAGCATCCAGACTGAAGACTCTGGAGATTACATCTTGGGGAATTCTATACCGGAGCCATTACAAAGCCACAGAGGCAGAGCCTCGCAACAATGCGAGATGCGAGATGGGAGATGAACTTGACCGTGAAAGTCGCCAGCGTCATTGCTGCAAAGATGCTGGAGAAAGATGATGAAGACCCGACCGGACCGACTCGAGCACCGGGGGAGCACATAAATAAACTGGAATTGCAGCATGTGACGTCAAAGTGGCTTTATTACGATCACTGGCGGCCAAAAGCACAGTTCGATTCACAGTTGCAGTGCCGAGAACAGGAAATAAAAGCCAGGCAGTCAGCCGAGCATAGCCGGAGGAGCTCAAAGTAACCGATATCTTCCCAGGGATCCAGCACACCAGTGGTCATCCAAATACGACTGACTGGGTGATGCTTTAATCAATTATATCATAACTCAACAGCTATGCTTCAATAAACAATAATAAAAAGGGACTTGACTTGGAATAGAGTTGAAATTAAAGGCTGAACTTAAAGTTAAGTTAAATACTTAAGTTAAGATAGCAAAATAAATAATATTAACATGAAATAGCTCCGCTGATAAAGCTTTTCTTCCTCAATTTCCACCACACCTGTCCAAAAATTAGCATTTCTAACAACTTGTTGAAAATGTCGCACTTACGAAATAGTTCTCTAAACAAATATACGAAATTCTGGTTTAATTTCCAGATCGTCACAGGGAAGTAAAGTTATTTAAGATCAGCGTGAATTGGTTTTAATTTCGACCATAAATAAAACACATCAAGTTTTGATGAAATTCTAGTTGGATTAGAAGCCGAAGAAAGATTCTCTCTGGGCACTGGGCTCTGGGCAACGAAACTGAAAGGGAATTCCGACCAGTCATGCTTATTTCCAAAAGAGTTCGAACTCTAGATGAGTAACCTGTTTGAAGGTTTCCTCAAAACGTGAACTCTGCTGTGGAGTCGTCTAGAAGGGATCGCGATGATGATTGAGAGCTGGCCATTTAATATGATAATTGCGGGGAAGGAGCGAGTTGATGAGAGGACTCTGACGAGGCGGTGATGCCAGCCAGGATCAATTACAGGAACATTTAAATATTTAACTGATTAACTGTCGAATTCCAAGGTGATTTTGCAATTAGATTGAAAGCAAGAGTCGATTGTTTGGGCAAATACGCGGAACAGCGCCATTCCGCTGCGTTTCATTCGGTTTGAGATAATCATAACAACAATAAGCACACATTATTATGTGTTTGCGTTAAAACGTAAATCCTGTCAATAAACTTTTTGTAACAAGTCGGCGCGAGATCAGTACACACACGACACGACACGGGTTTAACGATCTTTTTAAAAAAAAAGATATATACACATATATGTATGTAGATGTTAAAATGAGCATGAATGAGTTTCGGCCAAAAAAAATCAAAATAAAAGCGAGGGGTAGGGTAGAGTCGTAAACCCGAATTAAGACCTGCTAAATGGTTTGCAAAACAGCCGAAAGTTCCAAGCCCAAATCGTTTAACTGAACCCTAACCCACCTGGAATCTCTGACATCTCCACCGCATTTCACCCGAAGCTGGTGAGGAAGTAACATCATGGTAGGCCGTCGAACCAACAATTCGGACTTTGGTATTTAGACCAAGTTATGGTGTTCTAATGAGTATAATTAATCAATTGAATAATTGCCAAGTGTGTGCCAAGAATAATTACAGTTACAGCTCAGCTCTCTTATTAACTCGATTTGTTTACTTATTTCTATAGTAATTATTTAATTTAATTTTAATTCAATCCATTAATGTGTAATGGCCGGCAGATTCGTAATAATCCCTTTCGAAATGACAGGTGACTTGATCGACTTCAAGCCTGATCAATTTTCCAATTAATATTAATGAAACTTCAGACTTATATAAGAGATCGCTGACTAGAGGGATCAACCAACTCGGCTAGAGGCAACTAACTACTATTGACCCGCAACTGTAAATGGGCCCGAAGATATGCGTGTCTATTATATTATTGAATATAAACCATTTATAATCGAAGCATAAATGAATAAATTAAACAATACGGGTGAAAGCCCAGATGACTAGCTAAAACCTGTGCCTAAAATTAGCATCGATTTGATGGCTCGATCGATGGATCGATTTGTATTCTAGTCGGCATCCCTTCATCGATACCAAGTGTTTAGCCTGCACTTGGCCCAAAAAAATCGTATCTGCCACTTGTTGACTGTTGCAGTGATAGTGGCCGGTGGCAGTAGCAGTGACCGCTCCAACCAGTTAATGGTCGCTCATCATGGCTGGGAGACCGCTTCTCTGCCAGCCAGCCAGCCAGCCGGCCGGCAGAACGCAGCGGCGGCCTTTATTTAACCAAGCCTCCGTCTAGAATCTTGCAATACTTCGGCTCAGAGCTTGTAACGCTTCGGAGGTGCTCCGCTCCGCTCAGAAATTCGCGTTCCTTTTTAGTGAGCGGTGGNCTGTGCCTAAAATTAGCATCGATTTGATGGCTCGATCGATGGATCGATTTGTATTCTAGTCGGCATCCCTTCATCGATACCAAGTGTTTAGCCTGCACTTGGCCCAAAAAAATCGTATCTGCCACTTGTTGACTGTTGCAGTGATAGTGGCCGGTGGCCGGTGGCAGTAGCAGTGACCGCTCCAACCAGTTGTTAATGGTCGCTCATCATGGCTGGGAGACCGCTTCTCTGCCAGCCAGCCGGCCGGCAGAACGCAGCGGCGGCCTTTATTTAACCAAGCCTCCGTCTAGAATCTTGCAATACTTCGGCCCAGAGCTTGTAACGCTTCGGAGGTGCTCCGCTCCGCTCAGAAATTCGCGTTCCTTTTTAGTGAGCGGTGGTGCGATAAAATTTGGATTGCGAATTGATCCACAAATAAATTCGTAATAAAACAACAGAATTGTTTAAACCCGAAGTTAAGTGGACTTAAGTGACGTCTTTGAGGTGCGGTTAATGGGATCGTTAACGGGAATGCATATATTATTCTGGTTCTTGCTCCTCGGCCCAGCGGGAAGTGAGTTTCAATCGCCCCGATCCGATCTTCAAGTGGCTTTAATTGCTATTTCTTTCAGCTCTTGTGGCTGGTCAGTATTTCGCCTATGCGCCTGGCAAGTGCGAGGTATCCATTTCAGATGTCATCCAGGGCATGGTCTCCACCGAGCTGGGCATTATCCTGGGAACGCGTCCCCGCCTGCCCCAGTCCAAGCTGCTCCAGTACGATCTCTACACGCCCCTGAATCCCGAGGAGCGGCAGCTCCTCCGTCCGGGGGATGTCAGCATGCTGAAGAACTCGCACTTCAACCCAAAGTGGCCTGTGAGGTAAGCAGTTCCCGAAAGTCTAATCTTAGAAGGGTTCTATTTTAAAGAAAATGGAAGTGATCCACAAAGAAATATATTTAAATTTAGGCTGGTTTTTAAACTAGTTTTAAATCAAATAGGTTCGACCATCCATCAAGTTATACAAATTAGTATTTAATTAGTATTCTATTAATGGAACTTTAATTTATGTATTTTAGAGTTTCCATTCATGGGTGGGCGGGTAAGAGCACCAGCTGTTCCAACGCCGCCATTAAAGATGCCTACTTGTCGAGAGGCAACTTCAATGTGATCATCCTGGACTGGAGCCGCCAGGCACTGGACATAAGCTATCCTCGAGTGTCCAAGCAGCTGCCTGCGATAGCCGCCAACGTGGCCAAGATGCTGCGGTTCCTCCACGAGAACACAGGAGTGCCCTACGAGCAGATCTACCTGGTGGGACACAGTGCGGGAAGCCATATTTCCGGACTGACGGGGAAAATGATGAGGCCCCAGCGACTGGGCGCCATTTTTGCTTTGGATCCGGCAGGACTAACCCAACTAAGCTTGGGTCCCGAGGATCGACTGGCCCCGGACGATGCCATTTACGTGGAGTCCATACACACTGATCTGACGCTCCTGGGGAATCCCAGTACCAAGATCAGCCAGGCCTCCTTCTTCGCCAACTGGGGCCTGGGGCAGCCGCATTGTCCCAACGCCACAGCCACAGAGTTCGACTTTGTGTGCGACCACTTTGCGGCAATGTTCTACTTTGCCGAGTCAGTGCGTCGTCCCAAGTCGTTCGCCGCTGTCCGCTGCGGATCTGCAAAGGCGGTCCACACCGCCACCTGCACCTGCCCGGGCGGCAGTCGAACGTGCACCGGCGACGAGTTCATGGGCGGCGAGCCGGCCATACCCCGGAGAGGTATCTTCTACCTCAGCACGCGACGGCGCATGCCATACGGCTCCGGCGACGGGCAAGTCTACATCCAACCGCCGATAGCGTCCACCATTCGGGAGACGGCGAAACGGCGGCGGCTGCGGTAGCGGTAGCTCCGCAGCTAATGAATTCTATGGCAGCAGACCAAAAAGTGATTTATCTAGATGTTTAAGCTGTGGCATTAGGCCGTCCAAAGAATGTGAATTAAATAATGCGTAAGCAACTGAATAAATGGTGTCGAAACTGTTTACTTTTTAACGCACTTAACTAGTAACTTGAAATTAAAGTTTAATGTCAACCAGCGGCTGGCCAACGCGTGAGGAGAAACAATTAGCTGGGAGCCCGCTCCAACTGGCAGTGATTAATCTATTAGGAACGTGAGATCAAAACTCTGCCGAAGGCGGTCGCCGATCTAACTGGTTCATTACAGAAAGCCACCATTCGGCAAAAAAAAATATATATAATATATTTAATCTCAGAAGATATATTGGCAAACCAGTTGCACAGAAACCTTGTCGTTCACTCCAACTACTTCGGCGATCAAACATACTCATTTTCAATTCCACATGGCAATAAATTGGGAACACTAGTGATTTTTGACAGATGGTGTACTCCTACTTGCAGGGAGGTTGTTATTTTCTAAGCTCTAAGCTCATGATGTTCAGTTTAGCTTTAAAACTAAATAATATATTAGTTTTTAAAGTCACTATTATAACTCACCTGACTAGGTCCAATGCGGTAACTGGCCACGTCCAATTCATTGACTGAGAGTATCTGCTCCACACTCACATCCTTGTTGCTGGCCAAGTCTCCGGCCAAGAGGCCAAACCGACGCACAAACTCCAGTAGGGGAACTGATTCTGGGAAGCCCAGGCGGTGCAGTCGGGCAGCCTCCACGACTTGCGAGCCACGTAGCTGAAATATATGAAAAGTTAGTGTATCGTTTAAGCCATTATTGTTCAAGAAGCCCACCTGACTCCTTAATAGTGGCACATTGACCATTTCCTCCTCGCTGGAGGCCTGACCCGCCGCCGAGCTGGGAGATCCGTTGGCCGTGAACTTGGCATGCTTCCCGGCATTGTGTTGCAGCAGATAGCAGTGGACAAAGTGGGTGCCGGTACGGCGGAGCGTATCAATGATTCCATCCACCGTGAACTTGACCTGCAACATGATCGAATTCCTCTTCACGCCGGCTGTGGTGAAGGATCTGCGAATGCTGGAGACACGGCGCAGGGATTGGGTGCCCTCCAGGCCGGCAAAAGAGCCGCAGAACACCATGGCACCCGAGCCACGAGTCAGAGAGCCAATGTAGAGGNTATAAAGAAAACCCACCTGACTCCTTAATAGTGGCACATTGACCATTTCCTCCTCGCTGGAGGCCTGACCCGCCGCCGAGCTGGGAGATCCGTTGGCCGTGAACTTGGCATGCTTCCCAGCATTGTGTTGCAGCAGATAGCAATGGACAAAGTGGGTGCCGGTGCGGCGCAGCGTATCAATGATTCCATCCACCGTGAACTTGACCTGCAACATGATCGAATTCCTCTTCACGCCGGCAGTGGTGAAGGATCTGCGAATGCTGGAGACACGGCGCAGGGATTGGGTGCCCTCCAGGCCGGCAAAAGAGCCGCAGAACACCATGGCACCCGAGCCACGAGTCAGAGAGCCAATGTAGAGGCGGTTGATCTCCTCCCGGCTGCTGTCCTGCAGCAGGGAAACCGCATTCCTTATGCCAGGGTGCTCGCGACTGTTCCTCACCCAGCCATCCACGGCATAGAGTACGGGATTGGTGCCCTGCAGATGGTGGAGCACAAACTGGCGGGGACCGGCGCACTTGCGCAGCAGCGAATGATGTTCCCGATCCCCGTAGTGCGAGAACAGACGTTCAAGGAATGTGTCGTCGTTGGAGTTGGGGTAGATTGCTTCCTCGTCGAGGAGCCTAAAAAAAGGACAGTGTTGAAAAAAAGATAGCCTTTAAAGTCTTACTCACTTACCATAGCATTCCACGGCGATCGTGCTCACGTAAGTCTCGCTGAGAGGAACGCACCACATGGTTCTGGGGCGCCTTGTCGATCAGCGATATTAGCGGTCCCGGATGACACTCCGAGGCATGGTCCATCTCGATCTCCACCAGCTCCTGGGCGTAGCGGTCGCGCGGCGCCACCAGGGTGGTGTGATGGAAGAGCATCTGTAGGCGCTCCTGCAAATAGTTGTGACGCAAATCGGCCAGAGTTGCGCCCACCTGCTGGCCACAACTGGCTGGGTTCTGGAAGCCAGGCGTATCTATGAGCATGATCGAGGCTATGGTGTGGGCCGAGGTGCAGATCTGTCGATTAATCAAGGCGACAACTGCCGCCAAGGCCTCCGAGTACAGGCCAATGACCAACGCCTCCAGGCACTCCCAGGCCCACTCGTGTCCGGTGTCGGAGGTGGGCGACTTGGAGGGACTCAGGCCGCCGTTGGGCGCATTCGGTTGTGTCAGACCAAAGGCGGCCGACGACAGATCCTCCAGATTAACGCCCAACAGCCCGGCCGCCTTGCGGGCAGCGGTGGGATTGGCGAACTGAGTGCGCGCCGTGGAGCCCACTCCCAGTTTAGTGACTCCCGCGATGCCGAGGTGGTAAATGGCTGCCAGAATGCTCCAGATTCCGCGCACAGCCTTCGCATCAATGTTGAGCGTCTCGAAGGCTGCCACAGTGCGCATGAAATCATTGGCGGCTCTGTGGCGGTCCTCTAGCTTCTGCGAAAGCGAAATGAACGGATGACTGTCCTCCGAGGAGATGTTTTCCAGATGAAGCTCCTTCTGCAACAATCCTGCTGCTCCCGCCAAGAGTCGCGTCATGATGTGGAAACTATGCTCATGAGCTAAGCGCCGGCCAGCTCGCTGTCGTTCTGGCAGAAGAACCTGAAAGGATCAAAGGATAATCACTATAACTTCTAAGGACAATAGGCAAGACTGCTTACCTGCAGCGAGGCGGAGGCAATTTGGCCAGTCTGGTCGAAGTCCAGGCTGAGCAGCTGCGTCATCCGTGTGGCGTTGGAGTTGAGACAAGTTTTTGTGTTGCCAAAGGCCTCCAGAATGGTACAGAGGGCATTGACCTTCTCAGCATTGATGAAGTTGTTGTAGGCTCCTAGGGAACAGGTAACAGATATTATTAATGTAGTTCGAGCATAATAATAATTGTGTTTATTGAATGAGTTCAATCGCAGCTGTCGTTTTTGTTTACAAACTGAAGCAATGTCTAAAGACATAATTTTAAATAAAATAGCAAACAAAAAAGTACGAAATTATACCAGTTTCTTAAACAGGCAAGTATGAGAGATTAAAATTCAGAAAAAAAATATAAAATTTATACATTCCCTGAGACTCTCAGTCGGATTACAGATGTCTCTTATATATTTTTTCAATTCTTTTATTGCTAATTTATGCATAAATTCAAGAAATCAATTTGAATATCAACATTATCGCGACAATTTACATTTTCATTAGTCTGCTACCCATTTGGGGCCATAAATCTAACAATGGAACCGAAAGCCGAACTGGGGGCTTGACTAATTGCAGCTGCATTTCTTGGCCAACAATGCAAATGAGCCAATCGAACGCAGATTGCATTTTGGCGTGGCACCCCGACTTGGGCCACAAAACTGGGCCAAAAGCCCCCAGCCAACGGGCAAAATAAAAAAATAGGAAAAATAAACAGAAAATGGCAACTGCAACTGAAACTGATTTGGGTGTGAGAGTAGGAGCTGCTGCTGTTGCTGCTGCGACAATGAGATGCGGAAAACGCAGCCCAGAGCCTAAAAACCAGAGTCTAGACTCTAAACTGTAGACATACCAGCTGCCAACGCCAGGTAGTTGAGAGCATGCTTGAAACTGGTGGATTTGCCAGAGCCAGACCGGCCCATGAATATCAAGCTCTGGTCGCGCCGCGTCTCAACCAAACTCCTGTAGGCGGTCTGGGCCAGTGAGTAGACGTGGGGCGGCATGTCCTCCGTCTTGCAGCCGCGGAACATGGAGACAACCTACAAACGGGGCACACAAACAGATAGTTAGATAAATAACTCGCTCGGATACCAGTTACCAGTTGGTAGCCTACCTTTTCGGAGTAGAGGGAAAGCGGGGCCATCGGATTGACCACGAGGAGCGTGGGCCCCGCCTTGGTGTGGATAAGATTGCTGGCGTATCGCTGACGGAGGCAGTGCAGCACCGACGCCTCATTCAGATACTTCAGCTCACAGATGTCCTCGGCCAGGTCCAGGGTCGGGCTGTTCTGCTTCTCCACATCGTCCTCGTCGACGGTCAGCTGTTCCCCATTGTGCATCAGGCGGAGGCTCACCTTGTGCTGTTCCTCATCCCGGCCAGATGCTGCCGTCGGCAGACGTATGGCGGCAGTGAATCCGCCGCGATGCACCAGCCATACACGCTCCGGCTGGCTGCCATCAGCCACGTCCGCCTCCAGATCATGGGCCACTCCTCCAGCGCCGCCCTCGCCGCCAGCTCCTCCGTTGCCGTTCTCATGGCGGCTCTGCGAAAAGATGGCAAACAAACAAAGCAAAACACGAAAATTTAGTTAAATTGGGGTCAACATTTTGTCGGCACAGCACATCCCAACTTCAACTGAAGCAGCAGAGCAATTCGGCGGCTGCAGAGGGTTTATTTTCGGATCGGCGTGGATCGTCGGATCGGGGCACATTTTCACGCATTTATTCCATTTATTATCCCAAACTCCAACGCCCGCAGTGCTACAGTACGGCGGCAGTCAGCGCCGGTTCGGCAGAGTTTCGAGTTTATTTTCGGTTTCGGTTGCATTTCTAAATTTGATGATGTTTCTAAATCCTAATTAACCGCCTAGACGCGCCAAATGCTATTGGGCTAGACAGCCAAGCCGACTACCACGACGACGACGCGGATGCGCCATTATGCAACCCACCAACGTCGTCGTCGTCGTCGTTCAGTTCACATTTGTGGCTATAAATGGCATTTAGCCGTGGCAGCCTCCCAAGCTGCCTACCGAAATCCGCCCCTCTCAGATCTCAGATCTCCTCTCCTTTTTTCGAATTATGAAAATATAGTAGAATATTGTGCAAGGTTCAATAGCCCTCGATTAGAAGTGTGTGTGCCTCGTCCCGGGAGGCTAATTAAATTTCGTAGATGTTTTTGGGGAAAACCGGAACGGATGGGCCAACGAATAAAGTCATTCATTAGGATAGGAAGACACTTATTTTAATGGTTTTCGAATGCTTTCGAAACACCAATTCCCCGAAAAGAGAGCAGTTTTGATTCTGATTTAATGGGATTTTGGGGGAAAGGTGTAAAATATTCTATTATTATTATAATTTATGTCAAAACTGGTTCTGTTTTGGAAATATTATTAACAAATTCAGGGCATAAGATATGGAGATGAGTTTCATAACTAAAGTGGACTACAGTGATGTTTTGAAATGTGGAAAACATAGCTGGAAACTTAACTGGAAAAACGTCTAGTTATGTCTGGTTATTTGATTCATTGGTGTGGCGATGGACCCGCTTAAATAGTTTACAACTGGGGCAAAAATCCACACAACGCACACACCATCGAGTGGAACTTGTTTAGGGGAATATTAAGATAAACAAAATAGTTCCCCGGGCGCATGTCCACTGTCAATCAATGCTGCACTCCACTCCACGCCAAGCCACGTACGGCGGAGTCATCGAACCCGCAGCTGTTGATGTTAATGATGATGAAGACTGAAGACTGAAGACTGTGATGTCGATGATGATGCGGAGCACACAAATTAGAGGTAGAAGCGACATAGAGACACAACGGACCCGACTAATTAACCTGGATGGGGTAAGCTAAGAATATGGCGGAGGTGGGAACTAAACCAAAACACTACTACCGTCTACCGATTGAAGTGAGTTGTGCAGATAGCCGACAGTATCAATCCATCCATCCATCCATACACCCACCCCTTCCTTCCTTCGAATAGAAGTTGAAAGAACTTAAACCCAAATGATTACTTCCGCTCGCTGGCTAGGCGGACGCACCGCGGGCGTATTCAGCCATAAAGTTATACAGCCATAAATGCAACGACAAGACGACGACGACCATACCATGCCATGCCGGCCATACCGTAAATTATGAGTAAACGCTTTGGTCTGTTCACTCGATCCCACACAGCCCACGCACCGAGCTACGTCGTCCGAGCATAATAATAATAAAAGGTCTAACATCTAAATCGTACATTGGGTCATGGCTCGGCGATCTATCGATCGATTCCAGCCTTTGTTCGCTGGCCAGTTGGCTGGTTTGTTGGTTTCTTGGCCTGTTCATTCATTGGCTTCTTTATTGCATCCCATCGATGGATGGGATGGGATGGCTGGGCGAAGTACTAGAAAGTTTTCGTTGTCTGTGAGAGTGCCCACCTAACACTGGACAACAAAATCTTCTATTGACCTAATACGATCAGAAAAATAAGGAAGGTTTTTAAGGTTTATTTAAGAAATATATGTATAGAGCTAACTTTAAGAGTAATTTTGTGCTCATAGACCTAATACTACGAGTAACAGCCCTCTTTTAAGGAAGTTTTAATTTCAAACTTTTATTCCTAATACTAAAAATCGCAAACTCTTTATCTATTTCAGCGGTTAAAAAATAACGTTTTATAATAAATAATTTAAAGTTCAAACTATCAAAGAGCCAAATATATTTTCATTACTTTCTCACCAACATATCACATTTTGTATCAGAAATTGTTAAAAAAAAGTTCAACCTCTTTTCTCAAAATAAACCCCCAACAAAACCCCAAGTCTTTGCTGATTAGTGTAAGTTTCATTTGTACCTTTTGCTTCACACTGGCGTCGTAGTTTTTGTAGTTGGCGGCCAGGGAACTGGCCCAAATGGCCGGCCATTGAATACCAATGTTCTGGGCATCGCGACGTCGTCGGAACGAACTTCTAGCACTGGGACTCGGCGACTGGGGGGCACTGGCAGCGGCTGCCGCGAACTTAGAGGCAGCTATCGCCGAACTGTTCCAGGGCGGTCGGATAGAGGCGTTGGCTCCAGCCGGAGAAGGCTTGCCCTCCTTGCTTCCGCTGCTCCTGAAGCTGAGCGATCGCTTCGTGGAGCGTTCAAAGGTGGGCGTTACGGGTATGTGTGGAGCAACACATCCTAAGGCCGCCGCTTCCTTGGCTTTGGTGGCCGCCAGACGCGGTGGCTTTGGTGGCGGAACGACGGAGGGAACTGCTGCCGAGGAGGAGGAGGGCCAGCTGGTCGAATTCTCCGAGCCACTCTCACTGATCGTCTCCGAGCTAATGCTATTCTTGCGTTGAGCCTTCGGAGTGGCTCTGCCAGCTTTGGAGGACCCAGATCCGGATCCTCCCGGGGCGGCTGCCTTTTGAGACTTGTTGGTGCCACAGGCATGCGCCTTGCCCGTGCAGCCCTTGTGGAAGGAGGGATTCAGGCCCGAACCGGGAGCAGCTGGGACGGCCGGAACGATGCCGCCGCGCAGGGTCTGCTCGAAGCTCTTGGGCTTGAGGAACATGGCTGTTATGCGATCACTGGACACACACAATTGTCATGGCCAGCACGCGGAGCATGACCAGAGCGGATTAGCAAACAGATACACAGAGACACACGGGCACAAAGTCAGATTCAGATACAGATACAAAGATACACAATAGCCAGGTCTGAAGCAGAGCGGGAAGTAGACGATGGCGACGGTGATGATTGGGTAACTGGAGCGCCCGCGGAACCTTGGAAATGTTAGCTTTATGCGGAGCTATAGCCGGAGACGGAGACGGAGACGGTGTCGGAGCCGGAGCACTTAGCGCTTTGACATTAGACAATTGCGGAGCTGAAAACGGCCAATCATCGATCGATCGATTGCCGAACTGATTGATTGATTGCACTGCAAGAGACTCAAGTCACGAACGTATTCGAGAGCTGCGAGGAGTTATGAATTAAAGCCACTCCGAATGACAGCCGGAGCCAGAATCGTCATGGCGCGCACAGAAAAAACATCAAAATACACTCCGCAATGGTAAACAACATCGAAGTTGGATGTGGCTGTGGGCGTCGCGCAGTCTTTCCTCGATTTCGATTTCCGTACCGAACCTGGGCGAAGTTTTCAGCGTACTGACGGCCCTGCTCCAAGCGCAGCGACTGCGGACCAACCGACAACAACACCAGCCCCGAGACGACGACGACGTCGAAAAAACAAAAAATACAAAAATGAGCCACAGACTAAAACACACGCTCGCAGGCAGAAGGCTGCGTCGACGTCGATGCCGCTGCTTCAGTCTCTGCCGATGGTTGGAGATTATAGTGGAGTAGTTGGGGATATCAGCACCAGAATAGAGAAGTTCTAGGCTATAGAACTTCTAGGATAGGTTCTAGGCTGCCTAGGTATAGAACTGCATAGGTTCTGGGCTAAGATAACTCTGGAAAATATTGGGTATATCTTCTCAAACTTTCTAAAATATTATCTGCAAACAATTTATTTTATTCAAGTAGTTTTATATTTATACTGATAAATATCTATAATATGTATGTACAGATTATAGTGAAGTATTTGGGGATTATCAGCACTAGATTAAAGAAGTGCAAAGGATCTAAGGTGGAATAGGGCTACGGTAACTCTAGAGTCTATAGAGTATATCTTCTGAAACTTTATAAATCCTTGTAATATCTCTAAAATTTGTATTTTATTCAAAGATATATCTCCAATTAATATTATTTTCATATTATTATGCATTATGGAGTATATGGGAATAATTGCACTAGAATAAAGAGGTTTTCAAAGGTTCTAAGGCGAGAGTGGGCTAAGATAACTCTGGAATCGATGGGATTTAACTTCTTAAACTTTGTTAAACCTTCTATTATATCTTAAAATTAATTTTTATTAAAAGATAAAATATCTAAAAGTGGCATTGCTATGATAGGTGCATGATAATAGTTAGAAAAGTCTTCGGTCTAGAATGATTTTTATAAATATTCAAGAAAAAATCAAAAAACAAAGTACTAGTCCAGCTACCAGGTATCTGCTAGTCGCACCTTTGGCCTCCAACGACTCTGGCGCTGCTTGTGTAGGCAGCTCCAAGTGGGTGTAGAAATGCACACACAACTGCAGTCGCAGTCGCAGTTGCAGTCACAGTCGCAGTCTCAGTCGCAGTAGCAGTCTCTGCTGGCTTTGTCGTGCTTTGGCCAGAGGCAAACTCATGGATCGTGGAGATCCATGGATCGTCGTCGTCTTTCTCAGATGCTTTGAAGTGGGTTGCTTGTCGAGTGACTGAGCTGAGGCAGCGCAGTTGGCTTTAAACTCATAAAGTGCACACCAAATGCAGTTTGAGTTTTTCCACAGTGTTGCCAAATGGCTTTTGCAGCTATTTTGGTCTTCTTGAATGGAAGCATGTACGTCGCTGAATTATGTCAACGCCTTAACACCCATCCCAACCCATGTAATACCCACCCACCGGCCAAAAACTAAATATTTATAGAAAGGGCCAGTCCAGGCCAGGCTAGGCACAGATACTCGTTTGTGGATAGTATCTACTAGATACACACAAAGTCAAATAGATCACAAGGTAGATCCAACGGGCATGTTGCAAAATATTTGTGCAAAATAAACGCAGCGAGAAAATGTCAAACACGTTTCAAGTCAAGTCAACAAGTTAATAAGAATTGCAGTCGCTGGGAGGCTAGGAAACTATGCGTCTAATGAATGCTCTCCATAGAGGTGATTCATCTTAAAATTATACAATAATATCTCACTAAACAATGCCTACAATGGCGATAATTCAAACCACATATTTTCAAAACATTCTCTGAATCATTTTTGCAAAATTACAAAGTTTTAAAAGCGGATATTCCTAAAATAAACTATAATACTATGAAGGGGAGATTGGAAGTACATATAGAAGTACTACAGAGTACTCCTCATCTTGGATGAAAATTCTTTCAATTGTTAATGATCCCTGAGCTGAGCTGAGCTGAGCTGAGCTGAGCTGCACCTGAGCAGCTCCTCATAATTGATCACAGTCCGATACATACTAATGGATAATGTTGTTATGCAAGCAAAGCCTGGAGCTAATTTTTTTTTTTCGATGCAAAGGTAGGATGACTGAGCAGGTAGCTCCATCAATCACGTGTGTGCGCTTGATCCACTAATGGATCAGGCATCCCGACTCACCTGTCGCTTGAAACGCTTGCTGGCACTGCGCCGGAGGGTGTTGCAGTTGCCGTTGGTAATGGAATGATCGATCTCCTCCACGGTGGCTGTACTGGGTGCCATACAGCGCTTGCTCAGCTCCACCAACTCGGCCACGGGTTGGACCTGCACCCAAAAGAGAACCATTAGAAATCAAAGTTAAGTAATAATTCTACGCTCTACCCACCTCTACTGTGACGGCATCACCGCTGTTTCGTATCATTTCTATGATGATTTCACGGGACAACTCCCCCACTGAAGTGCCGTTCACCTTGATGAGGCGGTCGCCGGGCAATAGCCCGGTAGCACCACCTCCAGCACCTGGCTCGGCGAAAATCACCGGCCTAAAGATGGGCGACATCAGGGACTCGGTTCTATCCAAGCATATGGCCTTTCGCAGACTAAACCCGAAATCTTGTCTCGGCGACTTCTGGCGCCGGATGACCAGCTGCCTGGGCGGTGGCAGCTGCACCAGTTGCACTGGCGGCAGCGGCAGCTCCACATCCTCGAAGGCATGAACGCGGGCCCAGCGATCGATGCCCTGCGACTCGCCGACTGGACTCAGGGAGAAGGGTGGCGTGGCGAACGAGGAGTTTGTGGTATCTGTGAGACTATCGGCGCTGGGTGATGGCGAGGTGAGCACATGCAGATGGCTGTTGGCTTGCGGAGCAGCTCCGTAGCGGGCGTTTGCCGGCAGGGTCATGGCCCGTTGGTGGACGCCCGGCTGCTCGCCGTCGCTACGGAGGCTCTCCACGGAGGTGAAGGAGGTGCCGTGCTGGCTCGAGTTGGAGCCAATGGAGCCAGCTGCCAGCAGTTCGTTCTGCATGGTATTGCGCACGAGCATCTCCGGGGTTCCGCCTCCACCAGTAAAGGTAATTTCCTCATGCACATTGGTCATGTTACTACGGGATCCCTTCAGAATACCGCGCTTTGGCGGTTTCGGCGGCACAGGCGGCAGAAAGCGATTCTGAGGAGAAAAATGATAATTAGTCAGTTTCTTTCAATGGGAATCCCTAGACTCACCTTGGCGCCGCCGGCCAGCAGGGAATGTGTGACCTCGCTGTAGTTGACACTCACGCCGGCGCCGTTGGACGAACGGCTCTCGATGTGGGTCATCACAGATGCTACAATCTCCTCATTGCCACGATCCTGTTCGGGGCCACCAGCCGAAGTTCCTCCATTGCTGCCGTTTCCACTAGAGTCGGCATTCGCCAGGGCGGCAAAGAAATCTGCACTGTAGTCCGCCGTAATGCCACTCGGTAGCTTCTCCTTCTCCTTGCGCCGGCCGCGGATCTTCAGCGAGCGACGCACCTCGTCCAGGCGGAGCAGCTCATCGGTGCTCATGCTCCCGGTGACGCCGCCAACGCCTCCGATTCCGATTCCGGTGCCGGAGCCGAAGCCGGTGCCCTTAGCCTCTTTGCGCAGCTTCTTCTCGCGCTTGCGACGCTCCTTGTCGTCGTCGCCGGCGCTCTTCTTCATAAAGTTGAACATCTTGTGTGGTGTTTTGTGGTGTGGATGGTGGGTCCTTAGGTGCTAGCTGTGGACAGTAGGTGGGTGGGTGGTAGTGGGTTAAAATAAAGTTCAAGGGCGTGACCAAAAGTCTGGACTAATTCGATTTGCACGGCTCTCTCTCTTCCCTGTTCTCTCTTCGACTATGGCCATCTCTGTTGCTCGCACTCGGACAACCCTGGCGTGCAATGCACCCGCACAGTCAGAGACGGCGTTCTTCCAGGGGATCAAATGGACCACCTGGATTTTCACTTTTATTAGAAAACTGATGCTATAAGTATAGACTAGAGTATAGGCTATATTGAATTGAAATCAATCGGAAACCCTCCCCCCTGATAACAAAATGTGGCCTACGCCCCTGTGGTCAACAACAGTTATCTGCCAGACTGCAGCTGTGTTTGTGCATATTTGCAAATCACATAAACAATAGGCCAGAGCTTGGAATATTTTCTTCGCATATGCATGAATTGTCTTTTGCTGCGGTGGCGGCTTTGCTTTTGCCATTGAGTCGTTGCCATTTGCCCTGTTTCTGTTATTATTTATTCAATTATGCGCTTTCTTTTCCACTTCTGCCACACACTTTGTTTTGTTTTCACGCCACACGAACACACACACACACACACACACATACACGCTCGCGAAAGGGGGCCCGTAGCTGCCTTTGTATTGATTGCCTCAGACTCTGCTCTTTTCCAGCTTTTTTCACGTTCGAAGCGACTTTGCTTCTATTGCTAATTGAATGCACTCGCCTCATTACTTATGTTACTCCAATTGCCAATATTCGGCAATGCACCGCTGCGGACCACAGCCCACAGTGATACACACTCACTTTCACGAACTTTTGGCTCAGAACATCTATGTATGCCCACTTTCTTTGACCACTTCCAGCATCTATAGCGGTTGGCAGCTATTTTTATTAATTAATTTGCATCTGGTCCACACTTGTTTACTCTTTTTCAAGCAATAAAATAAAAAACTTTACCAATTGGTTTTGAACACTACCCCATTTCCCTCGTTCGTTCCATCATCTGTCCGTAAATATTTCTGGTATTTTTCAAAGTACTCTTCGTTTGGTAATCTTTCTCTGCTTTACCTCCGCTCGGTATATTTTCCATCCCTCGCCAGTTTAACCGGTTCGAATTAGTGTTACCCAACGTCCAGTATTTACTTTATCCGGTATTTTTTTTAATGGGGGCTACCGGATATTTAAATTCTATCTGCGAAAATAAAAATTTCCTGGTTTTTACCTATAAAATGTATTCATTATGCATATAAGAAAGAAGATCTATCGAAGGGAGGAGCCGAGTGTTGCTAATGATTATCGTGTTTTTTATACTGAAAAAGATACTGAAGTGAAGACATCAACAATATTTTCGACAATGCGTCGATAAATCTCTTAATGCGGCCAGTAATTGGTCTTCAAGTCAAAAAACACGTTTAAAGTCTTTTTTTAGTGTTATTGTTTAAATTTAACGCAATTTTGAATATAGAGGAAGTAGGATTTTTTAGTGGGTTTCGGCCTGCCGATAGGGTTTGGGCGATTGCACCGTTTGGCAACACTGGTTATCGAAAAAAAGTGAAGCGTAAAAAACTAAACGGTACATGGAAAATTTATTGTGCCTGTGTGCGTGTTTGTGTTTATGAAAAATAAGTTTAGGAATTTGCATTTGATGCACCGCCGCGTTGGAAAAGCTTAGGCACTGATTAACCAACGCCCGGGAGGCGTTCGCGGACAGAATATTCGTGTGTTTGCGAGCGGGTGTCTGTCTGTTCTGTGAGAGAGTGTCTCAGTGTGTTTGTGTGTACATGTGTGTGTGTGTGTGGCCTGCTCCGTTCCGATCCGTCCTCTGGTGTCTGGCACCTTAACACGACAACAACAAATACGGCAGCAGCAGCAGCAACAATAATAAAAACAACAACAACACGCACAATAATAAGGCCCGTGACGTTGTCGCTGCCGTCACCGTCAGCAAAAAAAGACCAAAACTAGCAGAAAAACAAACAGCCAAAAGTCGCATTCGTTCTTCTCTCGGCCCAACTCTAGGTGGGTAACGAAGTGGTACCCCAAAATGGTTTCCCGCAGATTTCCCAGCTTTTCATTAGTTTTTCCATGTCTGATTCTCCTTCATTTCCACGACGTGATTTGACATGTTGCGCTGCTCACTGTGCTAGCTGCTGCCCACACACACACACACACTAAGGCACAGATACTCGAACAAACATGCACGCACACACCTTTATGTTGTGTGGCAGACACGCGTACTGTCTGTCCTCCTCCTACCTCCCCTGCGCCACCCTCTCCGCCGACAGTCTGGCCTCGCACTTTGCAATGCAGCCATGTCTGTCTGTCGTGTCAGTGTGTGTGTATGTGTGTGCCTGTATTTTGTCGATTTTTATTTTATGTACATTTGTTTACAGTTTTAGATAGCGAAATTTGTACAGCCGGCGGCCATCCATCCGTCCCCCGTCGTTGACATTTTCGCAAATTGTAAATGAATATGCTTTTGCAGCTGTGTGTTATGGTGTATGGTGTGCTATGGTGTGGTGTGCAGGTCTCACTCTCTATATATGTATGTATAAGTTCATGAACAGTCGCCGCCTGTCGACTTGTTTTGATTTAATTTCGCGCTAAATGCAATCGCGAACAATTTGCGCTCGGTATCGCTGCGTAACATGGCTGGGAATTTCGTTTGAAGCCGAAAGTACCAACGCGACATCGCCTGGCGCCTACGTCTGCAGTATGTGGTGGATATGGTTGTGGATGTGGATGTGGTTGTGGGGATATGGATGTGATTGTGGAAGTGGGGCAATGACTAAGAGCCAACCAGCCCCAAGCCCAATCCCTTGCGGTGCGACGGCAAGCGGCAAGCGGAAATGCCGCAAATGTTTTGCTTTTGGCTTTTGCTCGAATCGAATCCCAGACTTTTGTCGAACCAGCCAGCCAGCCAGCCAGCAGCAGCTGCATTTGGAAGTCATTGCAGCTGCTGACGCAAGCGTCAGTTTCGAAATTCATAGCAGAATTGCCATAAACATGCAAAATGACAATACCAATTGTTTACACACATGCCCGTGCCCATACCCTTACCCGTACCCGTACTCGTGCCCGTACCCGTGCCATAGTTAGTGGCTATCAGTCAGGCGGCCGTGAGATAAGCGCTTTTGGGGCAGAAACCCAATAGTTGACCCTTTCTAATGGCGCCTCTTTGATTTTTTTCTTTCCAGGCACTGAAATTGATTATCCCAGAGTTACCGGAACAGCCTCAACACGAATTACTTACCGCTACTTACCCTGCAGCGGCGATCGACTGTGGTTGCCAGCGCCCTAGAGCCAGGATCAGCCGCCCGGCTACCGGACTCGCCTTTAACTAACACCAGCATCACTACCAGCAACAGCAACAGCATCAACATCAAAGTAAATAGACTAAGCAGCAGCGGCGATAACCAATCCCGGAGCCAGGGATCCTGGCAAGACGCAACAACAGACTCAGGCAGCATGAGCATGGACCACTCCCTGACCGCCCTGCCCACGGTGGTGAAGGAGGGATGGCTTCTGAAGCGGGGCGAGCACATAAAGACCTGGCGACAACGCTACTTTACGCTCCACTCGGACGGAGCACTGATGGGATACCGCAGTAAACCGAACGACAGCTCCAGCACCCAGTCGGAGCAGTTGAACAACTTTACAGTGCGCGGCTGTCAGATTATGTCTGTGGACCGGCCCAAACCCTTCACCTTTATCATCCGCGGCCTTCAGTGGACCTCTGTGATCGAGCGAACGTTCGCAGTGGACTCGGAATTAGAGCGTCAGCAATGGACGGAGGCTATCCGGAATGTCTCCAGTCGGCTAATCGAGATGGGAGAAATGGCCATGTCACCGTCAGTCCAGACCGATATGGCTGACGTGGATATGGCTGGCATTGCCGAGGTAGAGCTCTCCGAGCAATTCTCCGTGCAGGGCACCACCTGCAACAGCAGCGGCATTAAGAAAGTGGTGGGTATACAATTGTCACCTGGTCGGTCGCTGGCCAACATGCGTAATCGAACAAACTAACCTCTTATCTCTTTACAGACACTGGAAAACTTTGAGTTCCTCAAGGTGCTCGGCAAGGGCACCTTCGGTAAGGTTATCCTGTGTCGCGAGAAGGCCACTGCCAAGCTGTACGCGATCAAAATTCTCAAAAAGGAGGTCATCATCCAGAAGGACGAGGTGGCGCACACCCTTACCGAAAGTCGTGTACTCAAATCCACAAACCATCCGTTCCTCATTGTAAGCATCCGGAATAGACCACCATTCAAGCGTTTAAGTTAATCGATCTATTCTGTTTCCGGCAGTCACTTAAATATTCGTTTCAAACCAACGACCGCCTGTGCTTCGTAATGCAGTATGTCAACGGTGGAGAACTGTTCTGGCATCTTAGCCACGAGAGGATCTTCACCGAGGATCGCACCCGCTTCTATGGGGCCGAAATCATATCGGCACTGGGCTATCTGCATTCACAGGGCATCATTTATCGCGACTTGAAGCTGGAGAATCTTTTGCTGGACAAAGATGGCCACATCAAGGTCGCCGACTTCGGTCTGTGTAAAGAGGACATCACCTACGGCCGGACAACGAAAACCTTCTGCGGCACTCCCGAATACCTAGCGCCGGAAGTATTAGACGATAATGACTATGGCCAGGCAGTCGACTGGTGGGGAACTGGCGTGGTCATGTATGAGATGGTATGCTTAGAGTCCCCCTTAAAAAATGGATAATAAATTATTTTATTAATTTTCTTTTAGATTTGCGGACGTCTTCCGTTTTACAATCGTGATCATGATGTGCTTTTTACGCTAATTCTAGTGGAGGAGGTGAAATTTCCCCGCAATATCACTGATGAGGCGAGAAATCTGCTCGCCGGCCTGCTAGCCAAGGATCCAAAGAAGCGTTTGGGCGGTGGCAAGGACGATGTCAAGGAGATACAAGCCCATCCCTTCTTTGCGAGTATTAATTGGACAGATCTGGTGCAGAAGAAGGTATTTCTTTAAAAAAATATGTAATATTCTTCCCAGATAATATTTAACAATTATTCGAATAGATTGAACCGCCTTTCAAGCCTCAAGTGACATCCGATACGGATACACGGTACTTCGACAAAGAGTTTACGGGCGAGAGTGTGGAACTGACGCCGCCGGATCCTACAGGGCCGCTGGGTTCCATAGCAGAAGAGCCGCTTTTTCCGCAGGTAAGGTTGAGGTTGATTAAAAAAAAATGATCACCATTTATGAAACATTATTTTTCTGCCACCACAGTTCAGCTATCAAGGAGACATGGCCTCCACGTTGGGCACCGCGTCGCACATTAGTACTTCCACAAGTCTCGCATCGATGCAATAGAACAAGTTTACAAACTTTTACAAGCACACACATCATGTTCTGCTTCATCACCTATAACTATACTATACCTATAACATATAGAAATGGGCAAAAGAAAACAAAAAGCAAGAAAATATTAAATAATAATTATACGATGATAACGATGGCAAGCGAAGGGTTTTCTTGCTAAGTTATATATACACACACCAATATAAGAGAATTCATTTGATAGTAACTTATTTTTTCATGACGTTGAGAAGGAGCTGGGTACGTTGAACGAAAAAAAGGGCATTTGAAGCCGAAGTCGAAACCGAGGAAAATAATTTACTACATATGATTATACACATATATATATATACACATAATTGTATGTACATTTAAATACAACACTTGGGGCATCGAGCTTGAAGTGATTAGTTAATTTTAAACGCAAGTAAACTCTTTATTCAGGCGACAGGGAGGCGACTGATGAGTTGGATGCGTTGGTTGGTTAAAACAGAAACTGGCATCTTGATATCGCATCGTCGCTGGTCGCATAATCAGATCGATCATCCCACGAACGCGCAGATAGCACTCACACACAGATACTTAGCATATAGCGAGAATGAAGTTAAGTTAGCTGAACAGCAACAAATCGAAATACACACACTCAACACAACTCCCCTCCCACACACTCGTATATAGACATTATTTATACTCCAAAGAAGCAAAAAGAAACGGAAATATTTACGAGTTATACATAATGTTAAAATTGCCTCTAATGTGCTGTGCTTTATGCAAAACCACAACAACCGAAACAAACTAATAGTTAATAAAATAAGCTTCCGAAAATCACAAAGGTTCAGATAAATAGGCGCCAATAATATGAAAATTCTGAATTATGACTTTTTAAGTAGAAAAACGGCAGGAGAATATTTTTCAAAAACAATAACAGTACATAAAAAAACAAAAAAAAAAATTCAAATTGACGCCATTTTTTTTTATTATAATTTTATACGAAAAATATATTTGTACATATTTATATAAAATGCGACAGAAAAAAAAAACTTTTTAAAAATTAAAAAAAAATTAATAAAAAATGAAAAGCGTCAGGTGGATAGGCCACGAAGAAGGTGTAACCTTTGAGACAAGAAAAAAATTTTAACTTTGTCATTTAATTTTTGGCATTGAGAGTTCATAACGAGTTTTGTATACTTAGAGCAAGTCAGGCAAATATATATTTAAAGATATATATATAAAACAACCACAACAGACTTACACATAGTTCCACAAGGAAGATTTAAAAGAAAATTATATAAACCGAGAAACCTAAAAAGAATAAAGAATTTTTTGATATTTTTATATGCGCAATAAAAACAAAATGAATAAAATACACAAAAAAAAAGTTATTTTATATTTCGAGAAAAAGAAAAAGAAGATAAAATCAACCTAATATTTGTAAATAAAAATTATGAAATAAAATCAAGTTCGTGCATTTCAAATGAAGAAAAATATAAAGAAAAAAAAAACAAAAACGAAAGCATAATCTCTCTTCTAAATGTTAAAGAAAATCTAACTATCAATCGATAAAAAAAACAATAAACAAGAAAATCGAAAATGAAGCGATATAGAAACGATTTAAATGCCAAAGATGCGGCAGAGTTAGGTGGAGGGAGGAGAACCAAACAGTTTTAGCCAGTTTGTCTGCGTTTTGGACTTGTGATGATTCCAAATCGTAACTAGGAAGGAACTACGAGTAACTAGCTAAGGCAGATCAAGCCATCATCGATAGATATCAGAGAGCGCCGATTGAATCGCTAATTGTTATCGATTTCGATATATATGTATCCTTTGAAAGCTTGAAGACCCTTACAGCTTGCTGCTCGCCAAGCTTACGGCTGACATCTAGGCTAGCCAATATCAATCTCAGATCGATCAAGCAATATATAGACAAAATATAGAACCCTCATAAGCATGGCTTACTAGACATACTAACCAAGGAACGAACGACTTCAACCAATCCAAAACACCACTTTTTAAAGAGACTCTTCTTAGGCAGCGAGTCAGCGTCCCATCCCCCAATGGGTAACAAGCTAGAGACCTATAGCAAATATTTAGATAACTTATCAGATCTTATAACTGATAGTAATTGAATACTAGCCTTAGTGAAGCATCTCTAGTGTCCCAAAATCAAAGCATTTTCAGTAGTAGGACGACGGTTACTAAAGAAATAAAAGTCTAAGTTTACTGATTTTTGTGTAATCTTGTAAAAAAAAAATCTTTTGATTTCACAGACTCACATACACGAACTGCAAACTACAATGTGTTCTAATGCAAAATAATAAAACAAAATGGTTTAAAACATGACTATATATACATATATACATAAAGATATAGAGAGAGGGATATATCCAGTCAGATCATAGATCAAGTCGAGCAACTTGAGTTGTTTTTTTGTATTGTAGAAAGAGAAGCCCGAATCCTGTTCGGGATCCCCCCCAAAAAGTACTATCCAGACCCCAATTATAATTGAAAAATTGATTAGGTGTAATTTTTGATAGGCAAAACTGCGGATTTCGCACAGTTTTAATTATTAATAATAATATTAAATAATGATAATAATGACTAAGCTGATTTTTGAATCGATTCAAGATCGAAATAAAAGCATACATATATATGTTATATATACAACATATATAAACGAGGACTAACAAACATCAACTGAGCAGCAACCATGTAGATAATGTATGATCTGCATAAGTACTATAATGATTACGATTAATTTATACGCGCTTACGCATACCACATTATGAGAATATATATATATATATATATATATATATGTATGTATATATATACAGGATATATATACGATATAAGGTGTGTATCTTATACATGCATTGAAACCAAGTTTATTATACAGTGAAAACATTATAATAAAATACAAAAAAAAAAAATAATTAAAACAAATTCAACTTGAAGCACTTTTCTTGTCTCGAAGGAACAAAAATTTCATCTTAAGCTTCTAAAGAGATTACATAAGTATAGCGGAAAATTCTTGGCAATAAGAATTCTTACCGGAGAAATTGGGTCAGGAAAACTATGCGAAAACGAGGGAGCCGCCAAAGCGGCCAGGAAGGAGGAACCCGCCGATGAAAAAACTCACTGGACAAGCGCCGATGGCCGACTTACAATATTCGGGAGCAGCAGCGCATTGGAGTCCGAGGAGTGGGCAGTTCTGGGCGAGAGCGGTGCGTGACAGGCCCGCGGTGGCTTACGGCCCAAGATCCCGAACCCCTCCCCATTCAGATCCCATCTCCTATACTTTGGGGGGGAGAACGCGAACAATGCGTTTTGTCCGATGATTAATTGCAACGCAATCTTGGGGGCCAAAGAGTCGCAGTCGGACGCAGTGGAGGCAGGCAGCTTTCCCCCAACCACGGGTACATATGCTGTGTGTATTGTACATGATATATAGACACAGAATGTGTGTCGCCGAGCGCTCCAGCAGGCGGATACATATAGCAGCATATATGCGCGTATTTACCGAGACAAAAAGCTATTAATTTTTTTAGCAACTGCGCCCAGCCAAAATAGCCGAGACAAAGCGAAGAAATTAAATTTCGAACGCACCGAAAGCGAAAGTAAATCAAAATGAATCACTTTGAACTTGGGATGAGTTTTTATGGAGTGGGTTGGGTTACCCCGAGTCGCTTTTGGGTTGGGTTTCTGGTTGCATCCTTATCCCATCAAAAAAAGCATAGTGCATTTGGCGATGTGACAGTGCCGAGATGGCGAACCCTAAGTGCTTAGGAAAAGTGCGATTTGTACTTTCCCTTTTCGGAGCTGCCCAAGTCGGGCTCGGGCTCTGGCTCTGGCTCTGAGCCGCGATTGAGAGCTTATGACGGATAAGACGACAAATGAAATGGCAAACACCAAAACGAAAGCCGAGGATTACAAAGTTCCACCACCGAATATCAAGTGCTCTTTTATGAGAGGGAGGTCGGAATATAGAACTTATTATTCAAAAGATTTAAGGATTAGATTCTGTCGGAAAAAAAGGATTTCTTAGAGGAAAAGGTCCTGAATAATAATATTGAAACCTTATTGATATTAGAACCTATTCATCATAAATTTTTTGGTTTTGGATAAAGTGTTCTTACTATATTATTTTTAAAAATAAACGGATAAATGTTTTATGAAAATTTAAAACAAAATTTTTAAAAGAAAGATCAACTTACCTTGGAGATAAGGCATAATAACATATAACATTTAAGGCATATGTGAGTTAGGAATAGAAAAACCTATTTTTGGAAAAAATAGGTTGTTGTTTTTCCAATTAGCTATAGTATACCCTTACCCGCATCCCTTGAATCGGTATTGACCCAAGAGGAGACTGAAGAGCGGCCCGTTTGCTTTGTTCGCTACGCGCGTTTTTCGCGCTTTTCATTTGCCAAGCGATTTTTCTATTTTCACCTCAAGCTCTCGGGGCTCTCTTTGCTTTATAGTAATGTGAAAATTTCTGAAACTAGAAAAATAACAAACAACTATTTGTTGCTCTTGTTGTTGTTGGGCAACCAGCACTTGGCGGTTGGCGGTTGGCGGTTGGCGGCTGGCGGCAGTGCGAGTATGTGCTGGCACTTAACAACTCCAGCTTTTTTTTTTCTTTTGAGCCAAGTCTAGGAAAAGCGGCGAAGAAAAGTGAAATACATCAAGGCACGTCACATCCATCAGACATTTATGAGCAGCACGAGAGCACGCCCCACTCCAGCTTCATCAGCTCCAGCTAGTCTTGGACCAAGACCAAGACCAAGAGCACGGCCATGTCCCAGACCCAGACCAGGTCCATCGAAAACTGGCTCCACTCTCGGCCATCTCAAGTTGACGAGCGGGCCCAAAAGCCCAGCCAAAGCGTGGCTAATGAATTGGAATTGTTTAAAGATCGGGGGGAGTAGCCAGGCCGGAGTTAGAGCTGGAGTTAGAGTTAGAGCTGCTCTAAGTGTCGTCGACGTAGTCCCAGTCGTCGTCTGCAATCTCGAAATTAATGAAAAAACTTTCGTTTATTTAATTGCACTGTGGCCCAGACAAGGCTATGTAAGTTGGCCTAGAAGCTGGCCTAGGAGGGGGAATTCGGGTTATGGCCATTTGAAGTCCATAGGGCAGGCGGACCAGGCTGACCAGGCCGACTCGGATCCCATCCAACTCAATCCAAACATCGACATCTGAGTGAAAATGATTGATTGATTGATCGGCGTTTGTTCGTTTGTAATATTACGAGTATTTGCGGCTTACACACAGATATAGTATCTGCCATATAGCAATCGTGGCTGTCAGTATTTGGCTGTTGTTACTCCTTTTCGGTGTTGCCGAAGATTTGTTTGACTTTTTAGCGGGCAATTATTTATTTGTTTCTCGCCACTATTCGCCGATTTCGCTGAAATTGTTTGTTTTTTGCACCTTTAACGGGGATCTCTGATTGAGAGAGCCTGGCTCCCATCCTCTGTGATCCAATGGGGATTTGATCGGCTGTCCAATCCAGCGGCTAATTGCCGCTGCCGCTGGTGTGCTGGAGTGGGGGAAAGTGTGACGACAAGTGATCCACTTTTTTTCAGATGAGTTATGTGTGTGATCTGCTAATGAACCACTAATGGCCTAACGATGATCTACTTTAGCACTCATCCGAAAGATCATAGTTTAGATAAGGCATGGGAAACGCACTCTTCTCACAAGAAGTATTTTTTGAGGAATTGGAGTAATTTACAAGTGTCTACGCATACTTTCTGAAAGTGGTTTATCATTAATTGATGTAGTTTTACTCTAGTGTAGTTGAATAGTTTAAGATAGTACTATAATAAAAAACAAGTCAGGTCTTCCATATTTTGAAATTACTTAGCTTCCCTAATATACCTCTAGAAGCCTTCGGAAAGCCTTGAAATACTCCCAACTTTCATATAATCCCTAAAGTTTCCATTAGTTTTAAAAATTCTGAAAGTATTTTTTAATAAATTGGTGAAGTTCTACAAGATTGTATTTTTGACATAATTAAAATAAAAGAACAAATAAAGGGTATACTTCTCTATAGCAACCATAAAGTACTTCCATAAATGCCACTTCTCCACTGCCAATTTCTCTCATTTTTCACATTATTCCTGTATCTGTATCTTGGCAATTGCTACCAGTACAAACAATTTCCCAAAGACCAGATTCGGATACGGTAGCAGACCGACATTTGCTTATCTTAGCTAACATGCATTCATCCGCCGGCTGGCCAAGTTGATGCACTCACTCCACTTTTGGGGTGAATGGGGGGGGAAACCTTTTCAACTCTGACCGCATTGCAAATATTTTGGCAATGTTCAACAGCATTTGTGGATTGGCTTCGGTGCACATGTCAAGCGTACCAGTCCAGTCGGCAAGATACCCCTTGCTCCTCCCGCATGTTAAACATAATAAAAACGGGTCAACATGGCACACATCTCTACTCCCATTCCGAAGTCAGGTCTTTTGGCTCTGGGACCGGCAAGGAGGCATGGTTGCATGGCTGCGGTCAGCAGACACAGGTGGGGATACTCGGGGAGTTCGAGAACATAGCACAGACGCCAAATATAGACGTTGGACAATTTCCGAGCATGCCTTGGAACGCCTTTATTATATGACTCCGTCCAAACTCATAGTCACAGTCCATGGAGTATGACAAAAAAGAGAGCCATGTACGAGTTGTTATAAGCGATAACCTAGAAAAAGAAATACAACAAAAATACCCGCAACATATTCTTTTTTTTTTTCGTTATCTTCAGCTGGGGGGAAATGCGAAATGGGAATCGGAATGGTATGGTATGGGATGGGATGGTCCAAGATGGGCCAGAATGGGTTGGCACAAAACCGAAGAAAGCTGCCCAGGCGAACACACCTCGAAAATGTCGGAAAGTGTGCGGCGATAAGCCAGCGACACGACAAAGATTCTAATTGCAACCTGGACAAAGGATGGGAGGCACAATCAATTCACTGCAAAAAAATATATATAAGACACAAATGTCTACAAATAATAGTTAGGATTTTTATTTTTTCTCAATATTTATTTCTTTAAGATGAAGATTTTTAGCTTCTCAAATTAGTATTCATGGAAATAGATCGTCAATTTCTATAGTATTTTATCTTTAAACTCCCTTTAAAGTATTAGATAGAAATTATTTAAAAATTCTCCTAACATTTTTACAATTCAGGCACTAATAAAAACTCCTTAAAAAGAATTAAGGTAAAGGTCCTCCCCTACCGTAAAGTTTTGAAGAGCAAAAGAAGCTGTCCTGAATTTTAATCAAAAAGAACTTAACGATGAGGAGGACTAGGATTATTTACTTAAAGGAGGTAACCACATTCACCGTGTGCGGTAGTGGCTGACGATGACGAGCTGACTGATGGCGGATTGGGATGAAGATGTGGTCGGAGATGTGGATGTGGACAGGGATCAGCAGGCGGCTCACCCGACTCCGTTAGCCAGGGAATCAATTTCCCAACCCAAGCGGCTGTGGCACCTTCCAGGTAGGTGTGGCACCCCATCTCATCTCTATGTCCGAGTGTGTCTCTGTCTCTGTGTGTGTGTATTAACCACCTTTGACTGGGGAATGGCCAAGACATCCCACAGGCCAGAGAGGCAGACGCAGACGGAGACGGAGACGGCGGCGCCTTGCATGTCCGCCTGGCCACTCGCAGACCACTTGCAGCTGCCATTATGCAATGTCACGATTCGCGAGCGCGCATAATGAACTTTTGATGTTGTTGCTGGTCAAAGCCAAAGCCAAAGCCAAATCCACAACCCACCAACACACACACTCGGATATGCCCACACACCTTCTCTATACGTGTGTATATTAGCCGACTGGGGCAACAATGTAATTCTAGAGTCCAGCAGCTGACCAAGATCAGAGATGAGCAGTTGTCTTGGCCAAGTTTTAGTTAGGGACTATAGATGGTGATATTGTGATAGAATAATTTAAAAATTAATAGTATCTAAACATATTGCCCTGCTATTAACATAAAAATGGATTATTAACCTATAAATATTCTATGTTTTTTGTAAAGGAAGCCATTTTTTAAATCAATCTGTTAGATCAACCATTAAGGGTATAAATTTTAATAAAAATAACAATTACTTACAT
>JAJJHT010003724.1:186845-265178 GCA_021223865.1 Drosophila pandora | reverse complement strand
TTTATAACTATTTAAAAAAAAATATTATATTTTCTTTAATAACTTGATCATCTCTGGATCTGATGTAACACTCAGACAGTGCTCTCGCATATGATCCGAAACACGAGCAGCGTTGGTAATTGCTATATAAACGTTGACTAGTTCTTTTTTTGTCTTTCGCTTCGACTGCTTCCCCATCTATATATATTTTTCCCCTTTTTTCGAATTTGGTAGTTTGTTTTTATTGCCTGCGTCGCATTGGGTGGCATTGAACCTGGGACTGCCCAAAAGGTTGCCCCATCATCTCCCCACTTGCCTGTTTTTGTTGCCACATTGGCTAGCCGTTAATGCGCCAAAAAGGTGAACAGGTTGTTGGCCAGAAAGGAGGAAGAGCGGCACGGGGAAAGCGAAAGGGCCTGGCGTGGCCGGGCTGACCCATCATCTCCATCATTGGAGTTGGCAATCACAGTGATCTGGGCTTATTTAAGGGCCTGTTCTTTCACATGAATATCTGCATCTTCTGTGGAAGGGCCCCCTTCCACCCGTTTTGCTGTAAGACATTTTTGTGTTTTTGGCAATTGCCTGGAAACCGCTGATTAAGCCCAACACCGTGGCATCCGCAAACGTGCCACATTTGGCGACTGCAAGTACCATTCCCCAGTCTCCCTGTTTGTTGTCCGAATTCTCGAATTCCCATCCTGTCCCTTTTTGATTGGCGTGGCTGATTTCGGTTCTTAGCCCTTTTTGATTTTTTTCGACTGAATTTTTTTTTGCTGACAACATAATATTAAAGCCAATTAAGGCTAAATTTATGCGTGCAGCATTCGGCCAAAGTCAAGATGGAATTTTTTTTTGGTTTTGGCCAGTTGGTTCTGGCCTGCAATTATTGGGTCCAGAGAGCGGGCATGTTAACTGCCAAAGTAAACATTTCCTTGTTCTCGGCATATTTTGGGCGCATTTCTTAAATGTGTTGCTGCTGCTGCCCGTGGGCTGATAGTAGCTGTTTTTTTTTTTTGGTTTTTTGTTTGGGTCCGTTGTTTCTGGCTTGTTGGCTCTTCCAGGGCATAACTGCAGTTTTGTGGCAACATGTTAATTTCTTTATTCCCAGCCTTGGACATGCCCGTGTAGGCAGTCTGGAGAACGCTTTCTTTTGCCCAGTGGTTAGTGATCTGGTCCAGCCTCTCCAGGCCCTCGTATGTAAATATGTGATTTAATCTAATTTAGCACTGACAGATCTGATTTTTTATCTTTTCTACCTGTTAGTCTGGAGTTTTTTTTAAACCTGAAATTAGTGCAAATAAATATGTAGCTAGTTCAATTCTGGCTTCTAATTTCTATCTAGAACGTTGGTTCGGCAAGAAAACAATGTTATTTAAATAAAATATAGTAACTTATTGAAATTCCAAATTTTTCTTATAAACACTCCCTATCTAATGTGTTAATCTTAAGATTACTATGTAACACTATCTTTTCCAAATCGTAAAAAACTCAGCAGCTTATCCACTGTAGAGTTCTTTGTTCTGCATTTTATTATTCATGTCTCTCCGCTCAATAAACAAGACTCCGAAGACTAATCCTAATCCGAAGAATATGCTTTTTTGTGCCATTAACTCGGATCTCCCCAGGTTGATTATGCAACGAGGCAGCAGATAGCATAACTTAATTATTCTCATACCGACTTGTTATATAGGCCATATATAGCACATGCATTTCATTTCGCATGCACGGAGGAATCAGATTTTGGGCAGAGGAGGATTATGATGAGGTGGAGGAGGAGGAGTAAGAGGATGAGTGGCCACCCGTGAGCTGAAGGTGTGGATGCCCCATGCGGCGGAGGCCAGTGCCACCGTTACAATATCAGCAGCGGGGTGTCTACTCATGCAACATTGCAATTAATTAAATTTTATTTTTAAATAATTGTTTTTAATTAAATTTTAAGAGATTTTGCGCAAATTCATGCAACACCGAAGATGGACAGGCTCAGAAGCTGAAGCAGGGATAGGAGGCGGTGGCAAGGTGTTTGCTCATCTGCCCGGTGATCATGCAATCATTGAATCATTCACGTATGAGTGATGTTTATGTCTCGCTGCCCAGATGTTGCAGATGTAATGCAGTCGATTTCGCACAGCTTCTTGGGAGTCTCAGAGTCAGAGGCCAATGAAATCCCCCGGCGGGTGCATTCAACTCCGTTTTGGTTTTGGGGGTTTCGGTTTTTGGGCTTGTGCTTGAGCTTGAGCATGGGATTGGATGCGGTGATATAACCAGGAGTGACAGCCAAACAGCCGGATAGCTGGACAGACGGACAGTGAACTCATTCCGACTAATTGGAGCATGCGAGTGCCAGTCAGAGAGGCACTGCAGCGCAGCAGAAATGATCCCATTTTTATATATTTTTTTTTTTGCTGTTTGTGTTGTTTGGAGCTTTTTCAGCATCCAACTAACCCAAAATGTGACTGAACTCATACATAAACATCAGGTTGCAGAGTCCAGTGCCAACTTGGGTAACTTGGCGGATTTTTTGGGCCTGGCATTCGGGCTTTCGGTCTTTCGGGTTGCGTGCCAAGTGCGATGATCTGCCAAGACGGTGAAATTTTGTGCTCAGCCGGCTAAATTGGTCAGTGAGCAGAAATGCAACAGAAAGCACATAAAATCACTTGCCTCGCATTGTGGGCTTGATTAAAAGGCCATGTCCAAACATTCAAGTCCAACGTCCAACTACCAGCAACTGAATCTGCAACATCCCCCCAATCACGTTCGCAGAATGCATTTTCTCCAGATTTTTTGGCTAGCGGGAGAAAGGTTGAAATATCACCCGAAGATGTAACGAAGAGTATCACCTGCAGACCCTTGGCCAACTTTCCCTTCGGTTTCGGTTCTTTGCCGTCCAGAGCCATCAACATTTGGCCAATTTAAAGTGGCATCAATTATTGCGAACCCATTCATTAAGCGGCCAGTTATCCCTCATTCCCCGATCGCTTATCGCAGCCCATCCATATCCCTAAACCCAAACTCTTAGCCGGGAATCGGGGTCACGCATGGAGCTGCGGACATGGAAAGTCTGGAGTATCGACAATGGAGGCAGGAGGACGTCGATCGAGCCGCCAGAGATTAAAGGCCCTGATGAGGGCACTCATGTCCAGGTTATGGTCGAGACAAAGTTACTGCAATGATGGTTAATGGTAAGTACTTAAGGCGGGATTTGCACTGTATTAAGGATAATATCGATGGGTGGGGTTCTTGCCAGAGTTCTAACTGAGGAAAATTGTTTTATTTTAAATGGTGTGCTATTAAAATGAAGGACTATTAAATATAAGATATTAAGGTTTCCTCAGGTAGTGGTGGCTTGTAAAAATAATAGTTACAACTAGGTCTTTAATAGTCTAAATAATTTTATAAGTTTTTTTTAAAGAAAAGTTCCAGGCTAGATAGAATTATTCTATAGAATTTCCACCTCATTTAATTGTTTTATTATTACCATATTTCAGCCTCATGGAATGGTGTCAAGCATTACCCAATAACTGAAACCCTGCTCATAGCCCCTATCTTCCATGATAAATAGTTCTGCGAAAGATCTCCATCAGCCTATCAATGAGTTCATAAATTGTCCACCCGCCTCCTTCAAAAGACCGGCTTCCGAGCCGGCGACAAATTTATTCAGATTGTTGCTGCTACCATTTAGCAGATGGGGAGAGTAGGGGCAGCCACTTGGCTGTTGGCCACCAACTTGGCCACCCAGCCAGGCACGCAGTTCACCAACTGATTCGACCGGGCTGAAAGAGAAAATTTATTGTGTTGACTGCGGCACGAGTTTGCATCTGCAACTTAAGTTGCAGTGGCTGTTGCATATTGTTTTTGTTGCTGCTGTTGTTTTTGTTTTTGTTGTTGCTTTTTGGCACTTGGCATTGTCCCTCTTTGGCTTTGGCGAGAGCTGCAGAATTTGTGACACGACCTTTAACGAGATTTTCCTCTCCACTTGGCGCATCATCACGCGACTTTCCAGCTGCAGTTGCCGATTTGTTGCAACACATGTTGCAGAAGCCGCCAACAGCAACGGCAAACATTTGTTGGGGAATTAGCAAGCAACAGACAGCGACTATGGCTCAAGGTTGCACTTGAAAAAATAGTATTAATATTAGTTGTTAAATTTATTAAATTGATTTTTAAAGAAGTTCAAAAAAAGTTTTTTAAAAGTTCTGTCATACGAAAAAGATTGAATATAAATTATTACGAAAAATAACTAATATATAACTTTATTTTTGTAGAGTGTTGACCATAGACCCTGGGTTCCGGACCCCAAACTGAGGCCAACTTCGTTATGATGGGGAGGCTGGGGAGCATCATCAACGTCATTTGCGGCTTCTGATACCCCCTTGCCACCCATCCCTGTTGCCGGCTGTGCCCCAGCCCCTCCCACCGCCTTATTTCTGCTGCTTCTGCGGCATCGCATGCACATTGAATTCCAATTGGGTTTGGCAGAGTGGCGCAAACTTAATTGTCAAGGTTCGTTAGTTCTTTTTTTTTCTTCCGAGACTTTGCAGACTCGGCTGCCTCGACTCTTCGACGTCTTCTGCTAATGTTCGTTTCTAATGGTCGGTTTGAGTTACGGCTATGCCACTAGAGTCCAAGACTCCGACTAAAACCCAGACTGGGGATGTGGATGTGGATGAGATGGAGTCCCAGTCGCGGCTAAGGAATTCTCAATATTTCCATTACTTTGTGGCCAACGTCTGGGATTTGTTGCGTTTTTTAGCGGCATTTGAGCTCTCTGTCGCCTCTCTTTTGGCCAACTATTTAATTCACATTGGTGGAAACTCGATTGTGTTGTTTGTGTTTCTGTTGCTATTGGTATTGCCAGCATTGCCCCGTTGCTTGTGCCCCACTAGCCCCACCTGTTGCACCATCAAATTGCAGCAACCACACACAAAATGATCAGCAGAACGTTGCATTTCTTCCACACTTTGTTGTGCGCTACATGGGGGTAGAGTGGGTCCTTTGGTTCCCAAAGCGGTTCCATAAAGAATGTCAACCGAAGATCGACACAAACTACAGGAGTTATGACGTAAGAGGATTCTTTTCTACAGGTTCTCCACTCTTGATTAATGTTTAAAAATGATTCTTGACTCGTTTTGCGCCATAATCTTGTAAGTGCTTAGTATATCATAACAGAATCCTATGAAACTTTAATAAATAATATATTTGATGTCTAAATAGGGTTTCTTGAATACGATCAGTATCAATATCTTCTCAAGTCTGAACAATAAATAAAGACACCTTTTTACAACCTCCCATTTCAGAACGAAACCCTTTGAAACTAAAGATAAACATAAGAGAGATCTCTCCTAATGTTTCCGAATAGCAATCTCGGATCTCGAATCGTTTGTTTCCCCATTAATCTTATGGGGTGGTCTGGTCTTCCCCCACTCAAGCGCCACTTTCTTTGGGGCCTAATAGATCGATCTGGAATAGAGTCTCGGATAGAGTCTCCCTTGTTTCGTTTGTCTTACGCAAGCTACAATTTCATTAGCCGACTATCGTTTCTGGGTGGGGAGGGGACTTGACTTGAGATCTATTAGCTGGCCACCTTGTAGAGCATTTCCCTGGACGGCCACGGCCCAAGCCATAAATTTCTGCACACAGTTCAGTTCAGTTGGAGTTGCATTGGTTTGACTTAGTTTTTTATTGTTCTTTTTTTTTGTGTCTGTATCATTCTGTTTTATTTATTTTGTGAGTAAGACTTGGGTTGGGAATGCAGTTGGGTTGGAGCTGTTGTTTCTGCCGATGCCTCTGCCACTGCCGCAGCCGCTGCTTCAGTCACTGTCTCTGCCACAGTCGACGTCGGCATTCTCCACTTGACTTTCAGTTGAAATGCGTCCGATCAATGGCGATCGAGTTAGTTTTGTTAAGATCTCGTCCAGGCAAAGAGTTAAGTGCAGCCGGCCGGCAGTTGTGTGTCCGTTTGTATCCGTATCTTTGTATCTCTCAGTATCTCACCAACATCCGCTTGTATCTGCATCTGTGTTTGTGTGTTAGTGTGTCTGCCATTCTGTGCTTGTGTGCGAAGGATTCCCGAACAGGATGCGAATGTCGCATTGGCTAACGGTTCTCCAGCGGCTCTTTGGCCACGTTTTTGTTTCCATCTATCTGGAAGTGGAAGTGTGCTAATGTGATAAGCCGCTTAAACCGAAACCGAAAAAAAAACCGGCAAACCGCCTTGGGTCCCACCAACTCCACCTGGAGGAGTTCACCTGCTCTCTGGCCCCCATCCGATGGTCACTCTGGGTATGTATCGGACACGAAGTCTGCGGTTTTTTCAAGATACGATCTAATCAATCATTTGGAGCGTTCCGAGATTATTAATTGTTTGTGGGCAGGTGTATCATTTTAATGGATATACCACTTATTGTTACACGATGTGTGGGATGTGGGCAGTGGGCAGTGAGGGGTTTTTATCTGCGAGATCTGCAAGCTTCTTTGGAAGAATTCTTCTTATTTATCCTTTGGATTTTATAGTCGAGCTATAAAAATATTAAACAGTACATTTAAATGAGAGCTATTGTTTTTATTAAATTTCCATAAGTAGATCCTCCATTACTTCTGTGGCTTTTAAATTCCTTGTTTTTATAGGAATTCTTTTAGACTTTAAGACATAAAGCTGCAGTTGTTAGCGATTGGAAGTGCTACAAGTTGTGCCTCATAAAACACTTAATTGCGGGCCACTGGCTTCCGTTCTAGGTGTCTTTCACCTTCCTATTATATGGGAATTTTTTGGGATAATAACTCTAGAGATATAAACAGAAGAACCTGCAGTCAGTCACACTTTTAGTGCTGATGTTGCAGCCACGCCATCGTCATCGCCATCACCTATCTGCTGCCCCTTGCTGGGGCACGCATATTTAAGGTCCGATATCAATCTTTCGCAGGAATGAGCAATGACACTTAATGGCATTTCGTTGCCAGCTCTCCAGCTCCATCTCCATATCCATCTAAGACTCCGAAGCTCCGTTTTATGGCCAGTTTCCCCGTGCACTGTGCATACAATGAGAAAAAGACGGCCACGACATTGGCTTGTTAAGTGTTAACGTTAAGTGCCTTGTTACTTAATTCGCCTCTTTTTTTTATCTCCTCGTACTCTAATTCCATGTCTGTGCCAGTGCGAAGGAGCAGCGAAAAACACCAAAAAGGAAGCATCAAGAAAGCTTTTACCCTCGAAAGATCACACTATAGTGTACCCTAGCAGGGGGTACTACGACTTTGCGAACAAGTCAAGATCGAAGGAGAAAGTGCAGTTCGCATTTAATGGACATATAACACTTTTAATTGATTGGATTTTTATGGCATTTTTTATGGCCTATAGAGAAACCATGTTGCTTCATAAAAGTCCACCAAAAAAAGTTCCATACCACCTAAAAAATTAAAGCTTTATATTAAAGACATTTAAAAATGTTTCTTAAAAAAATACAAGGTTTTAAGAAGTTTGAAATAAGCTTTTTATTTCTCTGCATTTCTAAGAAAAGATTAAATCCTGATGACATATTTTTCTTAAAATATTTTAATTAATTTAATGTTCCTTTATATGCTTTATTATAATTAGTTATTAGTTTAGTATTACTATTTATATTAGTTTTAACAATAAACTTTTTGATAAGTAATGATAGCTCTGGGGATCTCTTGGCGTGATAGAATTTCTCTAAGAATCTTTTGGCTTGGGTATGCCATTCTTCGGTCTTCCGGCTCCGGCACTTTTCTCACTTTCTTATTGTGCTTGTCTTCTGGCTTCTGGCCAAAGTGAATCAGAAGACACGAGATTCGGGCCAAAAGAGGCAGCAGTTGAGTGCCGGAGATGATCTGCACCATTATCACACGCGACATTAAGTGCAGCCATAATGTAAGCGAGCATTTTCTTTAATTTACAGTTAATTGAGTCTTATGGGGTAATTATGCAAGCAGCCGGATTCGTCCGTCTGTCCTTGTGTCCGTCAGTCCGTGCGTCCGCCATCCTCTTAATTGCAGAGAATTGTGGCGAATTGCCGGCGGAGCACAGTTCTCACTCTCCATCTCATTGGTTGCAAGCAGCGATACCTGGCAGCGAGCGTAAATCAATCAAGGTGCTTTAGTTTGGGCCTTAATTAAGCCCCGCGGGGTCATTAAGCCATCGTTTGGGGTCCGGGAGGGAGTTCGGAGCGACTGAGACGGCGTGCGTGCCCAGCAGCAGTGAGTCCTCCGTCAGGTGATCTACACCAGTGCATTAATCTGAGCCACATCCACTTGTCCCTGGCATGCTGTAGCCGACCGTTAGGAGGCACAGTCCAGCACTGACCATCGGAATCCTCTCAAGCGGCAGCCGCAATGCGGCGCAAACAAATTGCCACGATGCGATAAGCCAGCTCCACTGACAATAAACGAGTGCCCAATCAATCTCGGAGTGGCAGCCGCGGAAGCCCCACGCAAACGTGCTGCTGCCCAGCCACAGTGTGGCCTCGCAAAGCGAATATTTTGCTAGAATGGGAATAGCAGGAATATGTTGCAAGTTGCTTTGATTTCGATGGCATTCATTTTTAAAGGGATTCATTTTTGGATCCACAGAAAATTTGAGAAAAAATTAAAAAAAATTATGTTTCCAGATTTTGAAGCAGATTGACGGAAAATCAATCTACAAATAGTTTAAGGTATTCAGCTTCAGAATCGGATGAGTTTTGGCAAAGATATGGCTTTCCAAGGGGCCCCATTGACCTTTCTACGAGGTGATTTGAGTTTTTAAAGGGGATCCCACAGAAAATTTAACAAAAAATTATAAAAATAATATGTTTCCAGATTTTGATGCAGATTGACGGAAAATCAATCTACAAATCGTTTGAAGTATTCCGCTTGAGAATCGGATGAGTTTTGGCCAAGATATGGTCTTCCAAGGGGCCCCATTGCCCTTCCCATGGGGTCTTTTCAGTTTTTAAAGGGTACACCCCAGAAATGTTGAGAAAAAATTTTAAAAAAGTTATGTTTCCAGATTTTGATGCAGATTGACGGAAAATCAATCTACAAATCGTTTGAGGTATTCCGCTTGAGAATCGGATGAGTTTCGGCTAAGATATGGCCTTCCAAGGGGCCCCATTGCCCTTCCCATGGGGTCTTTTCAGTTTTTAAAGGGTACACCCCAGAAATGTTGAGAAAAAATTTTAAAAAAGTTATGTTTCCAGATTTTGATGCAGATTGACGGAAAATCAATCTACAAATCGTTTGAGGTATTCCGCTTGAGATTCGGATGACTTTTGGCAAAGATATGGCCTTCCAAGGGGCCCCATTGCCCTTCCCATGGGGTCTTTTCAGTTTTTAAAGGGTACACCCCAGAAATTTTGAGAAAAAATTAAAAAAAAATTATGTTTCCAGATTTTGATGCAGATTGACGGAAAATCAATCTAAAAATCGTTTGAGGTATTCCGCTTGAGAATCGGATGACTTTTGGCAAAGATATGGCCTTCCAAGGGGCCCCATTGCCCTTCCCATGGGGTCTTTTCAGTTTTTAAAGGGTACACCCCAGAAATTTTGAGAAAAAATTTTAAAAAAATTATGTTTCCAGATTTTGATGCAGATTGACGCAAAATCAATCTACAAATCGTTTGAGGTATTCCGCTTGAGAATCGGATGAGTTTTGGCCAAGATATGGCCTTCCAAGGGGCCCCATTGCCCTTCCCATGGGGTCTTTTCAGTTTTTAAAGGGTACACCCCAGAAATTTTGAGAAAAAATTTAAAAAAAATTATGTTTCCAGATTTTGATGCAGATTGACGGAAAATCAATCTACAAATCGTTTGAGGTATTCCGCTTGAGAATCGGATGAGTTTCGGCCAAGATATGGCCTTCCAAGGGGCCCCATTGCCCTTCCCATGGGGTCTTTTCAGTTTTTAAAGGGTACACCCCAGAAATTTTGAGAAAAAATTAAAAAAAAATTATGTTTCCAGATTTTGATGCAGATTGACGGAAAATCAATCTAAAAATCGTTTGAGGTATTCCGCTTGAGATTCGGATGACTTTTGGCAAAGATATGGCCTTCCAAGGGGCCCCATTGCCCTTCCCATGGGGTCTTTTCAGTTTTTAAAGGGTACACCCCAGAAATTTTGAGAAAAAATTTAAAAAAAAATGATGTTTCCAGATTTTGATGCAGGATGACGGAAAATCAATCTACAAATCGTTTGAGGTATTCCGCTTGAGAATCGGATGAGTTTTGGCCAAGATATGGCCTTCCAAGGGGCCCCATTGCCCTTCCCATGGGGTCTTTTCAGTTTTTAAAGGGTACACCCCAGAAATTTTGAGAAAAAATTTAAAAAAAATTACGTTTCCAGATTTTGATGCAGATTGACGAAAAATCAATCTACAAATCGTTTGAGGTATTCCGCTTGAGAATCGGATGAGTTTTGGCCAAGATATGGCCTTCCAAGGGGCCCCATTGCCCTTCCCATGGGGTCTTTTCAGTTTTTAAAGGGTACACCCCAGAAATTTTGAGAAAAAATTTAAAAAAAATTACGTTTCCAGATTTTGATGCAGATTGACGGAAAATCAATCTACAAATCGTTTGAGGTATTCCGCTTGAGAATCGGATGAGTTTTGGCAAAGATATGGCCTTCCAAGGGGCCCCATGGGGTATTTTCAGTTTTTAAAGGGTACACCCCAGAAATTTTGAGAAAAAATTTAAAAAAATTATGTTTCCAGATTTTGATGCAGATTGACGGAAAATCAATCTACAAATCATTTGAGGTATTCCGCTTGAGAATCGGATGAGTTTTGGCCAAGATATGGCCTTCCAAGGGGCCCCATTGCCCTTCCCATGGGGTCTTTTCAGTTTTTGAAGGGTACACCCCAGAAATTTTGAGAAAAAATTAAAAAAAAATTATGTTTCCAGATTTAGATGCAGATTGACGGAAAATCAATCTACAAATCGTTTGAGGTATTCCGCTTGAGAATCGGATGAGTTTTGGCAAAGATATGGCCTTCCAAGTAGTCCAATTGCCCTTCCCATGAAGTCTTTTGAGCTTTTTTTTTGATCCCACAAAAATTTTAAGAAAAAATTAAAAAAAAAATATGTTTCCAGATTTTGATGCAGATTGACGGAAAATCAATCTAAAAATCGTTTGTTGGCGAAATTGGTCCAAAACTCTAAAGAATTAATTCTTTGAGTAGCCTCTCATAACACTCCTCTGGTACCCACTGTACCGAAGATTCAGTTACTTGAAAAGCTAGGAAAAAACCCTAGATGACTTGGGCGTTGTGTCGGTAACCGCTGGCTTCCTTTCCGCAGCCTCATTTGGATTGTTGCAGGTTGCAAGTGTCTGTGGAACCGTTAGCAATCATTAGCAATGAAATCAATTGACGGCCCATATTCAAGTGGTTAGTGGTTAGGCCGTACTAAAGGAGGAAAGGGTGCTCAGTGGCAGTTGAAGTTGCAGTATCTGCAGTGGAAATCTGTGTGTCTGCGGAGAGATATGCGGTTGCAGCAAATGATTGATTGATTGGCACACAGGAAGTTCAAATCGATTGTGAGTGAGCTTGGATTGGATGATTCTAAGATTTCCTTTCTAGATTTTTGTTCCCACAATAAAGTGGATGTCTTTTTTGTGTTATTTATATTTTTGTTAAAGGCTTGCACTCTTTGACGTACTTTTAATCTTAATAACTAATTTCATTTTATTATAATATAATATTTTTAAACATATACCGGATATTATAAGAAGTTTATGCCTCTTACCAAGCTTATAAAGATTCTAATTAATTTAATTAAAAAATCAATCGCATTCATAAATTCTAATTGAAGTTGCCAAGTTTCATTTCCCCGTGCTGGCATTATCTGCGATCTAGTTTTGGATCACCTTCTTAGACTCTCTGCCCTGTCACAGCCTCCTTCATCGCCCATCAGAATCGGAATGGGGCAACAAGAAGGCTGGGCCCGATCTCTGATTACCCATGCTAATACCCACATAGAGCGAGAGCCACTTGGCACTTGGCCATCATTCCCAGCTCCAACGGCTGTGCCCAGTGCCAGTCCCAGTCCCAGTCCCAGCCTCAGTGCCAATGCCATTGCCATTCCTTTCCGCACTCTCACTCCGGGGGCAATCTGGTAGCTCGTTTTGGTAGCTCGGGCCCCGGTCCAACCGCTGATTATCTCCTGGCCTCGGAGAAGCACTCAAAATGTTTGGCCTGGCCGATGGGGGATCGGGGGAACTTCAGCGGGTTAGGAATGATTTGGTGAACGAATTGAGCTGGAAGGAAATTGCGTGCAATAAAAGATAGATATGTTTGCGACCCGGCTATCAGCCGTTGATCATTAGACAGGGAGGGGAGCACAAACGTATAAATATTGGCATATGCTCTGCTTATCTTGGCCAATTTATAGCCACGTTCTTGGCATACCCTAGAGGGAAGTGGCTTATAGAGTTAGTTGAAAATGGTACTTTAGCTTTTAAATTAGCTCTCAAAAATATTCTCCAACTATGCTCATTTAATATTTCTTCTATCCCCTAATAAAGTCTCTAACTTTTATAGAAAATAAGTAAAATATTTATACAATCGGTATAGAAAACTTCTACACCTTGTTGGTAACTTCCATTCTTGTTTTCGTTTCTTTGCTGCCAAATGACTCAATAGTCGTAAGCTGGCGAAACTAGTTCTGCTGCACGCACTCGTCACGAATCTAATGTAATTCTCAATTACGAAACGAGTTATGCCACAAATTAAGCGACAGAGATAGCGATAGAGCTCTTGGCTAACTGCACTTTCTTGGCCAAAACTTAATGCTAACAAGCCGACAGTCGGGCACCGGCATCGCCACAAACCGAACTTAAAACCGAGCCACAAAAGGGCGTCAACTGGGGGGCGCCAACCAAATTAGGAGCACCTGCCCAGACAAAGGTGTTTCGCTGTTATTAATTAACAACAATTCGATTTGTGGCCACACTTTGAGGCACACTCTGGCAGAACAGAACCGAACAGAACAGAAGCGGCACGGCGTTGATCATATTCGGGATATATATTCGCCATATGCCATACTGGTCCGGGTACTGGACTTGGCCTGGCCTAGGATGGCATGGCATGGGATGGGATGGCCTAGCATGGCTTGGCCTGGTCAAGAGCGAAACACGTTTGGCGCGGAACAAGTTCAGGCGTTTGCGCAGGCGCTTTGCCTGCTCGCCATGGAGGAACATGTCTATAGACCCGTTCCCGTTCCTGTTCCCGTTCCCGTTCCTGATCCATTCCGTGCCGCCCGTCGTCCACCCTTTATGTTCGCCACCAAAACGGCTGAACGACAGTACAGCAAAACGGCGACGAGGAAGCATCCGTTAAATGCGCTGTGGGCCATTGTCCAACTTAGCCCGCTTAGCATTGGGTCAACTGTGCGAACGCGAGTTTTTACCACTTTGCCAGCTTGGCTGGGAAATGGGACCACGCATGGCCCAGACAGAAGACACAAGACAACTGGAATCCGGCATCCAGCTCTCGACAAGTGGCGATCCTAAATCTGAGTCTGTGGCTTATTTGAATAAAGGTGTTGCAGTTGTTAAGCGGCCCCCGTGACAGGTGTCTCTCCTGCCTTGGACATAGCTTTGTGTCCCAGCAGCTGGGATTGGGGTCTTGCCATGGCTCTACCTCTGTCTCTGCTCTTGCCTTCGTCTTCTTTTTATTATTTTGCCTTCTGGCCAAATTGCCTGGCTAATAAAAATAAATGCACAGCGGTGGGGCAGCAAATGAAGATGTTTCTTTGGAAAATTTACTTGAGAGCAAGTATTTGTAGCTTTTTAAAACAGTTTTTAAAGGCAATCTTCCTAGAAATTCATAAAACTATAATATTATTTTTCTTTTCTATACATTTTATTCCTTTTTCTATACTATACATAGTATATTATTGGCCTCGAAAAGTCAACACTTATCTTAGAAAATCACTATTCTTACATAGAACATAATCTTATTAAAAATCTTTTAAATTCTTGTAGTTCTTAAAATTTTAAAAGATAGAAAGACTATTTTGAGTTTGTGGGCTTTCATCAGATACATTTCCTATTTGGTAACCTTAGTCTACTTTTCTTGCTGGAATTTCTTCGCAAAAAAGCGATTCCCTTAAATGTAAGAAACCTAAATATTTTAAAGATATTTTTTAATAGTTTATAATTGGAATTGTAGCCAGAAACTCTCTTCCCCCAAGAGAATAGACCTCCATAGCATTTAAGTGTAGAATATCCGAAATATGCCGAACAGGAAACTGGCGATCAGGCGGCTGATGAAGTGGCGGCTCTGATCGACTTTTCCGCGAGGCATTCGCCCGATGACCAAACCACCAGGCCCCCATTTGGACAATGGTACCACCGGCGAGTGTTGAATTTCACCCGGCTAATTGCCCGGCTGGCGTTGAATGATGCTACCAAGATGGATGTGCGGCGGCCATATATTCATATGTGTGTTTATGGCATCAGAGTTCCGAGCTGGAGGCGCCTCTCCCAGGAGGGTTCTGAGTTGCGAGGCCGTAAACTTGCATATGGCAGGCATGTTCACCGGATTAATGGAATAATGGCGGATGCTTCAAACGATGGGAATTGGATTTGGATTAGCCTAAGCCTAGGCTGAGAGTTAAGCCTGAGCTTTTGTCTGAGATTGAGCTTTTCCGATCACATGAGATCTTTCGTCTCTGACCATAAATTCTGCAAATTCAAAGCGCGAAGGAATGCCAGTGGCCAATTATTAGAGAATGTCAGCTTGTCGCTGATATCTTGGCCATGTTTGTATTGACGATCTCAACTCTCCAGCTCCAGCTCTAGCTCCAGCTTCCAGCCGATCCGCAGCAGCAAAGGAGCAGCCGATCCAGCGCTCCACTTATCGCTGCCTCATATCTAATATAGACAAGCAAACAGGTTCCCCCGGCAGCAGTTCAATCACGTCTGTTCCTCAAGTCTTCTCAAGTTCCCAGCGAAACCCAGCATATCCCAGTTGGACTTGGTCCCAAAGCTGAACTCCTCGGCTTCTATACTCTTTTCTTTTCTTTTTTTAATTGCGGCACTGCATCTGCTGGGCAAAACGTTTGACAAATGCCAATGCCAACAATTACACGAGCAGCGATATCTCATGGAGGCAACTGTGATTTGAACTCATTACGCTGCTGCCCCACCACCACCACCAGCACCACCATCATCGCCATCATCAGCCGAAGCTTCGTCATCGTCTTCTTGATCATAATGAGATTGGCAATGAAGATGTTCGCAGCTGGTTTGGTACATCTTTAACATCCTAGTACCACAACTGACCTTGTGCCACTCTGGCTGCGACCCAGACACAAGTGAAAACAAAATCCCTATTCAAATCCACGGGCTCCCTGCCTTAGTACTGGACCAGAGTGGAGTGGACTAGAGTGGAGTGGAGTGTGGAGGGTAGTGGAGTGAAGTGGCATGCCTCCAAGTCCGGAACCAGATGCATGTAAGTAACGGTCCTGCGGCAGATGCCGCGTCTGCCTCGTGAGAAATCAAACTGTAAAGTGCGACGCGGTCTCTGACTCCATCTTCTTTAGCAAAACTCCAACTCCGACTCCAATACAAACTCTAACTCCATCTCCGTCTCCGTCTCCAACTCCAAACAGGTTGCAGTGGTCGTATACCATTTTCGGTTTGTTGCGCTTCCTCACACATGCATCTTGCAGCCTCGGCATCCAAGTGGCAGGAATGGAAGTTGCCGCTCCGCGCTTCGCTCTATGACGAGTGGCAGCAGAGACTCTGGCAAAGACTTTCCTTGTACCTGGTATTAGCCCAAAACCAATTGCACAATTTGTAACAGCTTTTGACGGTTTCTGCCCCCTGCCCCCATAACACCTTCCCTTCCCTTCTCTCTCCTTATATTTTTTTTCTTTAGCCGGGAGCTGCAACTGCAACTGCAACCGAATCCGACTGCTGGGCCACGCCCTTACCTCCAGCTCTTCCCAGCTCCTCTCTGGAAATCCATTTCCACTTGGCTGCTCCGATTGTGATGTGTCACCTTTGGGCTCTGTGGGTGTTGTGGTGGCTGATTTTTGTGACACGCGGAATGTGGTTTCCCGCATGAGGATTCTTTATTTTTTTGATTGCTTGATGGGCTTCGAGGATTTGCAATCTATTTCCAATTACTATTTGAAAGGGAATAGATTATTTCTTCCACGCAAGACTCAAGATTTAAGCACAGAATTGCAGAATCTAATAAATACCCCTTCAAGTTTAAACTTCCTGCAAAAAAATATCCATATAACGCATTTTAATTGCCATTGTTTATCCGCAATCTGGGTGCGTCGGAAAGCGGATGTCCCTGAAGCAGAAGCTCCTTTGGAAGCGTTTCTAATCACCTCTAATAGAAATTAAATATCTAAAATTACGGGCTCACCGACGACGACCGGCTGGCTATCTGATCAACTTTACAACTATCCTGAACGTCTTTAGAGATGCCTTAGATGCCATTAGAGTGCGAGAAGTAAAGAAATGGCAAGGTCCATGGATGGTAATTCCTGGCCGGCTATCCCTTCGCTGGCAGTTAACTTTCAATCAACTGTATCATCAGTCATCAGCTAGCGAGGAACTGGGCGTGGATGCAATTGGAGGGGCCGCTATCGCCTAGCGTCTGGTTGTAGCGCTGGGATCGGACCCTGGGATCCCGTCCAGACTTCACACCTTTCGCGAGCACACCTGTAATTTTCACCACCAGTCCCGGATCGCGACGACGAAGACAATTTGTAGGACCCTCCGGGCCCAGTCCCACAGCTGATTCGGGCAAACTGATTGCGATTTCTAACTGCAGCAGCACACGCTGCAATAATTTCGTAATTTCTCACTCACTTAATTTAGCACAATTAATCTCAATTTCAGCTGTCAACCGTGGAAGGCGAAGGAACCTGGCAGGAGTGCCCCCCCTTGCTCCTCCCATTCCTATTCCCATTCCCATTACCGTTGCCGTTCCAGTTCAGGTTGAGTCAGAATCGGAGACACTCCGCACCGACCAGATCCCAGCCTGGCACGCACATGACGTTGTCGGGGCAGTGGGAAGATTCCCATAAATATTGGACTGCCGTTAGAAACTCATGTGTAATTTGTCAACTAAATTAATCTGCGTCCGACTTGAGTCTACTCCGGGGTGTTGGGTGATTTGTTTGGGACTCTGTCCGGACTGACACCCAAATTGAAACGCATGCCAAAGCCCTGACTGCTGACTTGTGGTGACTCGTGGACGGACTCCCTGCCTGACATGACCTGGATTTAATCTGGCCCATTCATCTCTCTCCCCTAACTCAGCACTCTTCCACTCTATTTAGTCCACCCAATGCCCCTTCTTCTTGTCTTGGGACCTGGCCATTGTTTATATTATATCATCATAACGCCAACTGTTAACTGACTGTGACCGTCGCCTGCCTCCAACCAAGAGTTCACCCAGAGAGTCACTGCCCCTGTGGGTTATACCCATTCCGAATCGGGGTCTGCTGCCTGGGATGGTAGCCCATAAAAAGAGGTTACCTTTTTTTTTGGTTTTGTGTTTATGCAAAACTAGAACAACTTGAATGTAATTAATAGACTTTACTGTTGGAAATTAATCATGGGTTTTGCGAAAGGGAAACATATATTATTCTTATGAAGAATTATACTCTTAGATATTTTAGTGGTAAGTTGCCGAAAAGATTTATCCTGACATCTTTTTCATATGCCTTTATATCATATATATAAGAATTTGAAGTAAAACCATCAAAAATCTTTTTCGAGAGCATTTCAAGTTCGTCTTAATCCAGTTCTTCAAACTCTGGCTTCCTGTTGTCATACCCATTTGGATGCCTATTCCCTCGTATTGCCACACATTTTGGGCTTTTTGTATTCTTTTTGGCCATTAGAAAATGTTTAGGGTTACATTTGTGAGTGCTTTTAATTTAATTTGCCTGCAGAGTTCGCTGCCATTTTATTGTTTGTTAGCTTCTTCTGGTTTTCCTCAGATTATTATTTCTTTATTTTTTTTTTGCCACATTTTGCGGTTTTGAGTTTATGTTTTCAACATTTCTCTGGTGGCGGTTTAACAAATTTTCTGGAGATATAGCCTCGCCAGGGTCTTGTCTTGGTTTTGGTTTGGGTTTGGGTTTTGGTCTGGCCTCTCCATACAGGTTCTCCCTGTCTCTCTTTCGCCAGTGAGTGCTTCTCTTGGGCTGCTGCCGTACACTTGCTTAGATATAGATATGGTCTTGAAACGTTAGCAAACTCACACAGACACAGACACACTTCCAGGAGGGGGGTCGATGGCTAGGTGCACCGAGGCTCTAGCTACAGCTCCAGCCAAAGAGGTATTCCCAACTCCCGGCTCCATCCCATGTCCATCTCCATTCCGTCCACATTTATGGCAGTTGGCAGCCACAGAGCCATAGTCGCAGCCACAGCCACAGCCACAGCACGGCCACAGCAAGGTGTTATTTTCATTTCTAGGTTACTGACCCATGTCACATGTGTGTGCGGAAAATTCAATATTGCTGTGAAAAATACTTACACAACTATTAAATAAAGACATGGCCAAGAAGGAGACGAAGTCAGGGGGAACGGGGGATGGGGACGGCCCAGCTTAGTGCCCAGCTGCCTGGCTTGTACTTAATAATTACGCTCATTTCATGCATGCAATGTTTGGATTCTCGGGAATCGACCGCCCACCATGTCCCTCCCTTCAGTGCTGTCTCCTGCCCAGGCGGCTTGACTTTTCCAGCTGGAAATGAAAGAAAAATTCTTCGACAGCTGCCATTGGCAGTTCTTGCTTTTGGCTTAATTAATTACCACATTCCACTGCCATCTATAGTATGTGTAGTATCTCTTTCGCTTTGCCAAACTGAAGCTCAAACTCGTACCGAAAATCGAAAGACTTAAGGCACAAACTCGCTTCCATTCGCTTTCCACTTCCTACTCGATAATCGATTGAGTTCGTACATGTCATTTGCAGCGCTTTTGTGGCATTGTTGACAGCACAAAACGATTCCGAATGAAAATGACATGATGTGCACGCCAAGATCGGGCTTAACCAGAGCAGTTCCGTTGCGGATTGGAGGCCGGAGTCTGCCATTGAGCGAGGCCTCATTGGCATGACAAATTGCGACCCATTAATCTTGACACTGACTTTCACTTTGCCCCAGCCCATAGTTCCCAAAGCCCGTAGTTCACACACGGCTCAGGGCACAGGGCTCTTTGCCGGAGCTCTCCGATTATGCAAATGTCAATCGAAGAAGCGTTGACAGGATGCTTAAACCCAAAGACTACACTTGAAACTAAAGTAGATTTAATGTTTAAGATTTTTTTAGGAGACAGTATGGAATTAATTGAATCCTATTAAATAAAGTATCTGAAACATGATAATTGTCAAAAATGATATATAGTTATGATATAGAAGTAGTTATTGAGACCTATTTCTGTAAAATAATTATAATCGCGCGGTTCCCACTGCATACGTACAGCCCACCTCCCGTCCAACCGACCGAGGGACGCTGCCGCATAACGTACGGCTCGAATCGCGGGGATAGATCCGAGAACGTTTAGGAGAAGAGTAGGGGTAAGATATTACGAGGAAGAGTGTTGCATAGATAAGGCGTTTAGTATAAAGGATTTAAGATTGTTAGTGGAGCAAAGTGGCAAGGTGTGGTAGAGACCATTGTAGTCCGAACATAATACCCTGAACGGATCGTGTTGGGCATATGTCGAATTACAATGGCTAAGGAGTAGAGGACGGAAGTTTCTAGTCCTTCTACTAGGAACGTTAAAATTTAAGCGTGTTAGTAAATGCTGACTGTCTACATTACCATATATAAGATTATATAGAAACATAACACCCAGCATCGTTCTACGATTTGTTAATGATGGTAAGTTGATTAATAAAAGTCTACTATGATAAGTGGGAAGGTGAAGATTTGCATCCCAATTAAGTCCCCTAAGGGCGAAAATCAGGAAGTTTTTTTGTACAGATTCTATGTGATCTCGGTGTACTCCATATTGAGGACTCCAGACACACGATCCATACTCAAGAATCGGACGAACCAATGATGTATATAACGTTTTTGTTATGTACGGGTCATTAAATTCTTTTGACCATCTTTTAATAAAGCCAAGCACACCCATAGCTTTATTAACCATGGTAGATATATGGTCGGTAAATTTAAGTTTCAAATCTAAAAGGACTCCCAGATCGTTAACCTGAGTTAATCGTTCTAAAGCGTTCCCATAGAGAAAGTACATAGCCTGGTGAGGACTAGTTCGATAAAAGGACATGAGTTTACATTTCGATCCATTAAGCTTTAGGTTAATTGCAGAACACCAATTTTGAAATTTATCCAAATCGGATTGAAGTCTAGATTGTAATCTTATTATTAATAATCTAATAATTCTAATTTGTTTCCTATCTGAACATAATATTACTTTAAATATATTGCTTTAAAAATATCAAATTAACAAATATTTCTCCCCATGTAAAGCCTAAGTTACTTTGTTTCTCTGGGAGCCAGCATAATTGGCAAATATATTGGCAGCATTTTGTAGCTCCAGCTCCGGCCATTGTGTTAACCATTTAAATTAACGATTCGAGATTTGATTCACGTGTAAACGATTAATCAAGACTCAAGCAGAGACTCGGACTTTAGCTCCAGCTTCAACTCAAACTCCAACTGGCTCTGGATGTGGCTGTGGCTGTGGCTCTGGTAACTCAGCCCCTTGCCACCTGGCTGACTCTCAAGTCGGCGGTGCCACTTGCTGCGAAATGGTTACCCAGCCCCCGGGGTTGAGGAGCTGGCTAAATGGGTCAGTAAGGTGGAATTCGATTTTCGGCTTACATCGAACGCTTAGAGCCAAATTAAATATTGGCAAAAAAAGATGTCATGGGGAGTTTTTATGGCAGAATTGAGATATTTTAGTTTCGGGCTAAATCGACAGACCCATAACAGTTGGAATTAATAAAGGCGAACAAAATGTGGGTAGCTGGAAATGGCCGAGAAGCTGACCCACCAAACCAGATAAGCCAAATTAGTGACGGAATTTATACAAAGTAACAAGGCACTATTAGATGTTCTTAAAATATTATTAATATTATTTTTAAATAAAAGAATCTTCTAATGTTCCGAATCACTATAATACAACTTCATTTCCAGCTGATTTATGATCATTTAGCGATGACAGTGTTAAATGATCTCGGCTAAATTGATGTCTGAGTAATTCAGTAGTTAGATCCCAGCAATCGGCATGGATCCACAATCACCGATCACCGATCACCTATCACCGGTCTCCGATACCCGATCGACCATCAGTGTTGAGTATTCTGTCATTGAACTGCTCTGCTGTGCAGGAATCCACGCAAAGATCCATTTATCAGCGAGCAGTCAGGCATGAATGGATTCCCCTTTGCTTTTCGCCATGATCTGCGATCACCGATCACCGATCGAGAACCCGGCCACGTTCGTTGAACTGCACTAAACCGATCACCAGACCAGGCCATTTACAATGTCCGAGTGTTAATTTTTCAAGCCGGTTACCTGCAATAGATTATGGGCAATTGGAGCCAAATTTGATAGGGATTGAGGGATAGCATCATGCAAATCGTTTGGGTTGGCAGTAATCGCTCTAAAAATCCTGCTGGTCTAGCACTAAAAAAAATTAAAATAATGTTTACATTATCCTTGTTCTTCTCCTTGTAATGAATTTGTTCTTGATTCCTAGTAACTCCCTATCTTTCAATTCCTTAAAACATATTTTTATTTTTTCTATTACAATTTTTTTATCTGTGTAGCATAGAGATAAACACTACCTTGTCAGATTAGTGGTTCTTGATAAACCGAACCTTCCTAAGCTCATTAATTATTGTGTTCTTTTTATTGCTGATGGGATATTTTCTTAGCAACCGGATCATTTGAAAAAAAAATCATAAAATTTTAATTAAAAAGCGGCTAAAACTAGCCCGAAACAAAGAATTTCTCTCACGAATCCTGGCAGGAAGTTGTGTGAATTAAATTCCATACTTTATGTTGCCAGGTTTAGGCCATAAAAATTTTCACCGCACATTTAAGCGATTTACTCAACTATTTATCTTAATGGGTTTGCCATTTTGGGATTTGGATTTCAGCATCCACAACAGAAATGAATCGAACTGAATCATCGGGGCGACCGCATTTGGCATATCGCCTGTCAAAAGGCACAATAGACTGCACTCAGTGTTATATAACAGTTATACTGATAACTCATAAAAAAATCCCCAATGAGAGGCGAAAAATCTTTAACACTGACCCACTTTCAAAAGTCGGTGAGTCAATAAAGAAACCGCACTGGACCGACGACAGATCGCTTGCGCTAATACGCAGATTAAATAATCGCACCGACCATGAATCATCCGCCGGTCGGTCAGGTGGGGGTGTCTTTCCGAGGCGAGCCTAGTGACAAAGTCTGGGAATTGTCGGAAAAGTTGTCGTTGAAAGCCATCCGCGAAATTTATGGCCACACACTGGTCGGCTATTTGTTTACCTGCTCGAGTCCGGGGGAGGTCGAGGTCGCCGCGACCGTAAACATTTGTGCACTTATCAATTTGCGAGCCCCGGAGCCGCAGTTCGCAAATCAGCTGTTCAAACGAAAGACTTAAGACACGAACTTGCTCGTCGAAAGTCTCTCTTTGCCGGCGCTCTTTCTTAGCTCTTTCGGGCGAGCTTTTCTCTTTGCAACTAGTTAGTGGAAACTGGGAACAAGCACCTGGCACCTTACCTGGCGCAGTTTTATGCGCTGGCTGCTGCTCGCCGGCCGCAGTTTGGCTTACACAGCGCTCGAGTGCGGTTCAGATCGGTTTCCGATTCCGATTCGTATTCGGTTTCGATTTCGTCGCTCGTTCTTCTCCGGTTCGCAGCTCCTCACTGGCAGCTCCATTCTTGGCCATCAAAGAAATCTACGACAACGATAGCAAAAAGGTGCCTAATTTTTTGTATTAGCCTCTGGCTAGAAATCCAAAAAAAAAATAAAGATTTTTTAGTAACATAATATACCACAAGAAAAAAAAAACCGAAAACCAAAATTCGAAGACATTTCAATCAATCAAAAAGAATGCCTTAACACAAAAGTTAATGTCGAGATAGCAGACGATCGAAATTGTTAATCGAAAATTACACACAAAAAATGGAAAAAACTGTTAAGACATAAAGCCATAAGCCAGAGCCGTCAAAAGTGAGAGTTTTCCACGCCTGTCCAATAAATAGCTACATAGTGTGTGGTTGTGTGTGGAGTGTGTGTGTTCGGAACTGTGTTCGGGGTAATTTTGCCCCGTAGTTTCTTCATCTTGGGCTCCCTCTTCTCGATGGTTAAACAAACTTGCGACTCAATCACGACTAATTGCGCATGCGAGGCCGCTTTGTGCGTATTTAAAGCGCCGCCTCGACGGCAGCAAAAGATACTCTCCTACCTACCTATACTCGTATATTACAAAACCGGAGCTTCCAGAGTCTGCTTAATATGCGTGTCACGTTGCCGACCATCAAGTTCAAATTGCATTCGCTGTCAACGCATTGCTGCAACATCAGAAGCAGCAACAGCAACAGCAGCAGCCCCACTGCAGCTTCAGCTTGCGGCACGCGTTGAAATTTTGAAATTAACACCCAAAGGGGGGAACAGGTGGATAGGGAGAGGCACAAGTGCAAGAGCAGCATCAACTGGAGCACCGGCTGCTAATTAAGAAATAAAAACTTATCGGCTAAACCGAAATGTTGACAGCAGGATAACAGGATAACGTGGCAGCAGCCTGGGGGAATGACCCTGCCTCGAACGCTTTTGGCAGGCGACATGAGCACTAATTAGTCTCTGCAAATGCTAAATGCAAACAGAAATCGTTGCTCGACTTGGCACTTGTTGAGCAGCAAACAAAATAGGAAAAAAAAAAGGAAAAATAATGAAAATCAGCAAACTGAAAAGCCAAGCGAGAACAACGAAAAACGCTCCGACTTTGGCTGCAAATGCAAAGTGAGTTAATGCCGCGGCAGCCAGTTTTTCCTGCTCCCGACACTGTCAAATGCCAACTCTTGGGATCGGGATCGGCCTGGGACCTGGGATGGGAGCTGGGAGCTGGGAGCTGGGTGCTGCTCGTGGGGCATTTAACTGCCAAGCTAATGCACTCACTCACAGATACTCACACACACACTTGGGAACACACGCCTAGACAGGGATCTAATACCAGTGCAGTTAATTAATTTCTTTGTTGTTCTCTACGGTAAATCATGCCGTGTGTGTTGGTGTAGCCTCTTCGGGAGAATTTTCGCACAGAGAGAACCTGGAGCACCTGGAAAAATATCAAGAAAATTATTTTGATAAATTTTTATATTTTAAAGGAAGGTTTTTCACCTAAAATTAATAGTTAAAATCCTCATCATAGATATGATCTATGTAGTTCTGATATCTTGAAAATTTTGAATTAGAACAAAATAGATTCTTATTTATCATAATAGTTACTTAAATATATTTTTCCTCTGTGCAGAAGTGACTGAAGAACTCCAATCAGAACTTCCCACTGTTTATTGAAGAGTTTTCCACCGTTTGAGATGGTGGCATGGTGTGGGGCTGGCTGGTGGTGCCGGCACCGTGAATTTTCCACCACCAACTGCCACCGCCTCAGCCACTGACGACGCTGCCACAGCAGGCCGCGTCTTTGACTTTGTCTTTTGTTGCAGCTACTTGAACTGCATTTGCATATAAATTAGTTTTGATAGCGCTCCATGGAGTCCCCAAGTGCTGCATCAGCCAGCAGTTTGATGTTTGTTCTCCGAATGCGTTGCGAAAAATCAACTTGCGGCTGCTGCAACTGTCTAACGGTATTCATTAAGTGAAGTACAACACACGGCGACTTGGACGGGCTAAAGTCCAAGGTGGATCCACAGGAGCAGGAGCTGGAGGTGGTGGAGGAAATCAAGCGATAAGTCGGCAATAAAAATTGGCAGCACTTTGGCACAATTAAGGCAAGAGACATTGCCAACAAAAGGCCTGGCCAAACGGCAAACTGGCCAACAGATCTCTCTCTTGCTCCGGGTCTGCACCAGTTAATTGTTGGCCGTTGACAACTTCCACTCGTCGTCGTGCCACAAGGAAGCATACCATTAAGCGGCAAAGAAGTGCAAATTCACATTTAATGAGCCCATGGGCGGAGGGGCGATTTGGCTAAAAGGGGGGCGGGGCAAACGGGGCAGGAAGCTGCGGTCTGAGTCGTGGATGGCTGAAAGTGATTCTTGTGGTGGGCCTGGAAAAACAAACAAAGAAGATAAGAGGAAAATTATAAAAATATAACTATAATAATTATGAAAATATTAAATTAAAAATAAGTTTCAAAGGGCATATTATAGAGTTAATTATTATATATTAATTATACATTTTATTAAAATCTATGCTATAAAAAACCAACACCTTTGAAATGTAGTTCCCCTCCAAAAAATCATAAAAATCCAATTCGTTAGCCTAATTACTTATCAGCTAATTTTCCTCTCCCCCAGTTAAGCATATTTAAATTTAAAGACCATCAAGCTTGGAAGTCCGTAGTGCTGAGTCCAAAATCCAGAGGAGTCCCCTCCCCCGGGTTTGTCACTTTCGAATCAGAAAGATAGGAAATTATAAACACCAAACATTAATTCGGCAAATCGTCGTCGCTTTCAACTGTCACTTTTGAGTGGAAGCGCGAATGTAAAATGCAATTTCCATTTCCATAACGCCTCATAACTCAAGATAGCCATCAATTTGGGTCTTTCTTGGCTAACTGCTAGCTGGCAAACTGCTAACTGCTGGCCGGCTCCCCACGAGCTGCTGATATGCATCAATTTTTGGCAATTCGGTTCGGCTACCATTCAACCGAAAAACCGAATGCAAACAGGGTCCGGCCAAAACACGGAGCGTGGAGCTGGTTTTTTTTTGGCCTAATCATATAGCTGGGCTTGTCGAGTCGAGGGCTTTTTGCATAAATTTCGATGTTTCGTTTAAGAGTGAGAAAAGTAAAAAAATCAAAATCGAAAATCCATGCTAGGCATGTGATTTCTAATTTGATCGTTGGCCCATTTCCATTAACAACTTTACTTCTGTTTTTTTTTATTATTTTGCAGCCCACGAACGCCCACGACCTGAAGTCTGAGAAGATAATAAAAAAAAGAAATCAACTGAAGCTAAAACTGAAAATAAAACTTAAACTAATAGTAAATAGTAAAGCTGAAACAAAAGTGAAAAACAATAAAATTGAAAAGGAAAATCGCAATGCAATAAAGGCAAAACTAAATCACAAAGCTAAATAAATAAATAAAGTTCGAGACGCAGCAGCAGTAAAGAAAACAAATAAACCCCCTTGGGAGAGAAAAAAAAGGTCTCCACTTCAGTTAATTAAATATGTTATTGTTGTTATTCGTGATTGTTGTTTGTGTGTTGCATTTATTGCCTCGAAACTAAAAACTAGAAACAAAAAAACTGGCTCACTTTTACAGCCCAGCAGTGAAATGCAAATCAATTCAACATAGATATATTAAAACAAAAGCTAAAAACGAATAGAAATAGTAACGAATACAATTTGAATTGCCATTACTCGGCTCGGATTTTATGTGTTTTATTGGCCATGAAAACGATGGAAAGTTCGCGAGTCTAAAAAAAGGAAAAATAATTAACGAGAATTCCCCAAACGTGTGCGTGGAAATATTCGACAAGAAAATTGTGTTAATATCTCCACAAGATTGAAAAATAAATCATAAAAGGAAAAACCGGCCAGTGGCCAAAATGGCAATGAGTGAAAATCAAATTTAATAATCCGTTCACAGTTCGTCGTTCTATATAAGATAATTAAGATTCTGCGAAGAGACTCTCCCAAGACCATACCAAGTTGCAAGTTCAACGATCCAAGCACAGAATAGAAAACTGAACTGAAAGTCTAGTAAGTATTTGAGTGCCAATTTATTTATTTTATTTTCAAAGCTNAAGCTGAAACAAAAGTGAAAAACAATAAAATTGAAAAGGAAAATCGCGGTGCAATAAAGGCAAAACTAAATCACAAAGCTAAATAAATAAATAAAGTTCGAGACGCAGCAGCAATAAAGAAAACAAATAAAGGGGGGGAGAGAAAAAAAAGGTCTCCACTTCAGTTAATTAAATATGTTATTGTTGTTATTCGTGATTGTTGTTTGTGTGTTGCATTTATTGCCTCGAAACTAAAAACAAAAAAACTGGCTCACTTTTACAGCGCAGCAGTGAAATGCAAATCAATTCAACATAGATTTATTAAAACAAAAGCTAAAAACGAATAGAAATTTTGTTACAATTTGAATTTTCATTACTCGGCTCGGATTTATTGTGTTTTATTGGCCATGAAAAAGTTGGAAAGTTCGCGAGTCTAAAAAGGAAAAATAATTAACGAGAATTCCCCAAACGTGTGCGTGGAAATATTCGACAAGAAAATTGTGTTAATATCTTCACAAGATTGAAAAATAAATCATAAAAGGAAAAACCGGCCAGTGGCCAAAATGGCAATGAGTGAACATCAAATTTAATAATCCGTTCACAGTTCGTCGTTCTATATAAGATAATTAAGATTCTGCGAAGAGACTCTCCCAAGACCATAACCAAGTTGCAAGTTCAACGATCCAAGCACAGAATAGAAAACTGAACTGAAAGTCTAGTAAGTATTTGAGTGCCAATTTATTTATTTTATTTTCAAAGCTTTCACCAAAGAATTTATGATCAGAAATTCTGGAATAAGGAAAACCATAAACTTTGACTTCAAAATGCAACTATCTTTAATAAATTATTGCACAGCCGTGCTAGGGCTTGATTAGTATTTTCAAAAAAACCTCTCACCAAAAACGCGTCTATTTACGGTTCTCCCCCAGTGTTAATATTTTAATGACCACTTTGTTGTTCCATTCCCTTCATCCAAGTTGCTTAATTAGGGAATCCGTCCGTTAGGTCCGCGATCCGAGGCCCAGAGATCTTTCCTAAATGCTGGAGTCTAACATCAGTATTTGTTTTATTATCCAAGCCCCCCTCCTGCCTTTTCTAAATTGTTGACACCTCTTGGAAGAGGTGTAATCTTGCTGACTAATTTGATTTGGCCCCGCCATTTAATTTGCCCAGCCATTCTAATTTCACAATAGTTGCCACATAAAATCTCCTCCATAAATCCGACTATGCCGCCAGATGGCTGGCGATTATCCGCCTCAAATGGGAGGAGGAGTACCTCTGTTATAAAATCCACAAGCCTGGGGAGCATGTGTCGTTTTATTAGCGAAAGTCATCGAGCAGAATAATTGTTGCATTGCAGTTACTACTCCAACCAAAAGGGGGGACCAAAGGGGGCACTTTGATTGCCAAAAAAAAAAAATCCTCATCCCATTCATGCGGCAATCAAAGTGCGCGCTCATAAAGCGCAATTCACTTGCGCGTAAAACAAAATTTGTCCTCTTACTCTTAACCAATTTTTGTGTCTCTGGGCAGAAAGTCAGCAAACTGTGACCATATCTTCCACAGTTGCTTCCAGCGGTTATATAATTTAGTCGAACCCATTATTCCATTTGTACAACTTCAGGCGCAAAATTATTTAAATGCGCCAAAAAAAGGTTTCTGTCGCTTTAGGAAATTGTGAAATAATATCTGTACGATAGTTTAATTTCTGATTATTACGGCGATTGGGAAAGACCTTGGCTCTACGAACAGTTATACAATAAAAGTGCAGTGGCCTCAGGGACTTAATAGTTAATAGTTTGTTTATTTATGGAATGGTTTTCTGTGAAAAAAACTTTCAGAATATTCGGGGCCATTATGTCATTTCATTTTCCCCAAGTCATGCCCTAAACAAGACCTGATGCAATAGAGAATATATAATTAAATCACTTTAGAAGGTGGCTTATTATACAAGGTCTCGAAAGAAATTCCCACCCCAAACAATGACTCTGAAGAAAGGTTAAAAGAGGTTACACTTTTCAAGAAGATACAGATACGGGTTTATGGATAGAAGTCACATGAAATGGATACAAATGATATTTATGACTGATTTATGACATCAACACAGATACTATTTACAGCTATATCCAGCAATTAAAGCCTGAAGTCTAGACGACGAATGCAATCGCTGAATTAAATGATGAATGAACCGGCCAGCTCTTATGAATGAGCCAACGGACTGTGATTATGACGGCCATTCATCCAGCCCGAGATATATAATTATATTTGAATTAATTGCGGGCCAGAGCAATTAACACTCTTGACACTCTTCGCTAGAGATCGGGAGATCTAGTTCGATGAAAAAAAAAGACCACTCTTGAGGTGTGAATCGATCGATTTTTTGGCCAGCTTTCTGCTGCTCATCTTCCGCCCGAAGGAAGACCACTTGAACAGTCTGCAAATGAGACAAGTGAATGCTGATTGACCCACTGAGTCTCCAGTGGAACTCCGCTCCGGGCGTGATCCAACTGCCAACGTGCATTTCATGCAAATTAACGATCGGAGATGGACAACCATCCAACCTATCCCTTCCCATCACTTGGAGGGACATTTGCTTCGAGCTCATTTCACTTTCAATCTGTCAAATTGTCACAAAACATACACAGACCGTTGAAAAGTGATTGCGATTGCACGACTCTGTCTGAAAATGGTAGTTTTTGGCCTGGTATTTGTCCGGTCGAAAGTGTTACGGTTGCGCTGCAGAGACTGTTACTTTTCGGGGCCCTCATTTACGGCCAATTCGGATCGTTACGGTTACGCACGTGTTTGCGGTAACTTCCTCATGGGAATGATCGTGCCTGAAATGGGGTCTTTCAATTTACCAATCCATTCAACGCCGTAGCATTCACGGAGCCTTTGGGTTAGACCGTTATGAAATCGAAAATGAAGCCATTTAGAATAGGTGCTGGTGAGATGGAGAGCTATGGAGCTGGAGTTGGAAATGAAAACCCAAATTAATTATGCCGCTCTGGCGGAGGGGAAAATAAATTACGAGAAGTCACTTTAGAACCCGACCTTAAAAGCTGCAGCGTCATGCGGTTCGAGCCTGGCCAAGACAAAGTAAATATTTGGACAATGGAAAACAAAGCTTACACCGCTCCGGCCTACCCTCCTCCAGCTCCCAACGACGAGGGAAAACCCACAAAAGCAAAAGGCAAAACAAAGGCCAAGAAAGGAAGGAAAATAAACATAGAACACAAAAACAACTCACAACAACAATAACAGCTGGGGGCCCAGCTCATCTAAACTCAGTCTGCGGTCAGTTGGAGGTGCAAGTGCAGCGGCGAGGCAGCCACAGGTTGCACAGCACTTGACCATGCCCACTGGCCTGGCCATTAGCCGCGTGAGGTTAATAAACCAGGGGATGCCTGGTTCAAGCCCGGGACTCAGCTCAGCTCTGCTCTGCTCTGGCAGTGATTTATGTTTGTGGCCCAGTCCCGGGCACTTAACAGGTTGGAAACGTGTTGCTTTTATTTTGGGCCCGACCGGGAACGGGCTAATGCCCCTCATGCCCCATCTCATCTGAGGCTCGGCGTTCCACATTGCGTATGCGTAATGTTTGAATTAATTACGAGTCTTGAGCCGAGGCTCGAATACGTTTTCAATCAGTCAAGAGGCTGTGGCTACTGCTGTTGCTGCTGCTGCGGCAGTCAGGCTACCACAGGGGTGTCATAAAAATCACCTGACGGGGAAGAAAAAAAGAAAGTTGAAGAATAAACCACATCCTGCGATATTTAAGAGTGGTAAGAGTCATAATTTTCAGGTGATTAACTAAAATAGAAAGAGAGAGCCAATTACTAACTTGAAAACCCCAAAATGGAAAGTACTTGGGTTTTTATTAGAAATTCATTAGACAGAAATTTAATAGTCTGGTCATTTACAACATAAGGAGGCATTAAATATTCCCACCCTTTGTAGATTCTTCTAAAAAGTTTCAAAAATAGATGTATTGAAAGAATATCAAGCACTATAAACAATATAATACTTAAAGCGATTCAAAAATCTGTGTTTAAAAAATAGTAAAGATATAGAAAGATATTTTAGTTGTTTTTTTTTTAATATGATAAAAAACTCTAAATAGTTCTTAAATTAGAAACCCAACAATGAAAATAATATACCTAAAAACTCTATCTGGATCTCATATTTCAATTTCAAATTAGTTTTCTTTTGTGTGTACTTGGAAGTATGCTCCTAAATGCATAAAACGGTTTCTGGCCATTAATCCCTATATCAAATGCCTGTCATTTATCATGCTGCACTAAAGTTACATATTTCCTACGGCGATTCCCAGTTATAACGAGATTTTAAACACTTCTTTCAATTTACGGCCCGGCTTCCGCTCTTTGAGACTCGACTCGTTCGTTTAGTTCTGTTCAGCTCTTTTGATTTTCACAGTGATAAGCTGCCGGCTCAGGTGCAACGACTTTTTTTCCCCCTCCCCCTAAGGTGTTCTTATTACTCGTACTCGAACTCAGTTAGTACCAAGTACTCACACATCGAGTTACACAAACAGATATGGTACATACATAGGTACATATATATATTCGTATTCCGTTTGAGGCAATGTTGCGGCAGTGGCAGGCAGAATCGAGTGACCGCCTCCAGGTATGGATGGATTTCACATGGCCGGGCCACTCAAAAATTGTGTTTGCGTTACGCGCAGTGATTATAACAAGCTCCCGGCTCGGCTCCATCTCTCCCCACTCCACTTTTTCTCCACTCCAAGCTGGCTTACCCCTTTTTCACTATCTCAAAGATGCCGCCAGCTGCCGCCCAGCTTCATCTGAAGATGCCCCCTGCCACTCCTGCCACGAAGGGATTTCTCCGGCACTTAAAAAAAATTAAAAAACTATTGATTAGCAAATAGTTTGGAGAACAATGATGACTGTTTTGAAGGTGGAGGTTTCCTAAAGATATTCCCCTATTTCTTGTTTATAAAAAGCTACTCTTTTCTTTGTGACTCCTATTTCTTTTTAAAATATTTCTCCATGTGCACTTTCTGGCTGCGTGTCAGGCTCTTATAGCCCCATCTTGGCTTGTGTGATCCAGTTGTTTATCTTTTTCATTAGCCTGGGCGGCCTGTCATCTGTGCCGTCGCCTGTCGATCGCCAACCGATTGACAAAACGCCTACCGGGTAAGAGTGGCCTCCGCATCCTCCACCTCCTCGACAGCTGATACCTAATGGAGCTCTAGCTGAAGCTGGAGCTGAAACTGAAGCTAATGCCGATGCCCCCGGCCGGGCGTACTTTAAACTAAACGGGCTGAGACTTTTCCTCACTTTACCACACGCCAAGATCTGTGGAAAAGGGCTGGAAGAAGGGGGAAGGAAGTTAAGTGACTGACGCAAATTGCGCAATTGTTATTACAATTACTCTCTTCTACTAAGTTGGCTGCTGCAGGCCCAGCTTTGAGTTTTCCCGAGCTGCTCAGCACGTACTTGCACTGAGAGAAATGGCTGAGGAACTAGCTATGACCAGAAGTGCAAAGAAGTTATTATTGGGAAGAGTTTTAAGATCAAGAAAGCAAATTCTAACTAATTAAATTGTATTTTTTTTTAGTTTTTCTAACAAAACTCTCACTAGAAACCCACTCTTTTGAAAGATTCTTTTAAGTAGCTTACAGATTTCACTGCTAATTCGAAAACCCCCTTAATCAATTAGTTTCCGGACCTAATCTCAACACCCATCATCACATTAGCTTTAATAAATTCCATCCTAGCCCATTTCTGGCAGTGATCATTGCTCAATTCTTGGATTCTCGACTTTAGCTAACATTTTTCTAATAGTTGTAGCATTTTGCCAAAGAATTATTTGGCCCCTGGCTGGATTCGAGAGTCTAGGTCTGTCCGCTGATCCGTCTGTCCGCTGTCCGCTTGTCCGTATGTCTGGTTGGGTTTGAGTCGATGTCTGCCCATTTGACTGTTTGTCAGACTGGAGCTGCTACCCGTCTTTGGCTCGTTTTGGGCACCTAAAGATAGTCATTAGCACAAAAGATTGCTGTTGCTACTTGCTGGGTTGCCTCAACTTTTTCTCCTGCTTCTGTTTTTGGGGCGTTTAAACGGGGTAATTACGTTTCGGGTATTTTTCGACAAACTTTTAGCCAGCAAAAAAAATACAAAATAAAAGAAAAGAAAAAAAAAATGAAAACAAAACAAAGGCTAACCGCAGAGAAAGATGAAAAGGCCTGCTGCCAAAGTTTCTGCTTTCGTTGAGGAAATGAAAACGTAACGAAATCGATTTCCAACGGTTCATGAGCCGAATGGATCGCAATATAGCCATATAGCCATAGCGGCCGGCGTGTGGCAGGGGCAAGCACATCTTTACCCCAAAAAGCCCCGTCGCCCCGCCGCTCATTTGGAAATAGAGTTATTAGGAGTGAACGTTAGCGTTAACGTTACGTTTGCGTTTCTGGCTCAATGAAGCCTCCATTCAGCTCCTCAGTCCAGCCCAGCCGGCCGGTCGGCCAATTGATGAATCGATTCGAGAGGCCCATAGAGAAAAGAACATGGCACGAAAACGCTTTGGCCACGAACTGGGGGAAAATGTTTGGGGCCAAAGCTGAAATTAATCTCGAGGCACATGTTCCACCACAAAACAGCAAACTCCACTTCCACAGACAGACACAGCCGCCACATCAACATCAACATCAATATCAATTTCGGTTTCAATCAACATGGACATGAAGCGTTTTCCAAGCCAATGATGTGCACAAAGTATTTGGTATCAGATTGCATTTGAGCGATTTGTAATTATAATCAACATTAAGATGATTAGGCGATAAACGGGATTTTGTTGGGGGTCCACTTGGAGCCTCACGAATATGCTTTTGGCCATCAAGTCCAATCAAGGAATGAGTCCAATGGTTCGGATGAATACCAACGAGTATTTAAGTCATATTTAAATGATTTTAAAACGGTTTTTCAAGAAATTAGTTCATCTTATTTTTGGAAAGAGTTTTCTAAAAATATCTTTCAATTTGGAATTCTTATGTCTTTGTACTTCTTTTCAATAAATTTATTACAGATCTCTGATGAAAAGAATCTCACGGTCTTAAGATTAGATTTCTAAAAGAACTTTCTTTTTAAAAGAAAATTCTTTCTCTTTTTATGGTTTTTATTGTATTTAGTTGTATTATCTATTTCTTAATATACAATATTTAAGATTCTTTAGATGTTCATACTAGACCTTTCCTTTCCCAAAACTCGAAAACCACTTTCAGACCCATTAAATCCACTTTCATTTCAAAGCTCTTACATCTCCACCACCTCGAGTTGCATAATTCCTTCAAGTGTCATATAATTGCCCCAATTCCGCCCCAAGATGTTGTCAGCAAAAGCCACTGCAACTCCTGCCGAAATTCCTTGAACACCTCCACTATTATCATCACATATGATGACGGTGATCGTGTTACTATTTTCAGAAGTGTGGGTTGTCGGGTGGGTGGGCCTGGCATGGCACCAGCACCACTACCACCACCACCATCACCATCACCACTTTACCCAACTATATGAGCACATGCATGACCGCTTATAGCCAGATAGTCCGCAGCTAGCCCACTAATTACCGCCGAGCACATTCCGCCCGACATTCTCGATGGCATAAAAAACATAGAGTAGCACTAAGAGTAATAAAAAAAATATAAAACTGTCTAACAACCGAGTGCTTCCTCGGTTTCTTGTGGTACTGGCCCATACTGATTATTACTATTCTCTGTGCAATCCATTGCAGACATGCGCCCGGCACGTTACCGATGAAGCAAGCCACTTTAATCAAACCCAGACACAGGTGAGTTGACAACGAAGGGATAAAGGGGGCTATGGAACGGGAATGGAAGATCACTGGCAACCTGCAACCTGCAACCGGCGATGTGTGCTACCAGTTTAGGTTACAAACCATAAAGCCAAACATCTAATTTGGACAGCATTGGAATGGCTAAACTTTAATTAAATTTGAAGAGGAGCTGGAGTAGCAGGAGAGGGATTCCGCTTTACTGGATTTCGCAGCGGGGTGTGGGTGGGTGGGGCATGTGGTATGGTCTATGTGGTATGTATCTTTTGGGACAAGAAATTATTAATTGTAGCATGTGTCGTTTGTCGTTTGACGTCGTGCGATCGCAATAAATTTTTTCCAGTCTTGTTCAACAATAAAACAAGACAACAGCACCCAAAAAAACAAAACTAAAAAAAAAACTGATTATGAAGCAAAAGTGAAAAGTTGTAATTAAACCAGTCACTGACTGCACAGAAGCAGCAGCAGCAGCAGCAGTGGCAGTGGCAGCAACACAAAAACAAACTGCAACGACAACAGCAACATCTGCAACAGCAACAGCAGCAGCGGCAGCAGCACCAGCAACAATCATAAAGAGTAGAAATCGTTGCCTGACTTTGGTTTTTTTTTTCTGCCACTTTTTGTTGCGACAAGTGCGCTTAATTAGTGGGGGCCGGCAGCGGGCGAGAGGCCTGGGGAGCTGGCAGGGTTCTGGTGGATGGGTTCCGGCAGGCGAAACAAGACTAATGTCCAAAACTGTCATGCCTGTTCCTTGCAGAAGAAGCACAGCAGCAGGAGGAGACGGAGCAGCAGCCACCAAGATGTGTCCCAAACGGCATTGGCTAGTCAGCACAGAAACGGGCAAGGATGCCGGAGCGGTAGCGGGAGCGGAAGCATCCAGAGCGGCGGCGGCGAGGAGGAGGCGCAGTCTAGACCAAATAGTAGAAGTATTAGTAGCCTTAATCTTAGTCAATTGCCTGGCCACGGCGGCGGCAGCCCTGATGATCACACCGCCCGACAGCCTCGAGTCCCTGGCTTCGGCACCCGCATCCTACTCCTCCTCCTACCCGACTGTCGACGACGAGGATGACGTGACCGGCTTCTATCGCAGCCCCCACCGCCTGAGCGGCTATCCCCAGATGCAGCAGCTCCAGCGCAGCCAGAACTTTAAGATCAGCCCCAAGCCGTGCTCCTTTGGGCGCGTGGAGGGCACCTGCATGTTCGTGTGGGAGTGCATCAAGTCGGAGGGCCGGCACGTGGGCATGTGCGTCGACTCGTTCATGTTCGGTTCCTGTTGCACGCACAACTACACCGACAACATAGTCCTGCCCCAGACGGCCTTCTCCTACACGAGGCCCACCAAGCCGCTCACGCTACGTCCCAAGCCCCCGGCGCCCTACAAGCCGATAATCAGGTAAGCATAGTTATGGCGAACTATTTCTTGTTATCCTTCATATTTCTGCTCATTATCCTGCAGTGGCATGACCACCATTGAACGTCCTCATGGCGCTGGCACCCTCGTCATTCGTCCTTCGGGGCCGCACCACCAGGGTACTCTGGCCCGGCCGCATCCTCCGCCATACCAGAGCAAGCCCACCACCGCCTCCGACCTGCAGAGCTCCGCCTCGCACTCCAGCGGCAGCTCCAGCTCCAGCTCCGGTTCAAGTCCCAGTGAGTCCCAGCCTGGCGCCTGGCGGTGTGCATTGTTAGCATCAATTGTAACAAACAAATACCCTCCACAGATAGCATTTGGCATACATCGACCCAGCAGCAGCAGCAGCAGCATCATCAGAATCAGCAGAACCACTGGCAGATGACCACCGAGCCGAGTTTTATTACCAAGCCGCGACCCACCGGCTGGACCAAGCCCGGCATCGTCAATTTGCCAATGCCCGCCCGACCCTCCAAGCCGTCAAAGCCCACAAAGAAACCAATTGTCTACGAGCGTCCACCGCCACCTCCTTCATCCTCTCCCTCCACCGCCGCCTCCGCCTCGACGACATCCACGACGCCGATATGGCCCGGCCAGACGCATCCCTTGCCCGCCCAGCCGCACCGCCCCACCCGGCCGCAGGTATGTAAATACGAGACTGGTTCGGACTCTGGGTCTTCTAGGTTCTTAGCTCTCCGTTCTGGGTTCTGGGTGATGCATTGATGTCGAAAGCGAAACAAACGAGCCACGAGGTCATTTACTCCTCGAACCTCCGCGACTCGCAACTGGCAGCTTGCAACTCAAAGCTCGCTCGCCAACCTGCAACTGAGCCCCATAATGGCAGGCCACAGCCTTGGGGGACATTTTATTGTTTGCACAATGCGGAGCCAGAGCCAAAAGTTGATGTAAGATTTGCCAGCCCGCTCTCAGGGGTGTGTGTGGAATTCAGGACTCTTCCAGGAAAGGGTACTTCACTCCGAGCCTTCGACTTGCTAATGCCAAGTCTAGGAAAATGTTATATATCGTTTCCAAGAAAATTTAAATGGGTTGCTAAGGTACTAAACTAATATTTACCTATTTTTCTTAGGATCTGTTATGTTTAGGAGATACTTTAAAGGGTTTTATGTAAAGTATGTTTCTCTTCTAAAACATGTATCTATCTTTATAAGCTCTATTAAGGTTCATTAAAAATTAAACATTTATCTTTTATTAGGAAGATACCTAGTACTATACGGATATCATGATATTAGGGTATTCAGAATTCATTTAAAGTCCCCAAAAAAGGTTCCCCACTTAATGCAGATTTAGCGGCGAAATGAAAAATTGATTCTTTGCATGGAACGGGAACTGGAATGGGAATGGGAATGGGACTAAGAATGGAGAATGATTTGCTTGGTCGCCCTATCCTGGTCGAGTATTTTAGCATAATGTTTACCACTTTGGCCTGCCTTGCAGCTGTCGCCGGGCACATCATTAGCGGCATCCTCGTCCTCGGTTTGGCCATCAACATCTACTTCGACGACATCCACATCAACAACCACAACAACGACAACAAAAGCAACCACGACAACCACTCGCAGAACCACCACACCAGCCACAACAACAACAACAAGGAGAACAACAACCAGCAAACCCACAAAGCCCTACCAACGGCCCACCACGGCGATCTCAAGCTCCTCCACATCCACAACTGCTGGCAGTTCTCCTCCATGCAAGACACCCACCATGTCCAGCGGGATCGTCACCGGAGGCAGCAGTAGTCATCGACCGTCGCAGCCCACGCACCGACCACCGATCCTGGCCACCTCTGGGATCGAAACCAATGAGATAACGGACTCCTCCAGTCCGGATACGGGGGCGCTGGGTCATGTCAAGACTATTTCGGCAGCTCGAAGTGGTAAGAGACAGTAATATTAAATAATATTAGTTTTTACTTTTTACAAAATTAAAAGTTAAATAATTATAATCTAACAGTTAAGGATTAAAGCTTCTTGATACTTTGTATCTTTCAACCGAATCTTAGAGCCAAATTGAATTTTTAGTAATTTCTTAGGCCATTTCAATTTAATGTATTTTATAATAATAATCCAGTTAACTATCTAATCCCAACTAATATGAACTTCTCTTGCCTTTTTCGAACTTTGTGAATATCACACCTGACGTTGCAATTTGTTTTTGGTCCAATTGCAGAGTGCGGAGTGCCGACGCTGGCCCGGCCCGAGACACGGATCGTGGGCGGAAAGAGCGCGGCCTTCGGTCGTTGGCCCTGGCAGGTGTCGGTGCGGCGCACCTCCTTCTTCGGCTTCTCGAGCACCCACCGCTGCGGTGGCGCTTTGATCAACGAGAACTGGATAGCCACTGCCGGACACTGCGTGGACGAGTGAGTGTGAATGAATGGGCAGTGCCCTGCCCTGTCCTATCCTGTCCTGTCCAAAACCGGACTAGATCTAGCTAATCTGTACCCTCTCCTCCATTCCCTCCACAGCCTGCTCATCTCACAGATACGCATCCGCGTGGGCGAGTACGACTTCTCGCATGTGCAGGAACAGCTGCCTTACATAGAGCGCGGTGTGGCCAAAAAGGTGGTGCATCCCAAGTACAGCTTCCTCACGTACGAGTACGACCTGGCGCTGGTCAAGCTGGAGCAGCCGCTCGAATTCGCTCCGCATGTCAGTCCCATTTGCCTGCCCGAGACGGAGAGTCTTCTAATTGGCATGAACGCCACGGTCACCGGTTGGGGTCGCCTCAGCGAGGGCGGCACCCTGCCCTCGGTCCTCCAAGAGGTGAGTCCCAGTACTAGATTAGACAACAATGTAAACCAAAGCGAATCGAACGAAGTCGGTATTCGGAGTAGATGCAATTAGGAAAAGTTTTGGAGATAGTCTACAAGGATATTCATTCTCCCTTCTAAGAATTAAATTTATTTTATTATTAAATTTATTTAAAATTATTAAAAACCCTAGGTATCCGTGCCCATTGTGAGCAATGACAACTGCAAGTCGATGTTCATGAGGGCAGGCCGGCAAGAATTCATCCCGGATATATTCCTCTGTGCTGGCTACGAGACAGGAGGTCAAGATTCCTGTCAAGGTGATTCCGGAGGACCATTACAGGTACTATCTATTACCATTAAATCAGAATCCCTAAACCCTTAATTGATCAAAAATATCCTTCCAGGCCAAGGCCCAGGATGGTCGCTTCTTCCTGGCTGGGATCATCTCGTGGGGCATTGGCTGTGCCGAGGCCAACCTGCCAGGCGTCTGCACACGGATCTCCAAGTTCACGCCCTGGATACTGGAACATGTCAGATGATAGGACACACTGCTGACGACGACAGCTCGACATTTGTTATTGTTTTAATTTATCAGTTGTAGTGTATAAGTTTTGTGTGATTTAACTTAAAGGAATGTTAAGCGTAGTTAGCTTCAATTTAACAATTTTAACTGCATTGACCCGGACTTGGCCTTGTGTCACTGCCACGACCCATATACACACAGTCAACGCCCACTAAGTTAGTCTAGCGAAAATGTTAGCGCAGTAAGAGCAGTCTAACTCGGAAATCGATCGGACATAGGGCTTTCGGAAGGGATTATCTATTTTTGTACATAGCCGATTGGATCGGGGAGAGTCATTCGTATGTCCACAAGTTGTTGGTAATTTTAGTGTAGTAATATTTAAAAATTAACTAAATCTATATTTATTGTAAAGAACCGCATGCAGGCATCAAAAATGGTGCTTGTATCTTGCCCAAAGATCAAGTATATCTGTAACGTTGCGAAAGCTCTATATTGTCTAATAAATATGTAGAACTCGAGATATATCTCCAAGTGACGGTTTCCGCTCCATCGTTTGTTTTTTTTTTTGGCAATTGTAGACCCTAGACCCCGGGGGCACTGATGGAATCTTCATCTTCAATATCCATTCACATAATTTTTCAGCCATCAGCTGCGGGCCATGGAAGATGATTGGCACAATCGATTGCCACTTTCCTCCGAATTTCACTTTTCAACAGCTCCGCCAGTGACATTTGACTTGACACCAACACACCGCCGCATACCTGGACAATTAATCACTCGCCGATTCTGGCCACGGCCCACACACACACCACAGATACAGCTAGGTACTACAGTACACTTAATGAGATACAAAGATACAGAGACGCTCTTCGAATTTCACTTTATCAACTTTTTTAATGCCATAAATGTGGCAACAAGCACAACATACATAATTCAACTTCTGCTTCTTTTTTTTTACAATTTCGAAAAGAATCCAAGCTCTACGGCTTGGATCGTTGCACACAATACGGGCGAATCGGTTAGTCAGGTGAGGTTGAGTGGAATTCCACGGGAAATCACTTCTTCTTGGGGAAGACTAGGTCTTTGGCTTCCTCGTAGAGGTCGGTGGCCAAATATTTGAGGTCTTCCAGCGAAGTGGGGAACTTTTGAATGGGATCGATAGCCTCCTCGCCGGGTTTCACGCCCTTGACAAAGTTATAGGCTACGGCGAAAATTTTGCGACCCTCGTAGAGGACCACACGGCAGTTCTCCTCAGCCTGTCGGGGGTAGCAGAGAGAGGCAACCGCGCCAGCACCAATGCCGGTATAGATCACCTTTTTGATGAAGCCACCGCGTGCGGCGAAAATGAAACCAGCCAGACCACCCACCACGATAGCACCGCTGCGATGAAGGGAGTTTTGTGGTTCATTCAGAGTGTCGATGGTGTGACGTGTGTGCTCCTTAGCCGTCTCCCAGTACTGGCCCACGACGCCGGCATGACCAGCGACTGAGTTGTATCCGGATTGCAGCTCCTCCCGCACATATCGCACTCCGCTCTCCAGATTGCGATGCAGTGCCGAGTCCTGAGTCTCCGAGCGATGACGGTCTACTTTTGGTCTGCAAGGAAATAGTGTCCATTAGTGGAGGTCTACAGGTGCCAACTTACTAGGACGGGACACCTACTGTGTCTTGCGTAGGCTGCCATAGATGGGCAGCTCACTGGGCCGGCAGATGAGGCTGCAATCCTGTTTGGGGGGCTCCGGCGCCGCTTTTACGACCGCGGCCGCCATAACTCCCATCGTCGCCGTCGCGCGCAGCATCTCGCAGGGTCAGACTTGGTACGGAGACTGCAGGATCGGATGTAGTGTCTTTGTACACACGAAATTTGGGCAACTGATGGTGCTGTTAGGCAAGTTATGTATGTTTTTACCTCAATTGTTAGACATTGCGTAATGTGTCAGGGCACGGAACGACTGCCTGACACGGTATGACGAAATAACGGTGCTTGATGCCGCATCGGTTCAATGGGCACGTGCTTGCCGATATATTGGGACTTGGAACTGATTTCAGCTTATTAACAAATAGGATTATAATTTTAAAATGTCAGTTTTTATTATTTATTTTTTAATTTTATAAATTTAAGTCTGAGTAGTTTCTCACGACTATCGGTGAACCACCTATCATGGAACTAGTTCCGTTCTGGCTCTTGCGGAGTTCCTGCTCTGGTCTCACCAGTCACAAGACGCGAATTTTATTCGCACAGAAACATAAATAAACCAGCCTTAACCCACTGATAAGCGGACCAGTAATCTTCAATGAAATCACAACGAACCGATAAAAACCCATCGACCACCTGCCAGAGCACGCACGTCGGAGCCGCCCCGGAAGAATTCCTTCACACCTGTGCGTCGTCGTAGCTAGTAGTTGCCCACCGCCGCCCACTTCGGCCCGTGAATGTTATCAGTTCGGAGGCGCGCTGAAACGCCTACTAAAAGCCCATACTAGCTAGCACCAGCACCCGAACTACCATCGAGTGGGCGCGCACAAAAGGCCAGCGCTCAAGGACATCGAATAGTGTGTGAGCAGAGCAGAAGTGGTGCCGCAAGGCTAGAGTGGCTTATAAATAAACGAAGGGCCAGTAACGAGAAATGTATATTGACATTTAAAGCAATCGCCCGCAGTTGCATTGCAGCAGCGCAGCAGCAGAGGCGGAAGCGGCCAGGTAACCGCCTCGTCAGGGAAACGTGCTTTGCATACCAAAGTCAATTTTCGGGCCATGCAACTGCGGTTGGAACGGGGCTGACAGGCTTACCCATCCACGACCACAAACAAAAAAGACACGACAGCAATAGAGACTCTAGTCATTAGTTCATATGGATGCTACCACAAGTTCAAAGTTCAGGTAAGTGGCACACTTAACAGCTCGTCCATGACTCCTCATTCACGTGGCTATCATTTCTGTTTCATATTATGGACGCCAGCGATGTGGACGAGTATGGCTTTAAGCGCGGCGAACACTTCGACTACAAGAACTACTCCAAGTTCATGGAGGGTTACCTGAAGACGCTAACACGACGCCGCATAAAATGGGAGGTCATACTGCAACAAAACCACGATCTCAGCCAGCCGGATGCCAAACTGAAGAGGTACATCCGGAAGGGTATACCCGGTCCCTACCGTCCCGACGTCTGGATGAAAATATCCGGCGCCGCCGCCGCCCAGCGCCGCTCCCCGGATCTCTACCGCACCTTGCTTAACGACGAGCCGTATAACAAGGAAATCAGCGATTCCATATCAATCGATCTACCTCGTACCTTTCCTGACAATATCCACTTCGACACGAAAAAGCAACGCCTATACAACATCCTCATCGCCTACGCCCACCACAACCGGGACGTGGGCTACTGCCAAGGCCTCAACTATATCGCCGGTCTCCTCCTTATCGTCACCGACGATGAGGAGAAATCTTTTTGGCTGCTCAAGCACATCGTGGAGAACATAGTGCCGCAGTACCACTCGCACAACATGGCCAATCTGCTAAGGGATCTTGCAGTGTTTCGGGAACTAGTCATCCGCCGAATTCCGGCAGTTAATCGGCATGTAGAAAACTTGGGTGAGATTTTTGCATAGCATGACACAGTTTTGTTTTTAAGATATTTCAACGCAAATGACTAACTGGGAGTTTTTTAAATTAGTCAGAGTCGTAAAGAAATAAATACTTTAATTTCCTATTTCCTCTCCCCAGGTCTTCCCTATCCGGTGATTGCCAGCAAGTGGTTCATCTGCATCTTCGCTGAGGTGCTTCCCGTGGAGACGGTGCTGCGCATCTGGGACTGCGTCTTTGCAGAGGGCTATAAGATCGTTTTCCGTGCCGCTCTGGCCATGTTCGTCACCCACAAAAACGCGATTTTAGGATGCGATGACATTGCTGCTCTGGCCAATTTATTCCGGGACACTATGATTCAGGACAGCGTTGTGACCGACTGTCACGGTTTTGTGGAGTCAATGTTTGCGTTGCGCCTAAAACGCAGCGAACTGGAGAGCCTGCGGCAGGTGGCCGTTCTTAATCCAAATTAAAATCCCCAAAAAAAGCGGCGATTTTGAACAGAAGATCAAAGTTAAACCTTAGAACAAAAAACAAAAAACAAATTGGAGAAGCAATCGAAAAATTCAATTATTAGGAGCGTAGTTCAACTGTGTCATTACGTATTTGTTCATAATTGTGTGTCAGCATTATGTAATCGTTTCTATATAGTACGTATCTGTATGTGCGCGCATTTGTATTACCTTTGCAGCCCAATTGTAGACAAGGCCAACAATTCGAGTATTAGCCAACGAAATCAAACGAGTTACCAAAGCAAAATTTAACAAAATCAGATCAGAACCGAACAGAACAATATTGAACAGATTAATTAATAGAATATGTCGTAGGTGCGACTGTAGTCGGAGTAGTAGCCAAAATTTCCTAGTTGATATCTTCCGCATGTAGACCATTTAAAACATGTATGTATGTAGGAACGTGTCTAATCCATTCGCATCGCATTTAGTCAACGTTTCACTAACAAATTTTTGTTTGTACATTTAGTTTTCTTGTTGATCAGAAAAGTATTTATTTTTGAGTATATGTTCTTCGATAGGATGCTATGTAAATGTCTAATTCTAGATAAAACACGATGTATTTACTTTTTATATATATAAATGCTTTTAAAGTTGTTACATACATAGTTGCTATAACTATAAAACGTCTGTTAGCTGCAATCGATTCGATTTCTCGAAATCGGTTGCCCAATACTCACTATTTACAACAGATATATCCTGAAATATGATTTGAGGAATTGATTTAAGAATGCATTTCTCCGAGGCCGTGAAACCCCGCCAACTATTTCTGCAATCGAGAGAGAGAGGGTTTCAACGGCCGAAGGGTCATGTCTTGAATGCAGTCAACATGCTTTTCAAATAAAATACTATTGCTAATTGTTAGTAACTGTAGAAATCTGTACAGCCTTAAAATCAATTGGGGAAGGGGAAGACTTTGGCTTCTTCAAGGAAGATCAGTTTCAGATGGGTTCTACTGCTTTTAGCAATGGATGAGGCTATGCCTGTTACTTTCTATGGCATTCCGCAGTGGGCTCCACACATGGGCTCAGATGACAGAGCCAGCGAGGTGAGCAATGTCCTTCTGCCTGGATGCACTCCCAAGTTTTCCCAGTTGATCCAGGACAAGCGAGCGGTGAGATCTACAAAGGCAACTGTGTTTTAGGACCTACTTCAAGGATTATGGAAGAGTCTGTACTTACCACTTGTGTTCCAATTGGCGCGATCTGCTTTGATCTCTCCCCGCAGACACTTTTCCACGTAAGTGAGAGGATCGTAGTCGGTTTGTAGGACTTCCCTCAGCAAGGATATGTAGGCAATGGCCAGGCGCAGAGTGTCGATCTTGCTCAGACGCTTCTCATACGGAAAAGTGGGCACATGGACCCTCAGCTCATCAAAGGCGGAATTAATGCTACTGCAAGACGCAAGAAAGGAGAGAATCGTGGAAGGCTCGTTAGTAAAAAATCCAGGACATTTTTCGGGGCCAGAATGTGTAAAATGGAAAAGACCATTTGGTGTACCCAGTTGGTGCGGACCTCTGGATGCGTTTCCTCTCCCGCACATTGGCCGCTTGTCGCTGCATTTTGTAGCTTGAGGCTGCACTGGCTCCTCCCACAGGTCCATATCCAGGATTAGAGCCGACTCCGCCGGGTGTCCCAGCACCTCCGTTGCCGCCGCCTCCTCCGCTGCTGCTGGCACTGGGACTATTGCATAAAAGAGGAGCACCACCACCGCCAGAATTGTGCACTCCCATAGGGTTGGTGGAAGAATCAAGAAGGTTTTCTGGGAAAATAAATTATTATTTTATAATAATTGTTTTGGTTCACATTATTTCTCACTTCCTACCTCCACTGTGTTGCAGATAATGCTGTTGCATGTGCCGCAGATTGCTTGAGCTGAGCCGTAGTCCGGAGCTGGTATTTCCTCCGCCAGAACCTCCTCCGGGAGCACTGCCTCCCTGATGCTGTCCCGCATATATGCAGGAGGGCAGATCGTTTATAAGGTCATCATCAAAGTTGTGAAAGGGTAAGTGACTACAAAAAATATATGAATATATAAATTATATTTAATTAAAATATATAATTAAATATTTAAATTAATTGGCTAAATAACTTAAGGAATTTGTTTTTTAGTTGCCGTCCCGACGGTTATTAGAAAAATTATTTTATTCATTTAACTTTTTGGGTTTTGTCGTTGAAATTTATTATTTATGTTCTTTAAACTTATATTTCATTGATTATTTCAAACTTAAAAACTTATTTTAAAGTCTACCTATACTTTTAAAATTGAATAACTTGTTCAGTTTAATTAAACCAAAATGTAAAGTTGCTTATTTATTAGTTTACTTATTATTAGAAATTATATTTTCTCCAATATACTAAGTTTTTCTCAAAAAATCTCTACCTTATGGGCGGTGACGAAGAGGAGTCTGGCAATTGATTTCGCGACATTTTTCACCTTTTTTTATCACTTTTCAGTTTGCAATCCTTAATTATTTAAAACTAATTTTTCACTTCCGCTTTCCAATAAGTTCAAATGCTTAATGAGTCCATCTCCAGGGATATGCGAGCCTTTTATAGTGCTGCAGTTCCAATTGGAAATAATACTTCTCCGTCCAGGACCTCATCCACCCCTAAGCATCCTGGCAGCCAGTCGCCGTCTGCCCTCAACTCGATGGGCGGAGCTTGGCAAGTACAGGGTGTCTGCCATTTGCGAAAGGAAGCGGATGCTGTGGGAATCCTTTCGACTTTCATGAAATTGGTTGCCCTTCTTCTGAGTAGTAGTTTTGATAATTATGGTAATCGATTGGACGGGTTTCCGGAAGTTGTTAGAAGAAAATTATGAGAAAGAAATTTTATACTTTTAGTAGCTGCTATTTAATACATTTATTATTCATAAGAAACTATTTTTTGACAAAATTAGGGGATACAAAATTATAAAACTGTTAAACTAGACTAAAACTTAATGACCTTTTTTATTATTTTATTAAATATATTTGACTGTAGTGCTCTTTTGGGTCTCTATAACTGAACACCCTTCCACTTTGGCCACTCCTCTCATCAGCCACAGTCTGGCCTTTGTGCTTCCTTCACCTGTTTCTGACATTTTGCCATTATACTTCGCTCAGCAGGCCGCCGCCATGTTTGTACCCACATTTGTGATGGGGGAGGTCACCAAGTACAAAGAAAACCGAAGAGGGGAGTCAGGACATATCCTCCCCCAGATAAACCAACGACTACCCCATGAAGCAAAACCCTTTACCCCTAAATATATTCCTTACTGCCATATGGACTACCAGGACTTTAACGAAAGTCTGGCAGTCAAGAAGTCTGCCGGTAATCGGAGTCCAATATAGGGGCCTTGAAACCTGTTGATATGACTCGAAACCCGAGCTAGATTCCCACGGGATCTGGGAATCAGAATCAGGACAATTAGATCCACAACAGATAGAGCCGACCGCTACATTTTACGGATCATTTAACTTAACCAGAACCAAAACCAGAACGAGAATCAGGACTCTGATAGACAAACGGGATCAGGAACCACTCGAAGCCGCAGTCTCTGTCAACAGACGTCACGGGGCAATTGTTGAAATTGAATTATGTTTATTTGATGTTTTGGTTTGCACTCAAATTAGCTACGTCAGCTTTCAAGCCAACTACTTTTCGGCCCGCCCAGCCAGGCGACCCAGGTCACGTGCCCTAACCCCGAGGCGCGAAAATCCAGAGCAGTCCGATCCGGCGAACAAAGGACCGGCAATATGTCAGGGCGGATGCGCAAACCTTTTCATTACGAGACAAATTTGTGTGTCGCACGCGTCGGCGCACACTTCGAACCCTTCGGACACCCCTCGCACCCAGAACTCTCCGGTCTGATGACAGTAATCAGGTTTGATGGAGGGTAAGTGGCCGAGTCCGAGGCGGAACCCAGGTCCAAACCGATTGAGCGGCAGATAGGGATGTGGTGCCGGGCACAAAGCTGACATCCTTAAGTGAAATCTTGTTACAAACCAATGTAAACACGATTGGTAATTTAACTTTTGGAATCGGCGGAAGAAAACCGCCCTATGAACGGGTACTTCCTGCACGGATGAAGCTGTGTGTGGTGCAGTGAGCCGGAGTTGTCATCGCACCACAATTAAATTATCGCATTTCAAACGAGTGCACTGAAGAAGGTGAACACCGCCGACTGTGGGAAAACCAAAAATAAATACAATGAATATCCTAAGCCCATTTGATTTGCATATTTGAATTAAAAAGCCTTGAAGCCTTATCTTCAAGGAGATTGGTAATTTCGGGCTAGGGTTAATAGTTAAATCCTAATAGTTAATTGAGTTGGAACTTTTATAAGAATGCCCTAGAAAAAAAATAAAAATAGTTTTAGTTCCAAGACTTTAATATATTTTATTTAATCTATAAGTTTAACATTAGGATGCTTACTTTCTGCTGCTTATCTTCTTTTATACAAGGACCTCTCTAAATCACAATTTCTTAATTGAATAGCGTCACTAACTAGATTAAAATCCAATCCATTTTTTCACTTTTTTTTAAAGTAACTTATTTTTATTTTGATAATCAAAGAGATTAAAAGACTCAATCTAAACTAGGTTATCATGGCCACCTGCTCACGTAAAAGATATTTTAATGTAGATCAAAGTACGTTTCTAATCGAAGAAAGTTATCTTTTAAAGCCAAGAATATCTATCTAAACTTTTATAAATATAAACCCAAACCCCTCTACAACTTCTGTGATTTTACGGTGCGATAATTGAATCAACCAGTTCCCACACACATAATAAACACTGAGAAAACAGATTGATAGTGTCAAGGAGTTTACGGCCCAGCCATCAACCGCAGGCTACCCCTGACAGGATATTTTCTGACAGGACACGGACGAAGGACCTATGTCTGGTACATATCGATTAGCGCTTTGCATCCAAACCAGAGCAAATCCATTCCACGGCACACGACCCAAGTACCAAACACTTTTCCGCCAGGATAATCCCACCCCACCCTGCAGGATAACATCCCCCTGCCATCGACCGCAATTCGCTGTGGCTGCTTGAAACTGCCTAGGAGCAATTGTCTGCGAAATTGTTTGTTTATTTTGATGTTGCCTAATGCGCGGTAAGTCTCCGCCATTTAATGCGCTTCGATTCGCCGTGGTCGAGAGTCCTGGGAAAAGCAAACATCCTTGGCGCCAGCGCCCGAGGTGAGTTTTCGCTTCGAAGGGAAGCTTTTCCATAAGCTTAGTTGGAAAACATAAGCTGGTGGGAAAATTGTCTACTGAGATTATGAGACGAAGGATATTTTGGAGCTTTGTTGTAAGGACATTTTCTGGGGGATTACAATTTTATAACTTAACTTCGATTCGTTATCTAATTGTCGCTAAAAATAATATAGATCTTTATCCTTAAATCCTTGTAGTTAATACATAAATATGGAAGAAATAATAAAACAAAAAATGAAATTATTAGAAATTTTTAAAATATTTTATAGTTATTCCCTAAAGTCTTCTATTTATAAAGGATTTTTTGGGGGTACTGCGTTTAAGGGCTTTCTTTTTTTGAGCTTTGGATCTTTCTTAGGAGATTTTCCATCAAAAATGTTTAATTTATTTAACTTAATGAATAAGCTAACATTATTTTGTTAATTTTTTTGCTTTGTGGCTATAAATAATATAAGCCTGTAATTGCGTAAATCCCAATATTAATGTACAAATAAGGAAGAAATAAATTCCCAGTAATTCGAAAATCCAATTTTCATTAATATTTTAATTTGAATAATAATAATTTATGGGAGGTAAGGTATTCCCCAAGTTAAGGAATCAAGTGGACTTTTTGGCAAACCTTTTCACGCTTCCCTCGAATTTGCATATCACTCGATAAAAGTCTGTCAACGGGCAATCATTCAGGCCAACTAATTCGAGAGGAGCATGTTGTACTATGGGTTTTTTTCGGGGGTTCAAGCAAGTTCAGAGATTCGCCCGGGGATGACATTCAGCTGTCACCCGCCCACTTCTCGTCATTTCCCGCCGACGATGGGCGATGGGGCGATGGATGGGCAGGCAAGCGTATAGCTTTTAGTTTGGCTTTAGTGTTTAGCGATCAATGAACGTGTAAATACATTTTAATGAGCGCAAAATGAGCGGGCTGGCTGCTGCTGTTCTTTGTGCTGTTAATTGTAAAACAAAACCAAAACAAATAAGTGATACAAAAAACGGTTAAATAAATGTACACATTCTGGGAACAGTTCGAAGCTTAAATACTCTTTAATTTGTTAATTACACTAACTATAAACTAGCTTACTATAAACCAATATGTTTAATTAGTTCTTTAAAACATATAGAATATAAGTTTTTTATTTAAAAGTTTTGGACCTGTTTAAGGATATGTTGAACACAAACTATAGTACTCATAAGAAACTAATAAACTGAAAATATCATGAATAACTTTTTTTTTTATTATTTTGTTTAGATTGTTACCACTTAAAATCTTTATTTTATTTATATGATTTTGTAACTCCATATATATAGTTGTAGAATAAAAATATCCACAGCCAATTATTATTTACCGATTAAACACTTAAACAATCCCATCATACCCTCTGCTGCGACAAAAAATTGGCGCTGAGAATCGTAAATTTCGGTNAATAATATAGATCTTTATCCTAAAATCCTTATAGTTCATACATAAATAGGGAAGAAATAATAAAACAAGAAATTAAATTATTAGAAATTTTTATAATAATTTATAGTTATTCCCTAAAGTGTTCTATTTATATACGGTTTTTTGGGGGTACTGCGTTTAAGAGCTTTGGTTTTTGAGCTTTGGATCTTTTTAAGGAGATTTTCCATCATAATTGTTTAATTTATTTAACTTAATGAATAAGCTTACATTTTTTTGTTAATTCTTTTGCCAAATAAACATAAATTTAATTTTTTTTGTGGCTAAAAATAATATAAGCCTTTAATTACGTAAATCCCAATATTAATGTACAAATAAGGAAGAAATAAATTCCCAATAAATCGAAAACCCAATTGTCATTAATATTTTAATTTGAATAATAATAATTTATGGGAGGCAAGGTATTCCCCAAGTTAAGGAATCAAGTGGACTTTTTGGCAAACCTTTTCACGCTTCCCTCGAATTTGCATATCACTCGATAAAAGTCTGTCAACGGGCAATCATTCAGGCCAACTAATTCGAGAACAGCATGTTGTACTATGGGTTTTTTTCGGGGGTTCAAGCAAGTTCAGAGATTCGCCCGGGGATGACATTCAGCTGTCACCCGCCCACTTCTCGTCATTTCCCGACGACGATGGGCGATGGGCGATGGGGCGATGGATGGGCAGGCAAGCGTATAGCTTTTAGTTTGGCTTTAGTGTTTAGCGATCAATGAACGTGTAAATACATTTTAATGAGCGCAAAATGAGCGGGCTGGCTGCTGCTGTTCTTTGTGCTGTTAATTGTAAAACAAAACCAAAACAAATAAGTGATACAAAAAACGGTTAAATAAATATACACATTCTGAGAACAGTTCGAAGCTTAAATACTCTTTAATTTGTTAATTACACTAACTATAAACTAGCTCACTATAAACCAATATGTTTATTTAGTTCTTTAAAACATATAGAATATAAGTTTTTTACTTAAAAGCTCTGAAACTGTTTAAGGATATGTTGAACACAAACTATAATACTCATACGAAAATAATAAACTGAGTATATCATTAATAACATAATCTTTATTTGTATTATTTTGCTTTGATTGTTACCACTTAAAATCTGTATTTTATTTATATTATTTTGTAACTCCATATATGTAGTTGTAGAATAAAAATATCCACAGCCAATTATTATTTACCGATTAAACACTTAAACAATCCCATCATACCCTCTGCTGCGACAAAAAATTGGCGCTGAGAATCGTAAATTTCGGTTGCCGCTGCCGAAGGCGACATGCCAGTCGCTTGTGGCTCCGGAGCTCCGGGGCTCTGACCAGACCCACTCGCTGGGTCGGTTAGTTAGCCACTGTCCGCTGCTCAGATCGCACGTCTCGCCCAAGAAGCTACCGTTTTGCTACCGAGAGTTCCGGAGATCTCATAACTATAGTGTGCTAGAGGGTCAAGCTCATCCCGGTTTTATCGGGGCACCCATTGAACCACTGCTCAGGGAATTATTGGAGAGTAATGCCAGCGAATGCCAGCACGTCTGGCCAATTTCGGGCAATTGGAACGTGATTTATGTGGGGCAGCGGTTCCGATTCCGATTCCGAGTTCGAGTTCCGCGAGTCCGAGTGGGTCCCTAACGCGAATTTCGCAGGGTCACAGTGTCGCAGAGTCGCAGTTCCCGAACGGAACCCCGCCATTGCCGGGGTTGATAAGCGCCGCGAGTGATAAGCGCCCGGAGCCCGAAGAGGCGCCAAGTCATAAATTAAATCGAAGGAGAAGCGTCCACTGAATTAGAAATAGAAATCGCAATCTGCAAACGCAAACGACGCTCCGCATATCACAATAATTAGTATATAATCATTAATCAAAGCCAATATTAAAAATATAAACAGAGTGCCGAAAAAAATAATAGAAATGTCAAAGCGTGCAAGCTTAACCCATGACAGCCCGGCCCTGGAACTGGAGCTGCCGCTGCTGGCGCCCCAGGAGCGGAGTCAGCGGCGCAGGAGCGGCAGCGGGACAAGTGAGTAGCAAGTGCCTCTCCCCACTGGGCCATTAAACCAGTTAACTTGGTCAAAACAAGCTAACTGGCACACCACACAGCCATACTTGGCCATAAATCAGTGACACTTGCACATTGCAGTGGAGCCGGCGGAGTTTGGGGTTAAGGGGGCTAAAAATGCTACGGACTTTGAATAGCGAGTTCCCCAATCGAACGTGAATGCGAATTATTTGTATGCCATTTAATTTATTGAAATCGTGTAGCGCCAACCTAAACTAATTAGAATATTTCCAGTATTAAAATGAGCCAAAGCCAAGCATAACAAAACTCTCGCCTGAAATCGAAACTGAAAGCCAGGGCACTTGATTTAGACAGGAGTCGAGCCCCTCCCTTGTCGGAGGAATATGTCACCCCTTTCGGCTATTTATTTAACCCCTTTCCCTCCCCGTTGACTTGCTTCATTGATAAAACCTCGGTGTCACTTTGTTTCCCACTCAATAGCTAATTATTTCTGTCGTTGGTGAATTAAAAATAAACCCAGAACAATTTGCATTTTATTTGCCTAACCACAACAACAACAACAACAGCAGTGAAGGCAAATAAAAACAACAACATTGTTTATTGTACTATAATTGTAAAATGATTAGGGTGGCATTTTTTATAGCACGCTTTTGAGACAAAAATCGCATGCGACAAATATTGTTGTTTACTTCCGAGCTGTGAATGAAATTGCGATAAGGGTGGGAAGTTCTTTATCAGAAAAAGGGGTTTTGGCTAAAAATATCACATTTAATAATATTTTGAAATGGTTTCATCTAATAATAATACATCAGTCTCATTGTATTTTAAATACAATTGTATTTTATTCACCAATGTATCTAAATATTTTCATTGAAATGTCTTATTAGACAAACTACCCAAACTGATGACAAATTTATTATTTTCGACAGCCACCTTTCATCAAAGAATGCCATAAATTTAATCTCACAAATAGAATTGGGCATTTCCGGAAGGGTTGGGGGACATCAACAGGATGAATGAGTAATCTTCCGTTTGTGAGTAATCAAATTGGTCTGCTTTTTGGCTTTTCTATTTTTTAATCAACATGGATGTAAGAAATTCAAGACGGCAAACAGAGATCTCTAGTTTTGCCAAATATTTAAACTAATACATAAGATTTCAGTTTAATTCCACAATTATCACCATTTATGGCGCCTAATTAGCAACTATATTGCGAAGAAACAAACGAATCTTATTGTTATCTTTGTTGGGGCAGCTCCGATGGCAACTTTGTCTTGACTCGTTTTATTTAAAGCAAATAAATAATAAATTTTTGGCGTAATGAGACAAACTAACAATAAACAACCGGCAGACCGACCCCATGGCCTGCAGTCATAAATCAATCATAAACGAGGAACAGCCTTTAGCCGAATTTCGTCCACAATTATTCTTGACTTGGCAGTGGGTTGGGGATTGGGGGATCTCTCTATCAATATTATAATCATAACACCATGCACAACAACAATGGGAAACAGTCAATTGCCATTAAGCAATCATCGTAGCCAACTAACCGCCCCGAAATAAATACGCAAAGCAAAACAAAAGACCCAGCAATATAGATGTGTCACAAAATTGTCAGAATTGTATTTGATGTGATCTATCAGGGAAATTGTTGTCGGACAGTGACATTTGGGCGGACTGGGTGTTGACTGCCTCTGTTAACGATTCGGCACGCCCCGGGGATCCACCGTTTCTCTATCTGATCACTTCTCCGATCTCCCACATCTCTGGCTTTTGGCTATTCAATTGATTTATATGGTGACACTCTCGATGAGAATGCAAATTGCCAACTAAATGCATCCTATGCTTTTGTTTTTACCGACTTTTGAATGCTCTATAACAGGGAGTCAAGATAATTTATATTTATGGGATTAATAAAGATTAGTACATTATATATTTTTACAATTAGATTACATTTTATGGTTAGCAGTCGCTTTTATGCTTATAGACAGAATTAATTTATCTATAGGAATATCATATAATACTTTGTGGGAAAGGAATCCTCCTCTATAGGATGACTTAGGACTAATAGTTTTGATATTTCGAAATCATTGCAAAAAATATCATAATTTTCTTGTAAGCAAATACCTAAACGACGTAAACGACTGTATTAATCACTCATACGCAGTGTTGGCCTACTTTTGAGGTGCATCATTTTCACTTATTTACGGAACTTTTTAGCTGACTATATTATTTTTAAATCTATTTAAGCAAGAATTGAAGACTTTAAAAATCAAATTTAGGATAATGCCTTGTTCTCATAGTTTTTATTTGATTTTAATAAACATCAATTAAAATGTAAAATTAATAATTTGAATCACCAAATCATCGAATAATTGTGCTTTGTAAAGTGCCACAAATTGTTGCACAAACTCTCCGTTGGGGGCAGTGTATTGCAGCAATGCCGGCGATTAAATAACAACAGCAACAGTTTTGCGCGCCACGCGAGGCGTGTATTTAAGAGACGTCCAGAGCCGTCGGGCCGCTAAGAGAACGCCTCGGCAGGTGAAAGAGAACGCGCATCAGGTGCAGCGGCAGAATCAGAATCAAAGCCAGAAGCAACAACACACGACGTCGCGTCGGCGTCGGCAAAGAATGGTCCAAACTAGCAGCTGGCGAGCATCGTGTCCCCACAGACGCCGACGCTGGCATCGACGCTGTCGTCGACGCTGGGGGGGTGGCGGACTGTGGGCTGTGAGCCGAGGGCCGAGGGGCAAGGGGCGTGGGGACAAGGTTATAAAAGTTCTTCGCTTTGGAGACGAGCGCTCAGTTGCTCTTGGTCAGTCGTTGTGTGATGAACTTGAACGCGCAACAGCCTCCGCCCCTGTTCGGATATCGAGTCCCAAACTAATGGTCTTCATCTTCATCTTCGTCTAGGAAATAGTGCGAATCAAGAGCAGGAAGAGTTCTTTTCGGGTTCGCGGTACGCGGTTCGAGATACGAGATACGCGGTGTGGGTGCGTGAGTGCGCATAGTATAAAATTAAATAAATGAAACAACAGAAACGGCAAAAGAAACAGAAACAGCAACAGCAACAGAAACAAATGCGAGTGGCAACAATGATGCTATATATACTGAGAACCGAGATGTGATAATATATAGACGCTGGGACTCATGATTCCGCCTAAAGACAACCAGCCAGACATTGTTTGGACAACCCATAAATAATGAGAGCGGCCAGAGGCGGCCCACACAGCGCCACATACTCTGAAATTTCATAATTTTTCTCTATTATTATGATTATTATTACTATTATTATTCTGGTGATTGTTTTTATTCGATTTTGTTAATTAACGAACGATCTAGTAGCTACTTCTATGTTTTCCACTCGTGTTTGTTGCAAGTTGTGCTGCCAGCTTAGCGGAAAAGGCGGGCAATTATTTTTGTTTCGTTGCGTACCACGCTGCGTATGAGCGATGGCCACTGAACTGCATCTGAATCACCCTTTTCTGACCACGTGTCGGATACTTAATACGTATATAATTTGTAGAGACGCTCGTAAAATCAGACAACAGCAAAAACAAACAGAATAAAAGAGAAACTGATGTCTGATTTTATATGTCAGTTTCCGTTTAGTGCGCTTCAGCCCATAAATTTATCCCGAAACGTATAAAGCAAAAAGAAAACGCAGGCAGTGCCGAGGCGACAAACGTGCGACGGATTTCCGCGCCAAGACATCATCAAAACAAAGCTAACAGCTCCCAGCTTCCAGCGCCCAGCACACAGTGGAAGGAACAGGAAGCGGACTAGGAAGTCGCCATCAGCTATCAGCCTGTAGCAGCCAATTGTGCAGCAGGACGCGTGCTGCAGGATTGCCTGCGTTTGTGTCGCCACAAAAAGCAAAAGCAACAGTAGCAGAAAAAGCAGAAGCAGCATCAGCACAGTAGCAACTTGCTTTGTATATCCATAAGGTAAGCTCATTACGGACACGGGCTGCCTTGCGATGTTGACAACGAAACATGACTTATAAGTACACGAAAAGAAATTGCAGAGAAAGTGGGGATACAATTTATATTAAATTATGTGCTTTAAAAATTAAGTTATAATTAAATGGGAAAATCATGATTTTTTGTTATAAATAAGTTTAAAATTATTAAAAGTATAAAAATAAGATAAATCTTAATGAAAAAGTTGTAATAACTTTTTCTTAAAACAACTACTTAAGATTAAACCTTAGATTAGCTATGAATATTATAAATAAAACTTTATTTTTCGGTGCAAGGATTGCGCTTGTGTGGGAGTGTGCGTGTCGTAGTCCTGCCATTTTTGCTTGCGGACGTGCCGCCAGCGACTTTTGCTTTGCTCTCCTTTGTTTGTTTATTTGTGCGCCTTTTTTTTGCCAGTTTTTTTTCGCTTTTTTTTTATTTTTGCCGCCCAAGTCTATTTGTTTGGCTCTTGCAACAACAACAAGTAGTGGCAGGATAACAACAATGAGGATAACAACAATGACAACGACAATGACTTTATCCTGACAGATTGTTGAAGCCCGAAGCCTTAGGTCCTCCGGCAGCAACTGGGAGGCCCACTCAAAGTGCCTGAATTTGCTTCTCGGATTTGCCATTAAATGGCATAAACGTTGGAAAGGATCTTTAAGATTATGCCATACATATTCTATATAAAAGTCACAAAATATTTTATATTAAAAAGTAAAATCATACCTTAAATGCCATAACTTAAAGAGTCTATTGGGCATTAAAGCCCTTGCTGACACAGTCGAACTGGCAACTGATGAAAATGAAATCGAAAACTCCACATGGCTGAACCCAAGACTCATAACCCAGCAGCGAACATATTGAGCAGCTCATGAGCTCATTTGAATGGGCATGGGAATCCTGACAATGCAAGCAAAAGATTTACGGACGAAGGACTCCGGGCCCGGGGGGAGCAAACAAACAAACATAGCTGGCAATCACCTGGCGCCGGTTGTGCTCCCCCTTTAACCTCTGGGTAGCTTATTTCCTGAAGCATCGACGACTCTTCGGCATAAGGTTATGCTAATGGCGAATGCTTTGACTCCCGAGCTGCCACTGATTGGAAGCGCATAAAAGTAGCAAATCAGTGCGCACTTTGAAATGGAAATTCTAATCAAAAAGGGCGGGCTGGCTTCGAGTGGGCTAAGTAAGGGGAGTCGAGGGGATTTATGCTGCTTAGCTGGCTAAATTTGAAATTGCCAAACGATTTGCTATTCGATTAACAGGACACAAGCTCCAAGGAAGGCAAAGGACGTCCATCAGCAGCCACTGACAAGTCAGAATGGAAATACGAGTAGATTTGTGAATTCATGTCGTCAACAATGGATCAGCAGCAGCACCAGCAGCCACTCAAACATTCATGCAGATTTACATTAAGGATTAAACTAAATAGAAAGTGAACCCAAATCATGGTTATAGGATATACAAATACCCTACTTATTCCAGGATTAATATTATTAATCAGTAAAGGGTTTAAAAGTTAAAAATATTCCAAAAATAGTTAATAACTAGTTGCTTGTTTTGCCGTCCAATTAAATTGAGAAACTATTAAATTTGTATAAAGTACCCATATACCTTTTGTTAGCGCCATTTCGCCCATGGCAGATGACCTATATTCTTTTGTATTCAGCTACAACATTGGTCCGATTCCGGCTGCTAGTCCGCCGCCTGTATCCTTTGCATCTCTCTGACTTTGTTTACAAAACTGAACTGAACTGAACTGAACTGGACTGGACTGAGCTGGACGGAGGACATCATCGAAACAGCAGCTGCAGCTCCAAGCGACAAACGGAAGGATGTCAGTAAGGACCCTTTAAATGTGAACGAGAGCGAAGCGGAATTGCCATATTGCATTTGCCTTGCCAAAGTATTTTTTTTTTTTTGTCAAGTAAAATATATCCCCGGGCTGATGAAATTGTTGCGATGATGGGCGGGGGGCAGGTGCTCACCCACCCACATAAAGGTAGCTAAAATTTGCATAATATATTGACAAACAAACACACACCCACACCCGCATGTGAATGGAGGACCCCGCCCATCCAATCCCAGATTCAAATGCTTTGTGGCTGCCTTTTCAATTGATTCGAATTGATTTGATCCATAAGGATGTGTAGGCGGAGAGCATTTAATGGTGAAGTGGGTACCCATTTCATTGTAATGATTTTGGCATTTGAAATTTTGTGAAAATTTGCCATTTTATGGAATCCGATCACACAAAATTGTCAAGCTGCCTCCAATTTGTGGCAATCAGAGGGGGTTTTGTTGCTTTTTGTGGATGGGCTTATGAGGTTGCCAAATGTGTTCTCGCATTGATATGAAAATTGCTGACAACCGCTTTCTCCCAAAAGATGTCCTTGCCTGATTTTCCGGGAATTTATGTTACTTTTATTGCTCATTCATCGAGATACTTAATGTAATGTAGTTTGATTCTTTGGTTTAAGATAGTTCCATGATGAATATTAAATCCCTACGAGGTATCTTGGAAAACTTTCCTTTATGAAAACGGAATAAAACTTGAATTATTTGCTCGTGGCTTGTTTTCTTTTCAAATTTATTTTGCCTAAAATTAGGTTTCTCCTAACTAGACGCCTTTTGCGATTCGATTCGTGTATTTTCTTTGACTTTGTTTGGCTCTGGCATACAGCCGTAAAATTGAGAACAAATCTTGATCGTTTATTGGCTGATTTACTCGGCAATTAGTCGCATTCGTTTTCTGGCTCAACTGACCGGCAAACTGAACAGAAGGCGATATTATGGCGGGGCTTGAATCCGTGTTGTTTATGAATTCGTTTTCAAATTTGTTTACCCGTTGCCAAAATCAATTGTGTTAATAGCAAGGCGTGAAATCGTAAATTTTGGCCCAAAACAAAAGATCGATCCGAGGACGCGAAAACGCCTCTTTCTCAAGCACGTTCGTGCGCAAATCGTATGGCATCGATATGGAAAGTTAAAATTGAATTGTTTATAATGGTCATTGTGCGTGGCGGGGGCGAGAATCGAAATTAGTAATTGAATTTGAATTGCTATTATTTGCAAAGGCGACGGCAAAGGCAAAGGCAAACGAATACGCCGCATGAGCCAAATAAAATGCAATTTAGAAAACATTGCGCATACGCCCCGTCGGACGTTGGCCGTTCGCTGTTACTTATCTGAAAGCGGCTGTCACACAGCTGCAATTAGTCTGACAAGTGATGAAGTGAGGCAGAAACTGAGTCGGGCCGTCATCCGGCGGGATATTATACCGCCACTTTTCAGCTCCGGCCGCCCCTTTTTGGCAGAGTACTTCGGCTCTCCGGCAAAGTCATCTCGCATCGCACATCACTCATCCGCACTGAGGGCACTCAGTCGGTGCAGCGGAAGCGCAGCTCGTTGCTGCGTGCAAGTGTCTCAAGATTACTATTACCCACTTGGCAGCACTCCCCGCTGGCAACCACCTCCTTCTCATCTATGGCGGCATGCATAATAAACAAATCAAATCCCATAAATGTGCAAATTAGCTGGCAACGTCACCGAGCGAACCATGCTTATACAAATGCAGATTCAGATGCAGGCGTCATCATTATCATTGCACATTTTTACCCACCCTATAACCCACTTGCCTCTCTAGATACCACCATGGCATCCACTTTTATTCATTTCTCTCCTCTGTCGCTACCATGGCATGAAAGTGAATGCACTTTTATATGCATGACGGCTAATTACAGCGACAATTTGCGCGCCATCCTCCCAGACCGCCGCCGCCGTGCCGCCTCCGTCTGATCTCCCGAGAGCTAAACGGTTGCCTTTGTATTAAAAATATTTAGCCCGTTTCGGCTTTTGTGATTATGACGCTTAGGCGATTCTTTCTCATTTCTGATTATTAGGCAACTGCCTGGGGAAACCCGTCCCATGATTTGTCATTATTCAGGCTAGAAATAGTGGGCTTTAAATTCTTATAAAATATTCCATCAAGTTTAAATATAAAAAGGGATATTCAAGGAAGCTTACTATTAAAATTCTGATATATTAGCTGCATCTATCCCATCTTATAATTTGAAAATTTGTGAGAAAAAACAAAACCATCTTAAAAATTTAATGGAAACTCCGTAGACACTCTGGGTTAATTAAATTAATTATTCAATAATATTTGATGACCGGTATGAGGAATGCAAATTAGGAACAATTAGAAAGCCTTGCTCTTTCTTTCACACATTCGTGGTGAATATTTTATGTTTGCTAGCAATTGTTGCTATTTTTTAATTAACCATCCGTGAAAGCTAAGCAAATTATTAATGGGCATTGGGAGAGAGCTCTGGCATTGACTTTTCAATTGAAACAAATCATTATTAGAGGAGCTTGTGTGGATCGTGTTCAATTGAAGCGCTCTGGCGCTGGCGGAGCGTGTCAAGAGATCGGCACCCACGGAGACGCATCCGCATCTAGAGCCGTGTCTCCCTGGGAATTGGCCGATCTGGGCATCCAAACACTGGGGGATGGAGAATGGGGTATAATACTTTTTATGATCGTGCATGGAATTATAATTTGTTATTTATGACTGCCATGTAAACGTAATTACCAATTGGACATGGGCCAATGCAGCTTCATTTGCATCAAGTGTGAAAATGAGTGAAGTAGCCTCTTGGGTAGTACAATGGAGTAACAGTCCCAAGATGAATAAAATGAATAAAATAACACTGCAATCTATATAGATCGAGGGGATATTGCGTCAAAGACCAGTTCTACTTTTATGGACAAGAAAGAGTGATTGCGTCTTACATTATCTGCTTGAATAGGTTATTGTAATTAATGAATACATTAGAGTATAATTGAATTAATGGCTATAGAGAGTTCTAATATTAGTTTTAATAATTAAATTTATCAGTAAAAACCTTAGCCTGCAACTGCAGAAAAAATAGACTATTTCCTTTCATTTTATTCCAATTTATTTTAATCCGACAACTAGAAACCCAACGATTTGTCAAGGCTTGATCTTGCCAGCAATTATAAAAACTGAGACACGGGACCACCAGGAGCTGGACAAAGGGGCGTCTGTGGGTGTGGGTGTGGCCAGGGCGACAAACAGCTGCAGAATGCAATTAGCGTTATTTTCAGCGTGCCATGATATTGCACATACGCCATGTGCGCCGCGCCGCGGCGAGTTGAAGGTAAACGGCGATGCGATGCGACTACGTAGTTTATAGCATTGAAATTGAGCCGTTGAGCCCACACGACGTGGCAGCGACCTTCGCAGAAGCTTGCAACAGCTTGTGGCAAACTCCGCTGACCAAAAGCTAAGCTCAACTTTTTCCCACCCCGTTCCCACCAAGGGGTAGTCTATAAAATTGATAATTAATTATCCTGCCAGGCAGCAGGGACCAGCACCAGCAGTCCTGGCATCTCCACGGGTGTAAAATGTGGGCTGTGCGTTCCTGCCTCCCCCATCACCCGGCATTTTGCGGGCACGCTTCGCTTATTCCTGTTTACAAGTGCGTGAAAATGTGCGCTCAACTGCTTATCACGTGCGGCGTATGGCGTGAATTTTACTGCCACTGCCACTGCTGCCACATGGCTGCGGCGAGTGTGCTGCAGCCACATACCCCAAATCCCCTTCTAAATTGAATATCTCTTCCGGGGGCTTAGACACGCCCCCACACTGCACACCCGGCACTCGGACATACGCAAATTTAACTCCCGGCCATAGATGTTGGCTTTTTTGATTGATATGAGAGACTATTTTGATTCATGGGATGTCCAGGCACATCCTAGATGATGGTCAGTTATTTAGATACTATTTCTATTCAAGCTTGAATGGTTTTAGTTGAAAATGAACTCAATAATTCAGAATAAGGTGTATAATTGGAGTTTAGTCTTTAATAGACTTGTACAGAATCAGAATCAGAGTTGGATCACATTAAACACGAACCCCCATTGAACCTCAAATCAATTGCTTGATATTCTCCACACGTGCTACCAATTAGATTCCCCTGTTCGTTTGCTAAATTGTTTAATTTCACTAAATTATAGGTAACTGGCCAATGAAGCGAAAAGGATTAGGCATTTAATTCGGCCAACTAAAGTCCCAGTAATCCGAAAGCAAAGCTTCAAGTGTGGAAAAGTTGGCTAGTTCGTTGCCTACTTTTGGGCATTGATACCTTTCTTGGCTACTTGGGGGAACCAGTGCCCGAGTCCCAAGTCCAGTGCCCAGAGGTTCATATATAGTATTTCGAATGGGGACCCATTCGGGGCAAATCCCAGACAAAGCCAATGCGCTACAAAAGCCCCGCTGGCCACAAAAGAAAAAAGGCAGAGAAAGGATACTAAATGGAAGGGAAGCAAAAAAGTTCAACTAGCAAACTGAGCAAACGACACGAAAGTGGCAGGAGCACAGCGTCTGCCTCAGAGTCAGAGTCAGCCACAGTCTCAGTCTCAGCCTCCGCCTTCGCCGCCGCCCACCCCGACGCAATTACATTAAATCTTGGCTATTATTCTTTTACTTTGTAGAGCTCGGCTCTCAGTTCTGGATGTTCAGCAAACCAACTTTTGCCTCCGGCTGCTGTAGTTAATCGCCTCCAACGTGATTGAATTCCATCGAACGCAGGTTGACCAATGACCGGACACAGGGATCCTTGAAGGGACACTCGGACGGGGCAGATTCGGGGGCGTTGTGGAGCAGGGCGGGATTTCGCCCTAATAAATGAAATAGAACCGCTTGACTTGACTTCACTGCAGTCGGACTGTTTCTGAGAGGCTTTTGGCATTGACTCCGAGTTGGTTTATGGCCAGTCACTGACCACTTAACTAATTGCTCCTTTGTGTGCTCCTGACACGAGCAATAAAATTAATTCCATTGCCCGCGGTGGTCAGCTCAATTATTTGCATGTTCCCCTTCTGCCAAGTCCTGCCAATCTGCATCTAAGATATGTTATTTTTTCTTTAAGTGATGGGGACTTTAGCATTCGAACTTTAAACTATCTCAAGGAAGAAGTTTTGAAAGAAAGTAAAGCATAATTTTTTATCCTTTTACAGTTCCTTTGTGCATCATGCACGACACCGGCAAACCGTCCCCCACCAACACCAAACCCACCAGCCCCACCATCCCGCCCACACAGCAGGCAGCCCGGCCTCAGTCCCCGGCAGCGGCGGCGGATCCTGCGGACGATGAGGACGAGACCGACGTAATCGGCGACCTGATGGGCCACTACGGCAAGTGGCAGCTGCTGATGACAGTGCTGCTGTCGCTCTTCCAGGTTCCGAACACCTTTCACATATCCTCGTCCGTCTACCAGGCGGCCAACAAGGACTTTTGGTGCCAGCGGCCGCCGCAGCTCCAGCAGATGCCGGTGGATGTGTGGAGGAATCTGAGTGGATCCACCGACAACTGCCATCGCCGGGATGGCATCGATTGGAGTCGGTTGAGCAATGAGACTACTTCGCAATGGGAGGTGAGTTAAGGATATAGAAAAGTACATATATCCTTTAAGTACTTTCTACTTTACATTGCTTTAAACGGATTACAATTTAAAAGGATATAAAAAAAGTAGAGCAAATTTTAAAGCTTTTTTATGATAATCCTTATAGAATGGCCAATAAATTAAATCCTTTTCACTTTCAGTTGCCACAGGATGGAAATGGAAAGTTGGTGGCCTGCGAGAACTGGGAGTACGAGACGCACGACAATGTGGGCAACACCTGGACATCGGAGTGGGACCTGGTGTGCGACAAGGAGCACCTGAAGCAGGTGGCCGAGATGTTCTTCCTGCTGGGCGTGGCAACAGGTGGCATCATATCCGGCTATTTATCGGACAAGTTCGGACGAAAAACCATGCTCTTCATATCGGCCGTGCTACAGACCATATTCGGTGAGTGTCCTTCCTCCTCTGCACCTTTGCCTTTCCATTGCACCTCCGACTGCATAAAGGACGCTCTCAGGCATGCGGAAGTCAGAGCGACATTGGCCCTGACGGTGTCCTCCCCTGTCGACAGTGAACTTGGCCATGTCGGGGGTCAACACGAGCGCATCGAGTGGTTACTGTCGGGGGTCAGGTGGCTACCTACTGCCAGCTATGTACTGCGTATTGGGTGATGGGGTTGTGAGGTTGTGGAGTGGCTGGGTGGACACTCGAGTTGCCGTTGTGGCTGCCTGGCTCTTGCCAGTCCTGTTGGCCTTGTTGATTAAATCTCTCACAATGTATAATTGAAATTTGCATTCAAAAGGACATTACTAATGAGGGATTGCATCTGAGGACAGGCACGTGTGCGTGTTGATTGCAATGCGGCATGGCATCTGGGGATTGCTTCGACTGAGATGAGATTGCCAGTGAAAGTCCTTTAAGCTCTTAAAGTGCTATCTTGTTTATGGACTTTTATTTTCCGATAAAACAGAGAAAAGGGAAACTTGTTAAATATAGATTGTTGACTATAATATAATATACTGTATCCTATTTTCCAGGTCTCTGGCTGTACATCTGCAGCTCCTTTGAGCTCTATCTCACCCTTCGTGCTCTGTTGGGCCTGGTTTCGGTATCGGTGACCTACTCGGGTCTGATCCTGGCCATCGAGTACGTGGACGGAAAGTGGCGGACCATTGCCGGAATGTACAACCTGTTTCCACTGCCAATCTCGTACATGATTATCTCGGGACTGGCTTATCTGACGCAGGACTACCAGCGCCTTCAGCTCTGCATCGGCCTTCCCGGTATCTTCCTTTGCTTTCTCTGGTAAGTCTCTAAAACATCTATAAGATAAACAAATCCCAGCACGAGTGCTCGAACATATATCACAGACTTGTGAATAAATATGAAAACAGTGCGTGGGCGTCCCCACCTCTCACTATAAACAGAGCGAACATGAAAAATGATGCCAAAGCGGCACATGTTCTATACGCTATATATTTTTGTTTGGATGCGATTTTAAATTGGTGCTCCGTATCCGGCAGGTTTGTGGTGCCGGAATCTCCACGCTGGCTGCTCGTCAAGGGCCGGATCGACGAGGTGCGGCGGATAATTGAGGCGGCCGCCAAATTTAATGGCCGGCAGCTGCCCGCCGACTACCAACTGACGCCGCCGACGCAGGAGAGCAGCTCCCAGGACTTCACCTACCTGTTCCGCTCCAGCTACCTGAGGCGCATCTCCATTTGCTTCCTTTGCATCTGGTTCACCATGAATCTGGTCTACTACGGCATTATCCTCAACATGAGCTCCTTCGGCGGCAATGTCTACTTGAATTCGGTGAGTTTATTGGATGATTGGTCGACATTAAGTATACGCCACCGAAGACCACTTAGGTGGTTGGGGGATTTCATCGGCAATCATGTCAGCACATAGGATCAATCACGGCATTTAGCGAGTGTCAAGTCCGGGTGTCCGCCTAATTGGATTTGTCAGCCATTCCATTTCGGCGGCCGATGACTGAAGATTGTCTGTGCCATGTCGAGTGTTTCTCGACCGCTCATCTGCTGGATCCGCCGCTGTTAAAATGTGTTTGCAATCGAATTATGATGTTGCTTGCCCCCACACTTTATAATAGATAAAGAAAGCCTGCCATCGCGGCCCCTCTATTTGGCTTTTGGCCAGCAGAATGTTGGCCGGGCAGTGCTGGCGGGCCTTGGATTAGCGGCCAACTAAATATACAATATGGAAAACATGTTTGGCATTTGTACGGGATTTGATTGTTTTAAAGTGTCAGAACGCTTAATGGGGTCTGCTCCCATTTTATGGGATTTTAGTACAAGCGTACTTTAATAGCTGTGAGGGATATTTATGCTAAAAAGCTAGATAAAATGATAAAGAGTGATTGAAATTAACTTACTTGATTGTATTTGATGAGAGAGTATAACGAGTTGATATATAATACCCAGTACTCTGGTAATGTATTTCTTTTGAATTTTAGTTAAAGTGAAAACTTAAGATGAGTTCAATACAACTTACTTGATTTTAAATGGCAGGAATTAGTTGAGAACTCGCCTATAGGAGATATATAATACCTGGTACTACTATCTCTATTACTGAACATGAAAGTATACTACTCACTTTCCCACCACTTGCTCATCTCTGGCCAAAAAACGACAATGGGCAGACCAGGCAGCTTCTTTAGCTAATTTATTGCATAATTTATTTTGACAACGCCGTGGCGCACCTTTGATGCCGCCCTGATTTAATGCGCCCCGCCGACAGTTGACATCTTGTCCAACCCCCGTCTGATCCCACTTGTTCTCTTGTTCCTCTGCAGGCGCTAGCTGGCCTAGTCGAAATACCCGCCATCGCTCTGGCCATGTACATCATCACCAAAGTGGGCAAGAAGTGGCTCTTTTGCGCCACTTTGATCTGTGCCGGCGTCGCCTGCTGCTGCGCGGCGATCACCGAGGGAAGGGCGGACCTGCTCTGGCTGAAGATCACATTCCTAATGATGGGCAAGTTCACCATCAGCGCGGGCAACACCATTATGCCGGTGTACACGGCGGAGCTATATCCGACGCCCATTCGCAATGTGGGTGTGGGTGCCTGCAACGTGGCCGCCGGACTGGCTCTTATCCTTACACCTTACCTTTCGCTGCTGGTGAGGATCTCTAAATGGATTTAAATAATAGATTTAAATAAGAAGTAACTATAATGTTTTTGAATTTCCAGAACAAGATTGAGGACCACTTGCTGATGACCCTGCTGACCGCCTGGAGCATCTTTGGCGGCGTTGTGGTGCTCTTCCTGCCCGAGACCGCCGTGCGTTCAAAGGCCAGCAACTCGACCCCGGGTCAGGGGTCAGCTACCCATCCAAATGCCAGTGCTGCCAAGCAGGTGTAATGACCGCTGCTGCTGATCCCTTGAACTCCCCAAAATAAACAAAGTATTTTGGCTGGTCCAAAGTATGCCGATGTGAAGTCGTAGAACCGCTGCCTCTGCTCCACCCTTGACCCTTAACCCTTAACCATTCAACCTGCCACGCCCCTCCGACATATCCACCACCTGAAGCCACCTGAAAACTAACGGTAATTGATGGGAAAAATGTCCCAGATTAATGCCAATTCGCTAGAGAATGTCACATGTCAGGCAGGACCTTTTTTGCGTAGCACGTAGTGAGTATGTATCTTAACAATTAACTAACAAAAATGGCTTGTAGCTTATGTCGTAGTCTAAGTACTGAAAATGAAAACACACGCAACACACACTAGCCCCCACACACCCTAATCCTTCGGTTCTCATCGAAGTTCAAGGATATTTATGAATACTACTGAGTGGAGTAAACTGTTATTTATTATTTTGTGAATCGGAATATCTTTTAATTACTATCCAATTTATTTTATTTTCGTAATTATTTTAATGAGATCTATTTGGCCAATTTTATTATTTTCGGCAAGTTGTTACCCAGAATTGTTAGATGCTTTTGCCGCTTTTATTGAATGCAAGAAAGAGGTAAAAATTTAGAGAATTGCACCCCGAATAGAGAGCTATACTCTCGAAGACCCAACACACAAACAGACCGAACAAAAAATACAAATTATAATCTTGTCAATATGTCTTGTCAATATCTCAGCGTACACACATAATCTCGTCGTTGTCGTTGTCGTCTTCTTGTTGTCTATTAATAAATGTTTTCCAATTACGAGATCCATAAGAAGCAAATATATGGTATGAAGCCAAACTCTTCCAGACTCAGATTTAGATGCAGCCGGTTGAAAATTGTAATCTCTAGTAATCGTAGTCAATTAATCCTTAGTCTCCCCGTACTGTATGCTTATATATGTACAACATGAGATCAGTCACTAAGAATCGGTCAATTATGGATTTGATTTGTATATACATATGTATGGCATGAAAGAAACCAGAGTTTTATCGCTTAGAGTCGTCAGAGTCAAAGGATACTATAAATATATATAAATATATATGTATATGAAATGAACAAGATAAATTTCCAATATAATGCATTTAACAATGTATACAATTATGTGTATATGGATATGTGTGCGTTTGTATATGTATTGTAGTAAAAAATAATAATAACAATCAAATTAGAAACACACAAAACTGTTGAATTACTTGTTGTACTTACCAACCTTAATTGTTTTTTGTCCCATTTGTGTTTTGTATTATTTGTAATAATTTTATTTCGCCTATTTTATGTTATATATATTTAACTTCCGTTGCCCACTGTACTTACCTGTTAAGATCAGATCAGCTTCGTTATGTATTCATTAATGATTAAGAGATTTTTTAGGCTTCAAAATAAATGTAATGCCCGAATCTAAAGTGAAATTATTTGTTAAGTTGGACTAGAGATCACTGGAAATATATATTTGAGTAAGTTTACGAAAATTGTTGTAAATCAAAATTACCAAAGCAAATGCAATTATAGTGTCAAAATAAAATATATAAATAAATAATTGACTTCCGTTTTTGAACTTTTTTTGTGGCGCCAAAGGGAAGTAACTCACTCAAGTGGAGAAAAAGCTCTGTGGGGACTACGGCAAGCGGAGCGATCATGGGGTAGTCTGGGCATTGAAGCTTTTCTGCCGATCTGGCATACCTAAAATATATATATTTAGCTTTCGCTCTTTTGCAGAGCTGCAGGTGCCTACAGGTGCTTATAACAGAGGCGCAAAACTTTTAACGGTTCCAGATCACCGCCGACATCGGAGATCGACGCGAGTTTCCATTTCCTTTAATTGCCAATCGATCCGATCGAATAAAAATTGGGTGCTCTTGGGAAATCATTGGATACGCAACTCCTACGGTTCAAAATGAGTGGCGTGCTGCGTCGCGGTTCCCTGAGCTTCGACTGCCGGGGCAACAGGGGCAGCCTCGAGGCCAACCTGTACGGTGGTTATCGCGAGACGAGGCCGGGTCCGAAAACCCCGGAAATCAGTGTAATAGCCCTGGACTTCCGTCGCTACTCCGAAGACTTGAAGAAACCCTCAGCGGATGAGGTTACCCCTAACAAAGAACTGGATCTCCCTGCTCCGCGGGATCTCAGCCAGGAGGTGGACAGTGATGTGATATCGAACTTCCTGGGACACTACACCCGCTGGAGCTTCCTGTGGACCCTGCTCCTCTGCCTGTTCCAGCTGCCCACTACTTTCCACCTGTTTATGTTTGTGTTTCAGGTGAGTTTCGGTTTTATGGCTAGGCAAATATTTGCCCAGTTGATTGCGTCGCCGAAAACATCAAGCCCAAATATTTTGGTTAAGGTAACTGTGTAACCACCACCCACCGCCCAGCACCCACCACCCACAATAGCTACGCCTCCGGATATGAAAGGGCGTAGGAAAATATTGTGCAATTGATTGATTGATAGCTCTAGTGATTTTTGAGTGATTTGCACTAATAATAGACTGCTAATTGGTTCGGTTTCCGAAATAGACATCTTTAAAGCGCCCCGAAAAAATGCGTATTTATTTTTCTGTGAATAAATGAGATGTGAGAGCTTTAGTCATTACAAAAAGTTATCAAAGTGGCAACAAGTGAGTAACGGTCTTTTATGGCCAAATAACATCCGAGTCGAAACAATAACAATTGATAACGCATTGTGGAGAGCAGGCACTTGAGTTGGCTGGAAAAAAACGCAAATCAAATCAAATGCCAATTTTGGGCATAATTTCGGTGTGTGTCTAAAAGGCACACTTGGCTATTTTGCGAGTGAATAATTGGTGGCGATACTCGACCTTCGCACACCTTTGACCAACTTTCTGGGAGGCTGTCACAGGTACTTAGGCGCCATTTATCGTCAGCCAAGTATCTGACGGATACTCCGTTGCGTGTGCATCATTTGACTATTGAGGTAATCGCAATAGCGTGCCAATGTTCCGCGAAAAGGTTTCGCCCCGAACTGAAGAGGGCCGCGGATAGAAACAAAAAACCACATACGACCTTGACACACACGATCGGTGGCTAATAGAGCTTGGCAAGAACCCATGGCAGTTGCAACCAAAACCAGCCAAGAAGCCAAGAAGTTAGTCTAGCCAGCACAATTATTTTGCAAAGGTTAATTATACCAATTGGGGGATATATGCTGCAATTGGTCTTTGCTAATCTGGGGAAGTGATGTAATAAAGAGGAAGTGTTGGATCATCAAATTATGTATCAAGAATCTTTAATAGAGTGTTTCGACATTATTCTAATTATAGTGTTCTGTGAATTCGGATATGAGGAGTTTTTCTTCCTTTCTAACTTTGAAACACTATTAATATTCCCTTTTTTTAATTTATTTCCTAAGGAATGACAAGCAAAAACTTAACAGCCAAGTTAGTACTTCCTAATTTCCCATATCTCTATAAAAGTTTTGATAACTTTAACCGAACCTGTTAGTATTTTAATTGACTTTTTCTTGATAACTAGAAAAACTACTGTAGTTCCAAAATGAAATCAGGCGAGTTCATTAAATGCAATACATTAACATGAACCAATCACACATTGATAAGATAGTTGCCGCCAAAACTAAAGGTATCCCAGTTTATATAAAGATATCTATACGAAAGGAGAACCCAAACGAACTGAAAGTGTCGGGGAGAGTGCATCATTGGCCTTGGGAACTAATTTTGGTCAAGGCACTTCCCCAAAGGTCGTTGGTACAGAGTTATAGAGTCATCACTTCTTAATGATTCAGTGGCCGGTGTGTTAAGTCCAAGTTAACAAGTACATAATTTGGCTATCGTTAGATCGCAGTGTGTTTTGGTCACTATACTATCTCAGGGCCCCCTCGAAAATCTGAAATACCGCCGCGCCTGCTAAAAAAAAAAACACATTTTAATAAAAATATAATTGAGGTATTCTCACCTCACGCATTCTCGGCTCTCGAAACCTGCCGAAACTTGCATTTAAGCTGAATTTAAATTTCAAGTGATATACTTTTTGAAAGCCAACATTCTAACTCAGTTGACTTGCATCGCAAGGCGTAATCGGTTGCAATTTTTGGAGCGGTCCAAAATGTCGGAGCCAACAGAGTCGAGATCTGTGGGCGAGGCCACGCCCATGCTGGCAGCCAGAGATCTCGAGGGGATCGAGAATTTGCACACAAAACTGCTAGAGCAGCTCTTCGGCTGCCTGAGTCCCTGGCAGGGCTCCTGGTGCGGGCTGCTGTCCATCTTCCAGGCCATCTGCACCTTCCACATATTCGTCTATGTGTTCCAGGTAAGTTTTGGGTTGAGTGCCCGCCTGGCCTTAGGCCTCCTGCCCAACTGCCCAACTGCCCACCTGCCATGGCGATTGCAAGCCACCGTTGCGCTCCATCGCCCAAGACACATGTGCCAATAGAGGCACTGCCAAGTCAGTGATTTTTTGTTTGGCCAATGCTTAGACATTTTACGACAACTTCAACCGCAAATGACAAGGTTCCCTACACCCAACCACCCACCCACTAGCCTCGTACAATGCCAGTTATCAAAGGCGGCGTCTAAATTTTTATAAACTGATAACACTTTCAAGTAGACTTCAAACCTTTTGCTCGTGCGCGAGATTGTTTGCTCCATATAATATCTATATAAATACTCGAGATCGTATATATATAATATATAATACAACGCCAAGCTACTTGCTAATCTGTCGGAGGTAAAGTTTCATTGAGCGAGAGTATCTGATTTTATTGGCTTTTAATTAATATGTTTATTGAACTCTGGGTCATACAATAAATTGCGAAAAAGTGTAATCTGTTAAGGAGCTTAGAAAGTCGAATAAAAATGATAATAATGCAATTATATGGAGCTTAAAGTAAATGTTAATTCATCAAATATTAAGCTATTTGAAAAGGTGTTTTTTATGAGAACTCTAGACCATAATAGTGGGAGGATTATTTTCCTTCACACCCTTACAAGTTCTCTGAAATGGTTCTTTATATTCCATTTATTTGCCATCATAAAACCCATTGAAATGATAGACTAACTAAATCCAAGCTCATCACCAATAATGTCACACAATCTTGGCTTAATTGTTCAACTTTTGGCTTTAATATTGACACACGTTAATTGTGTGTGGAGTAATAACAAATTTTAACAGGCTTACGGCTAAACCCGTTTGCATTTTCGATTTTTGGCTTTATTTGCATTTGATTAAGAGCATCGGACACTACATTTGTGTTGGATTACCGTATCTTAATTGGCTGCAATCTGCAATCTGCAAATTGCATGTTTTGTGAACATTTTGAGGATGACAGCATTATGGATTGGACACCTTAGGAGCACGATTTCCCAGCGTGCTGGCAAGACTTTTCAATTAGTTCCACTCCCAACTGATCCATATCAGGTGGTAGACACCACCGGCGGTCCGGCGGTCCGCTTTGGGTTTTCAGCCGGACCAAGGTTGTGTTGGAAAGGTTACTCTCATGCCAGAGGCTGGTATTGACCGCTAACTGTCTAAATATATTAATTAAACAATAATAATAAAATCAGCAGAAACACATTCAAGAGCCGGCACACTGGTCTCCGATCTGGAACAAAACTGAAATCGATTGCGAGATTTGAAATCACAATTTAAATACTCTCGTGCCTAAAGTCCAGATCTGACCCTGTAACAATTAAGTTAACGACCACCCATGATCAACCTCAGCACCTCAACAAAATAGACGTTTGTGCTATATTTAATGGTTGGGTTATATTTGATCGGAAAGTTGTAAAATGAGTTTACACTTTCATAATTTTTGAGGGACTTTTTAACGGGAAAATCTAATTATTTAATTTTATTTGCGGAATGTACTTCAGTTCCACTAGAGAAATTATATCAATTACCTAATAATTGGAAACTAAATGGAATAGAAATTTAATAATATATCATTCAGCTAATTCACAACTCAAGGGACTTCCTCAAAAGAATTAAATTGTTAATAGATTTGTCAGAAAAAGGCTATCTTTTGATCAAGCTATTGTCCAACTATCCACTAATCTAAAGATCAAACAAAACAATTGGCACTTCAACAGAAAATGATCATATCTTTTACAAACTTTCCATTTCCTTAAAGACTTCCAATAAAGTCATGGCAACTCCAGTTTCCTTACTGACGTTAACACGATAATAGATTCCATAAACAATTGAATGCAAATGGAAACATTATGCGGATGTGTCATTATGTCATTATTACTTTTAAGACAATCTTTCATCCATTGGCATTAACAATAGCCGTTAGTTGGATAATTTTCTGTCTATATCCATTGTGACAACAAGCAGGATATATAAGGGTGCTTGACCTGGTAAATCCCCTTGCCACTAAACAGTAACCAATATTGGATTAGAAGTAATTGTCACTTGAAGAGCCATTAAAGTCTAAAGAGACTGTTGAATCCGAATGGAGCTCCCTAAAGCAGTGTGCCTGAGAGTCATTAGATTAAAGTGCAGTCCCAGGTGCAGCTGGATGGCGTATGTCGTGCAAACCAATTTATCAAACGAAAATGTATCTACTCGATGGAGTCTAGAACTGCCCACGCCGTGTCTACAAAAATTCCATTGTTGGTGGAGTCGAGAGTTGAGTGGCGGGGCTCTCGACTCTGTTTCCCCATGCAAATGCCTGAAACGTGACATGTAACCGACCCAGCAGAGTGACACCAGCGCGGTGAGCTGCCACGGCGGCCTCAAATGACATCACAACCTGCCACGCGATCAGGCCAAAGCCCCGGGGGAAGCCCGAAGGAAACCCTCGAAAGTGTTTCGCTTTTACGGCCATTAATTATTGAAAATGTTTCGGTTACACCTTTACTTTAACTTGAACTTGTAACCATTTCCTCGCAACGCCTGCTAAATGTTTAATTGAGCCACGTTCGGGTTGGCTTTCAACCTGTTGTATAGTATCTTGTATCGTATCTCGTCGGTAGCTGATGGGCGATGGTGAACAACCTTTTCGCCTCCGCCGCCTGATAAGCCGCCGATTTCATTGATTCGATCATCAATCAGTCGGCCGCACTTTTCTGTTCGTGCTTGTAACAACATTCAGTAATTTAAACGCTTTTTCCCGACCATGTTCCCCTGACACGAAACATTTGCAATCACCACTCAAATGACAAATGGGGTAGCGCGAAAAAAACACACACTCTAACTACAAACAAATCGCAATCAACATGCGGAAGATATTTAAGCGGTTTACTACCGATTTACTACCAATTTAAAGTGAGTCTGGAAAATGTTTCCGTTTGGATTACAGCAGTTCCACAAGCCCAATAACTTCACATTCGAACCTGGAAACTGTCAAGAGCTAATATCTTATGGAGTTCACGTAACTCCGAGCGTGAATCGAATGCTGAAAGCTTACCAAAATTTAGGTATTCCTATGAGAACCAGATATCGAAATTCTGGGAAATAGAATTTTGGAAGTTTTATTAGGACCATCAGGTCATTTATTTATGATTCAAGCAATTCAAAGTCTTAAATATATCTCTTAAATATTATTACAATTAATTTGGTTATATTATTTCCTATACAGACAGCTTCAAAGGACTACTGGTGTGCCAGACCGGATCATCTCAGTCAACTAAGCATCTCCGAGTGGCGCAACCTGAGCCAAACCCCCAATGGATGTAACATTCTGGATCTGGATTTTGGAAAAGTATCCTACGAAAACAACCAACTTATTAATTGGCCAGCAAACGCCAGTGATTTCGGCTACCGAAAGTGTCAGCACTTTGAGTTCTCCGACGAGGACGGAACTGCCAAAACCCTGGTGCAGGAATTCGAGTTGGTTTGTGACAGAAACATCCTCAGCCTAGTGGAGACATGCTTCCTGGTGGGTGCTGCTGCCGGAGCAGTTCTCAGTGGATGGATCTCGGACCGTTTCGGCAGAAGGCACACTCTTATGGCCTTTGTCACAATCCAGAGTGTTTTTGGTGAGTTTGGATTTATTTATTTGTTAAATGGGGCAACAACATTTTATCTTCCCTTTTGAGGTTCAAGTTTTGATTTCTCAAGAAATTTCATTCATTCAACAAAATTCAACAATTTTGATAAAAATCTGAGATAAGCCTGGGGTTTAAAGCATTAAGTATTACGTATACGACATGTGGGCAAAAAAAAAGGTAGAATGTCAATAGCCTTAATTGTTAGGTATTGTTGTAAAAAACTTGTTGTATTTTTATGAATAATAATTATAACATTTAGGCTGATAACTTATTGCCGGAAAATAAAGTAAACGCATAGGCGTGGAGAGTTGGGAAATAGCCAGGTTAAGAACACTCTTAACCAAGGCAATTTCCCTCTTCTAATTGTCATTTATATTCAGCTTTGTCCGTGAATCGCTTGGCTAACAGCTGCATTTGCATTTGTCCTGCCCTGTGGCCCGGTCGGGATTTTAATTGACTTTACACTCTTATTTACGTGCCGACCTTGCCACTGACATTCCCACCCTCTCCCTTCTGCGCTCTCTGCTGCACCCTCTACTGCCATGTTGCAGGTGGAATTTTGGCCTTCTCAACATCGGTGGCCATGTTCATGTCGCTACGTGTTATAATTGGATTCGCATCAATGACCGTGACTGTTGTGAGTTTCGTGCTGGTTGTGGAGCTGGTCTCCGGCAAGTGGCGCACCGTAATCGGCATCCTCAACATTCTGCCCGTGGCCATCTCCTACGTACTATCCGCCGGACTGGCGTACCTTATCCGCGACTGGCGTCATCTCCAGCTGGCCATATCCTGGCCGTGGCTAATAATGCTCAGTATTTGGTGAGTTTCTTTATACTTATTTTATTTAATTCCATTTTAAATCAAACTTATAAGATATTTAAACAAGAACTAGATAGGCCACAAGTTTAAACTTGAATCCTATTTGTTACATTCAAAGGATGCCCTTGTCCTGAAGGCTTATAACTTCAAAGCCCTGGCATTTTTAACAGTCAGTCAAGTAAATGAATTGACAACAGGAAACCGAGCACAACACAATGCGTGGGGATCAATTAGATTCCAGCAGGGACAAAGAAACCCCTGGCCAGGACATTCCTCACTGTTTATCCCTTCGAGTGAAAGCTGCACATTAGCTGACCGCTTTTGAAATCAAATGAAAAAATTCCAGCCAGCCAATAAATACTCCAACATGACAGTGATTCCCCCATATCCTTTTCTTACGTTTTTTTTCTCCTCCCATTGCAGGTTCTGGCTGCCCGAGTCCCCCCGCTGGCTCCTGGCCCAGGGCCGGCTGGATGAGTTGTGCCTTCTAATTGAGCGAGCGGCCCGGATGAATGGCACCACCGGAAGTCTTCCCCACAACTATCGCAAGACGCTGGAGGCAGCAGTGCCCCGGGCGGTTACAGCGCCAAATCCGGAGCAAGCTGGAGAGGAGGCCAAAACCGCAGTTCCCGGAGGGGACGAGGTTGCTGATGCCCCCAACCATGTGAATCCCCTGCTTGTCGTGTTTAGTGCCAAATATTGGCGCACCACCTGCCTGACCTTGGTTATTTGGCTCACCCTAATCATCATCTACTTTGGACTGACCCTGCACTTGAGCAATTTGGGTGGCAACATTTACATCAACAGTGCCGTGGCAGGAACCGTCGAGGCAGTGTCCATCTGCATCAGCATCTTTGTGGTCCTGAAATTGGGAATCCGGAAGAGTCTCATTGGATACATGCTACTGCCGGGTGTCTGCTGTTTGGCCACGAATCTGGTGAAGGATCAGACTGGTGTGATTGCTCTGGCCACCATAGGTAAGGAATAATACATAAAATATACTGTTTTCAGAAATCTAACCAATCTCTTCCAGCCAAATGTCTGATTGGAGCCAATAACGCCATTATTCCCACTTACACGGCAATGCAGTATCCCACTATCGTTCGGAACTTTGGCGTAGGCTTGGGTAATCTGGCCTCGGGAATAGCCCTCATCCTAGTGCCCTTCCTTTGGCAACTGGTGGGTAACCTATTATTTAATTTATAATCTAATTTTTAACCCATTTGTATCCTTTTCAGGAGCACATTGATGCCTTGCTTCCCTTGAATATCATGGGTGTTTGTGGTCTGGTGGGAGCGGTGGCTATTAGTCTCATGAAGGATGTCGAATAAAAGGGATCTCTGAGCTGGATTTTTTGGAATTTAAACAGGAATAACTACCGTGACAGGATATGCCTAACTGTGATATACATATATTGGACCTACTTATGGGGGATACTGCACTAAGCCCGACCCAAAACGTTTTTCTCATTCTACCATAAACTATGAATTTATTTTATTTATAACTCTCTTGCATAAAAAAAAAACATTTTTTAATCTATGCTAAACATGGGTTTTATTTTAACAATAAAATTTAAAAAAAAAATTTCAATTGTGCTATAAAAATCGTGCTATCGTGCTGGCTGCTGCTGGTAGGCAACTTTGCTAACTTGCCATAAACCGCCTAAGCATGGACAACAACCGTTACGTATACGCTGTGTTGGCTACAAAGAGATTCAAATAAAGCTTATCAGCAAGCTTGTCTTAAGCGTTGCCAGAGTTTGAATGTTTTTGAACAGATTACTGACAGCAGTAAAAGTAATTTAAAACTTTATCACGTTTCCGGCGCTGATCGATGCAAATCCATTCTCATGTCCACAAATGAGTGCAAAAAGCAGCGATACCTGTCACTTTCGTTACTTCATCGAGAGATGCGCTCCACTTTCGTCTGGGGAATTCATTGCATGACCTAGCCGTGCCAAACACACACGCCTCACATAAATTTTCCGCGCCTTCAAAGCCAAAGCTCCGAATTGCGAACTGAGCTGGCTATAAAGCCGCCTGCGCACCTGGCGGGCCCAGCATTTGAGCGTTCAACGGTTGGCCAAAAGCAGGCCAGGACTTTTCTCCCGCCAGCTACAGAGAGTGATTATAATTTAAATTCCGGAAGTGTTACAACAGCCTAGGGATCAGAGTAGAAATAAAAGAGCACGACTTCACTATGAAACTCCAATTAATTGCGGTAAGTGGATGGCGAAAATCAAAGGAGTCATAAATCGCTTTTGTGTTCTCGGTCATGTGAATCATAAAAGTATATGCAACTACCAAGGTCGTTTAGTTGCCAGCTTAAGACTCAATCTCAGATTGAGACATTGGCTATTTGTATTTGCATTTAATAGAAAGTACCTGAGTGTTTCAGTGCCTCAATGCAACGCAATTAGCAATTAATGTTGGCCAATTGACATTTCATTTGGCATCATAAAGATCACATCATAAATATTCGATACAATCGCCGGGCAATTGTTTCGTACTTGTTTCAACCAAA
>JAJJHT010003724.1:143627-186359 GCA_021223865.1 Drosophila pandora | reverse complement strand
CCATTAATTATTGAAAATGTTTCGGTTACACCTTTACTTTAACTTGAACTTGAAACCATTTCCTCGCAACGCCTGCTAAATGTTTAATTGAGCCACGTTCGGGTTGGCTTTCAACCTGTTGTATAGTATCTTGTATCGTATCTCGTCGGTAGCTGGTGAGCGATGGTGAACAACCTTTTCGCCTCCGCCGCCTGATAAGCCGCCGATTTCATTGATTCGATCATCAATCAGTCGGCCGCACTTTTCTGTTCGTGTTTGTAACAACATTCAGTAATTTAAACGCTTTTTCCCGACCATGTTCCCCTGACACGAAACATTTGCAATCACCACTCAAATGACAAATGGGGTAGCGCGAAAAAAACACACACTCTAACTACAAACAAATCGCAATCAACATGCGGAAGATATTTAAGCGGTTTACTACCGATTTACTACCAATTTAAAGTGAGTCTGGAAAATGTTTCCGTTTGGATTAAAGTAGTTCCACAAGCCCAATAACTTCACATTCGAACCTGGAAACTGTCAAGAGCTAATATCTTATGGAGTTCACGTAACTCCGAGCGTGAATTGAATTCCGAAAGCCCACCAAATTTAGGTATTCCTATGAGAACCAGATATCGAAATTCTGGGAAACAGAATTTTGGAAGTTTTATTAGGACCATCAGGTCATTTATTTATGATTCGAGCAATTCAAAGTCTTAAATAAGCCTCTTAAATATTATTATAATTAATTTTCTTAAATTTATTCAAATACAGACTGCCTCAAAGGACTACTGGTGTGCCAGACCGGATCATCTCAGTCAACTAAGCATCCCCGAGTGGCGCAACCTGAGCCAAACCTCTAATGGATGTAATATTCTGGATCTGGATTATGGAAAAATATCCTACGAAAACAACCAACTTATTAATTGGCCAGCAAACGCCAGTGATTTCGGCTACCGAAAGTGTCAGCACTTTGAGTTCTCCGACGAGGACGGAACTTCCAAAACCCTAGTGCAGGAATTCGAGTTGGTTTGTGACAGAAATATCCTCAGCCTTGTGGAGACTTGTTTCCTGGTGGGTGCCGCTGCAGGAGCAGTTCTCAGTGGATGGATCTCGGACCGTTTCGGCAGAAGGCACACTCTTATGGCCTTTGTCACAATCCAGAGTGTTTTTGGTGAGTTTGGATTTATTTATTTGTTAAATGGGGCAACAACATTTTATCTTCCCTTTTGAGGTTCAAGTTTTGATTTCTCAAGAAATTTCATTCATTCAACAAAATTCAACAATTTTGATAAAAATCTGAGATAAGCCTGGGGTTTAAAGCATTAAGTATTACGTATACGACATGTGGGCAAAAAAAAAGGTAGAATGTCAATAGCCTTAATTGTTAGGTATTGTTGTAAAAAACTTGTTGTATTTTTATGAATAATAATTATAACATTTAGGCTGATAACTTATTGCCGGAAAATAAAGTAAACGCATAGGCGTGGAGAGTTGGGAAATAGCCAGGTTAAGAACACTCTTAACCAAGGCAATTTCCCTCTTCTAATTGTCATTTATATTCAGCTTTGTCCGTGAATCGCTTGGCTAACAGCTGCATTTGCATTTGTCCTGCCCTGTGGCCCGGTCGGGATTTTAATTGACTTTACACTCTTATTTACGTGCCGACCTTGCCACTGACATTCCCACCCTCTCCCTTCTGCGCTCTCTGCTGCACCCTCTACTGCCATGTTGCAGGTGGAATTTTGGCCTTCTCAACATCGGTGGCCATGTTCATGTCGCTACGTGTTATAATTGGATTCGCATCAATGACCGTGACTGTTGTGAGTTTCGTGCTGGTTGTGGAGCTGGTCTCCGGCAAGTGGCGCACCGTAATCGGCATCCTCAACATTCTGCCCGTGGCCATCTCCTACGTACTATCCGCCGGACTGGCGTACCTTATCCGCGACTGGCGTCATCTCCAGCTGGCCATATCCTGGCCGTGGCTAATAATGCTCAGTATTTGGTGAGTTTCTTTATACTTATTTTATTTAATTCCATTTTAAATCAAACTTATAAGATATTTAAACAAGAACTAGATAGGCCACAAGTTTAAACTTGAATCCTATTTGTTACATTCAAAGGATGCCCTTGTCCTGAAGGCTTATAACTTCAAAGCCCTGGCATTTTTAACAGTCAGTCAAGTAAATGAATTGACAACAGGAAACCGAGCACAACACAATGCGTGGGGATCAATTAGATTCCAGCAGGGACAAAGAAACCCCTGGCCAGGACATTCCTCACTGTTTATCCCTTCGAGTGAAAGCTGCACATTAGCTGACCGCTTTTGAAATCAAATGAAAAAATTCCAGCCAGCCAATAAATACTCCAACATGACAGTGATTCCCCCATATCCTTTTCTTACGTTTTTTTTCTCCTCCCATTGCAGGTTCTGGCTGCCCGAGTCCCCCCGCTGGCTTCTGGCCCAGGGCCGGCTGGATGAGTTGTGCCTTCTAATTGAGCGAGCGGCCCGGATGAATGGCACCACCGGAAGTCTTCCCCACAACTATCGCAAGACGCTGGAGGCAGCAGTGCCCCGGGCGGTTACAGCGCCAAATCCGGAGCAAGCTGGAGAGGAGGCCAAAACCGCAGTTCCCGGAGGGGACGAGGTTGCTGATGCCCCCAACCATGTGAATCCCCTGCTTGTCGTGTTTAGTGCCAAATATTGGCGCACCACCTGCCTGACCTTGGTTATTTGGCTCACCCTAATCATCATCTACTTTGGACTGACCCTGCACTTGAGCAATTTGGGTGGCAACATTTACATCAACAGTGCCGTGGCAGGAACCGTCGAGGCAGTGTCCATCTGCATCAGCATCTTTGTGGTCCTGAAATTGGGAATCCGGAAGAGTCTCATTGGATACATGCTACTGCCGGGTGTCTGCTGTTTGGCCACGAATCTGGTGAAGGATCAGACTGGTGTGATTGCTCTGGCCACCATAGGTAAGGAATAATACATAAAATATACTGTTTTCAGAAATCTAACCAATCTCTTCCAGCCAAATGTCTGATTGGAGCCAATAACGCCATTATTCCCACTTACACGGCAATGCAGTATCCCACTATCGTTCGGAACTTTGGCGTAGGCTTGGGTAATCTTGCCTCGGGAATAGCCCTCATCCTAGTGCCCTTCCTTTGGCAACTGGTGGGTAATCTATTAGCTTCTATAATATCTTATTTAACCCATTTGTATCCTTTCCAGGAGCACATTGATGCCTTGCTTCCCTTGAATATCATGGGTGTTTGTGGCCTGGTGGGAGCGGTGGCTATTAGTCTCATGAAAGATGTCGAATAAGAAGGATCTTTTAAACTGGATTTTGTGGAATTTAAACAGGAATTACTACCGTGACAGGATATGCCTAACTGTGATATACATATATTGGACCTACTTATGGGGGATACTGCACTAAGCCCGACCCAAAACATTTTTCTCATTCTACCATAAACTATGAATTTATTTTATTTATAACTCTCTTGCATGAAAAAAACATTTTTTAATCTATGCTAAACATGGGTTTTATTTTAACAATAAAATTAAAAAAAAAAAATTTTAATCGTGCTATAAAAAGGTGGCTGCTGCTGGTAGGCAACTTTGCTAACTTGCCATAAACCGCCTAAGCATGGACAACAACCGTTACGTATACGCTGTGTTGGCTACAAAGAGTCTCAAATTAAGCTTGTCAGCAAGCTTGTCTTAAGCGTTGCCAGAGTTTGAATGTTTTTGAACAGATTACTGACAGCAGTAAAAGTAATTTAAAACTTAATCACGTTTCCGGCGCTGATCGATGCAAATCCATTCTCATGTCCACAAATGAGTGCAAAAAGCAGCGATACCTGTCACTTTCGTTACTTCATCGAGAGATGCGCTCCACTTTCGTCTGGGGAATTTATTGCATGACCTAGCCGTGCCAAACACACACGCCTCACATAAATTTTCCGCGCCTCTAAAGCCAAAGCTCCGGATTGCGAACTGAGCTGGCTATAAAGCCGCCTGCGCACCTGGCGGGCCCAGCATTTGAGCGTTCAACGGTTGGCCAAAAGCAGGCCAGGACTTTTCTCCCGCCAGCTATAAAGAGTGATTATAATTTAAATTCCGGAAGTGTAACAACAGCCTAGGGATCAGAGAAGAAATAAAAGAGCACGACTTCACTATGAAACTCCAATTAATTGCGGTAAGTGGATGACGAAAATCAATGGATTCATATATCGCTTTTGTGTTCTCGGTCATGTGAATCATAAAAGTATATGCAACTACCAAGGTCGTTTGGTTGCCAGCTTAAGACTCAATCTCAGATTGAGACATTGGCTATTTGTATTTGCATTTAATAGAAAGTACCTGAGTGTTTCAGTGCCTCAATGCAACGCAATTAGCAATTAATGTTGGCCAATTGACATTTCATTTGGCATCATAAAGATCACATCATAAATATTCGATACAATCGCCGGGCAATTGTTTCGTACTTGTTTCAACCAAAGAATTCCGTTTGAGGAATTGCTTAACCAAGCCCTCGGGTCAGATATTTTAACGAGCGTTTGTTGGCTTCGAGCCCAGCTCCGCCTTAACATGGCCAACTCCCCTCTAGCCCATTTTTTGTGGTCCCGAAATCGACTCGAGTTCAATTTGTTGTTCAGACAAAAGATTATCAATGGAATTCGCTACTGTGCCAATTTGATAAATAGACCATTGTGGGGTAAATAAATTTACAAAATTGCAATGCAATCACGAAAATCCCCAATAATCTGTCAAACTAGTTTCAAGTAACTTATCCTCCAAAACAAGTTATTCCTTTTGAATTAAAATATTTAAGATCTTCAGAAGAAATAGTTTAAATTAATATATAATTATAAGAAAATTGTTTTTTTACCAACCTTGAAAAATATTTATTTTAGATAGAACAAAATTATAGTTAATTCATTTCTTATTTTAAAAAAAATCGTTCAGCAATTTCATAATTTCAATTTCGATTTCGTGTTTTATTTTTATTATTATTAGCTATTTAAGTTCAACACTTCTATGATTTCTCCGTCAAAATATATCTCGAAAACCCCATAAATCAGCGGATCTAACAAGATTTTCATGCCGCAGATTGCTTGATTGATTGACTTGTGGCTTGGCCAAATTATGGACATGGCCTAATGAGTTGGCCAAAAGTCGGACCAGAAAATGAATTGTTAATGACAAGAAACACCCAATTTGCCGGCAATTTTTGGGGAGCGTATTGTCCGAATGGAGTATGTCACGAAACGTTATTGTGCGGGCTTCGATTCAAAATAAAAAATATGTATCAAGGTCGCTTCAACAACTAAGTATAACTAGTTATGGGGATTCATAAAACGCACCCAAGGCAGCACCACCGATGCAAATTCTCAACACGCACTCGCACTCGGTTCACATTGCAGATGCAGTGCAGCAGATACAAATTCAGATCCAGATGCAGATACATGCCCACTCCGCGACGCAGTTGGGCGTTGTGTGCTGGGTATTACGTAATATGAACGGGTATATGCCTACATAAATAAGGCTATATGCACAGGCCCAAAGTGTTACATATATCTGAGAGCCAAGCCGGCTCGAAAGTGCACTGACAACTATTCCAGCTCAACGAGTCTGGCCAGCGCGGAAAAATGCGAGTGCCTGTGCCTGTGCCTGTGCCTGGTCGGGGGCACCTGGGATAAAAGTAAATGTTTTCGATTTCATTCGGTCAATGGCCAGTCAAGGCCAGGCCTTAGCCAGAAGTCCTTAGCCCAGGTTATTGTAACTAATGACCCGACCACCGCGTAAACATCTTTTGTTGCCACTTTTGAGATGATGATTCTCCAATCAAAGGTACTCGTGGGCGTGAAGCCCCCATCCATCCCATCCAGCTGGGATTGGCGCTGTTTCTGGGTTCGGCACCCTATCCATATGGCATTACAAATGTCTACGAATTTTTTCGACTCATATTTTCAGTTTCCTTGAACCGAGGCGGAGTCGTAAAAGCAATTAAATCAAATCAAGTTCCCCGGCCTGAAAAATGCACAAAAAAAATGGCTGCAAGTGTCTGGCAGGCCTTGCTTTATTATTGGCCTCTTTGGCGCATGGCTTTTCATTAATTTTAGAGCCAAGTAGTTCACTTGACCAGGTAGTTGGGCAGCCAGCCAAGCCACTGGAATGTTTGGCTTGAATGGTCGCAGACAAAAACAAACAACTGGCTCAGTTACAGGAAAGTAATGGATAATAATAGTAAAAACCAAAAGCGGATAAAAAAGTGTTGCATGCATAACAAAATCAGCATAAGCCGAAGGCTTCAATGAATCGATTGATTGTAAGACTTAGTTGTCCACTTTTCAACAATTGAATCATAAAATATGAAACTAGCAGGTGGGACATACTATTGTTTATATAAGATAGGATTATAGATAGGATTATATTTCATATTGTATTCATATTTATTTCCATAAAATACACTATAATAAGCTTAAAAGTGGCCAATTCGCATCTCAAATTTCAAGAACTCTATTTTTAAAATCATAATTCCGTATTGACTTTTATCTACGGCCCCCAACTTATAATTCTTTTAGACAAGATCACCGGCAGAATGTGGGGCAAAGTTATTTGATCTGAGCTAAGAACCAAACTGAAACCGAAAGCCATAAGCCGAGCTCCCCTTCAGTACCCCCAAGAATTGTGTAACTGCTAATGAAGACTAATTAAAAGTTGAAACAATCCAACTACCCGATCGGTCACTTGTCCTAGACTTTGACTTCTTTTGCGAACCGGAAACTTTTGGCCAGAGTGTTGTGCCACATGCCACATGCCGCATAACTTTGGCCATGCAAATTGCACAACCCAGACGCCAAGTCTGAAATGTTTTCGGTTTTTCTCCTTCTGTTTTTTTTGGTCTCGGTTTTGGCTTGGGCTCTCTTAGCCTGGCTTTTATGATCGATCGGCAGCGAGGTGGGGCAGATATCGCGATTTGTTTTATGTTCCACATTTACGGCTATTACATTATTTGTTGCCAGTGGTTGCCGAGGCAGTTGCGCCGCCACCACACTGCCACAATTACAAATTGTTACTTGGATATAGCTATATATTTTTATATGTAAGTGGTTTATAAATTTTAAACCAGTTTACAGAGGTGTGTGCCACTTACTTTGCGCTTCAAGATGTGCCACCAAAAACTGGGGCTACCAGTGGTCATAATATAATACCAATTATATCCTGATATAAGACCAATATTGGTCTTGGCCCAGGCCCAGGATAATCTCATTTATTATCTCATCCAATGTAAAATTAAAGAATATATCATGTTGTGAGCTCATTGACCAAAATTTGGCTTAGTAAACACCGTAAAATTTCAATATAATTCTAAGAAACCGTTGCAGTAACAAGTTTAAACCAAAGCTCCCTCTATAAAAGTCCACTATTTATATGTGTGTCAGGTAATTAAGACAGGTATGGCCGAAGACACGGCACTTGGTAATGGCAAATTGCTAAAGTGTGGCGTGGTGTTGCCAAAGTTTAGACATAACGACCTCCTTTTATAGATTTCCTAAAGACCTATACCTAATTTTATAACAATTTCCATTACGTTTTAGCTCGTATGTGGCGCTCTTGCTTTGGCCGAGGCCCAGAACTACCCGCAACGCCTTAGTATACCCGGAGCCGTGGCATCGCCGGGTCCACTACCTCACCGCCAACCAGTGCTACGAGTGCGTCGTCCAGGTCCTTCTCTGCGCCAGCAGAATGCCATTCTCCCGCCGGTGACGCAACGCATTGCTCTTGAAGAGCCTCGCCCCGTGACGGAGGCGGAGGAGGATGAAGCCCCCGAGCCATATCTTCCTAATCTGCTACGGGAGCAGCAGCTGGCCCAGGCCCAACAGTCTCAGTTCCAGCAGGCGGCAGCCGCTTTTCTGGCCGGCCAACAGCCCATCGAACAACCATCGCCAGTGCAGCAATACCTCCAAAACGAGGACTCCCAGCCGGCGGCCATCCTGCCACCTCCAGCTCGTTTCCCTGCCGAACGTCCATCCATTCCGTCGCCACCAAACAGGCCCTCGACCTTCAACGATTTCGGTATCGGACGATTCGAGAACTCGCAGAGGTTCGGTCTGGAGAGACCCACGCCCACAGCAGCAGCGCCTCCCCCACCACCTCCACCACAGCCCCAGCGAGTAGCTGTGATCCGTACCAGACCATCCGCTGCGGCCCTGCGACCCGAACCACCAGCACCTCAGCCAGCGCCAAGACCACGTCCAAAGCCCGTTCCATCCCGCCCTCTTATCGACCAGAACCAACTGCAGGAAGAACGGGAGCAGCAGCAGCAGCGCCCACGACGACCGGTCGCCCAGACCATTCGCAAATGGCGGGAAGAAAACGAAGACGGTAGTATCACGTGGGGCTATGAGAACGACGATGGCTCCTTCAAGGAGGAGATCATAGGCACAGACTGCATCACCAAGTAAGTATTTAACATAATATATTACTTTTCACGCTCACGTGTGCGTCTACAACCAAATCACTAGGGGCACATATGGATACATCGATCCGGATGGCAACAAACGTGAATACCACTACGAAACCGGCATTAAGTGTGATCCCAACGCCCGGGACAACGAGGATGAGCTGCAAGAGAATGGTTTCATCAACTACGAGGAGAACCGCGCCGTTCTGCCTAATGGCCTGGAGATCGACATGACGCAATTGGGCAAGAAGAAGTCGAAGCGCCCTAACAGCATCTACAGGAACTGATAGTCCCCGAAAGGAGCAGCAGCAGTAGTCCCTTAAGTCAAACAGCTCGTAGATCGTCTTATTTGTATTCCACTTATAATTATGTTCATACTTCATTGAGTGTCAAGTGACATATTAAATGATTAGTTCGTACATTGGCATTAGTAGGGGCGCTGACGCCTATTGGTGGGAGGCAGCCTGTTCGGGGGCGTGATTGAGATGTCGAGAAAGTCTCCGATGCTAAATTTTGCCTGGGCCAGGGTCTTGTTATCGTCGATTCCCTTTTGGCCCGTGCACGTCACTCCGATCTCGCGCATCAAGAAATGCTGGTTTCGGTAGTTGGGGTAAACGACGGCAAAGTCGAAGTAGGTTCCCTTCTTGCGCGTATCCGGATTAACATCACGTACCAGGGAGGTCAGCTCGTGGAGCGTTGCATCCTGCCAGGTGTATATTTGGAGTTCGTTTGTGGGTACATTGCCAAACATGTACTCTGAGACGGAGTGGTGGCGCCCGGTGGAGCAGAATACCCGAAGCAAAAGAGGACAAGTCTGTAAAAATATTAAAAGCCGGAAACAAACATTAGGAAAACGAAGACCCACAGCGGCTTGGCATACAAACCTTCTCGCGGTCTATTTGCTTGACCTGCGTCTTATCCTCCACAATCATAGACTCTACGTTGGCCATGGTCAAGTTTAAAACGATATTTTACAGCCTAGTAGTTATTTTTAATACAAAATTAGCAATTTTCCCGAATTTGTTTTACTTTTGTGAGAGATGGAAAAATATCCACGAAAACATCGGAGCGTCGATAAATCCATCGATGGCATGACATAAACCAGTGTTGGCTAACGATAGTTTCAATGTGTTTATTGGATTTGTTTTTAAATAATATTAAAAAGAAAAGTACATTTTAATAAAAATTTAACTAATTTCTTACAAAATATTACAATAATATTACAATAATTACCTATAAAACATCTTACTTTGAAAAATAAGTCAAATATTTAAAGAAGCCAATGTTTCAGCTTCCGCAGTTTCATTGGAATGTTAAGTTTGACAAATAAAATTAAAATTTTTTTGTAAAGGTAAAATTTGGGCCGAAATACATTTTTCGATCGAGTTGAGTTTATAAACAATTAAATGTATCTAAACTATTATTTACGGAAAAGACCTCCTCAAGGAATGTGACAAGCTGAATGCTATGAAACTCATTTCCGCTCTAAAATTTAAAATGAAAACTATTAAAACTAGGTTTATGGATTAAATAACAAATGTTAATTAGTTGTTTGGAAATATTATAAAGCAGCCACCCTTGACTACAAATTTATAATTTACAATCGATTAGCTTCAATTTTCTTTTGCTTACAAAATTTTTGTCCAAGTCGCTTAGAAACCCTGAATGGTGGAAAATTTAAATAAAAAAAGTAAAGAATCTATAGCGATAAGAACTGTTGGCCCACTCAAAAAGGTAAATAAAAGTCACCCAATTGGCAAGCCCATTACGTTTGTTATGTGTAGATCGGATTAGTTGCGATTTCATAATTAAGCCATAATGTGCGGACACACATAAACAACTTGTTCAATTCGCGTCTTTGCCCAAAACATTAACCAAATTTTTTGGGGAAGACACCCAAAGGTTTTGTGCGTTCGCAAGGCGCGAAGCAAACAAATAAGTTTTTGGTCAACGATTCGAACGTGTCGGTGTAATTAACACATTTTTGATTCACAAAGCAAACACAACCTGTTGCTGGGCGGGAAAGGCAAGATGATGGGGCCGGGGATGTCGCGCGATTTAATAAACGTCATTTGTCGGCCGTTTCACTTTTATTCGCAGGAAATTGAATCACCCGGGCTACGGCTCTTAAAAAGGTTATTATTTCGCCAAGATTGGTAACCCAGATAAATCAATGAGCTTTTAATAAAAAGGAACACCTTTGTTTCAATGGAAATTACCTTAAAGGTGTGTTAAATATGGCGACAATTTTGATGTTCCTTTTTTTGATTTACTTTTCAACAAAATAATATAATTTAAAACTGAAAGATACAATAAAAGACTAGATATTTCTTGAATTAAAATAATAAAATTATATGTAATTTTGAACTTGTATTTATCAGCCTGTGACAACAGGTGTAATGTACTTATTTTGCGTCCCATTTGACGCATCATCGTTAGTCTTTCATTTAGCCAGAATAGATAAGGAATATTGAAAAAATATATATCTAACATGGATTACCTTGTACCGGTATAACAGTACTTCCCTTGGGTTATCTCGGCTAAAATAATCAAAATGAAACTTTTGTTTTGACAACATATGGGCGTGTTGTCGCTATCTCACTATCTTGGGATTTCTAATAATAGTCACTGGACTTTTGCCGCAATATTCAATGCAAATGATGACGTCTATGACGGTTTTGGAAAATTCCCTGCTCATCCCAGAGAAGGAATCCCTTTTCCAGATTGTAGATTTTATCATTTATGCATGCTAATGGAGCTTGTGACGAACTCTGACAAAAACAAAGCACAAAAAGAAGGGGTGGGGCGCGAATCATTCTACCTGCTAAGCACCTGTCACCGCCATTTGGTTTTATCATTTAATAAATAAAAAGAGTAAAAAATGAGTAGAAAAAAAGAGAAACAGAGAGCTGTTTAGATGATTATCGCCACTTGGTAAGTAGATAGGGGTGATTATGTGTGTGTACAGTCATACCTCTACTACCTCGATGAGGCAGCCATTTAAGCCGACAAATTCGAAACCGTAACTGATAGCTGTTTTACTTTTAAGTTGCTTTGTTTTTAACAAACAAAGAAAAAGTTCCCCATCAAAACCAAATCAATTTATTTCTTAAGACTTGTGAAGTGATTTAAGAAACAGAAAAACTTTACTTGTATCCTCAGAAATTCAATAATATGAGTTTCAACTGTACTTGTAATATTATCTTTCGGTTGGCTGGTCCATCGTATTTACTATCTCCATTATCACTCGAATTAGGCACAATCAGGGGGATGTGAACTCGCACACAAATACAAAAGCTAGTGTAAGTTTAAATACGAACGTCGTTATACGTTTGTGGATGTTCATCATAACTAAAAGACCAACCCACATATTCTATTTATTTATGAACGTACTTATGATAACTTATAATCTACATACAGTTCTCAGAAAAGTCCAAGAAAGAAAGTCGACTTTCTCGACAATATGATACCCGGTGCTCCTCTATATAGAAAAGATATGTAAAAAGCTATTGAATATTTTCTTATTCCCAGCCTTATGTATTATATATATAAAAAATATTCATAAATTTATTTATTTATTCTTAATTTTGAAAATAATCATACCTCTTGCAGTACACCTGGCATTCTTTTATTTAAACCGAAGTATCTGATAGTTACTTTAGCTAAAAGAGCGGTAAGAAGAGAGGCGAATGGGCTCCGCTGGAAGAGAGCTTTGCGGCGATCGTCGTCAGCAAGCTTTTTTATTTGTTTTCGAGTACGAGAGCGAGTACGAGTCTCCCCATCGAAACGCCAGTACGAACCGGTAACGAATCAACGAACCGGGTAAATGGATAACGGGCAAGATCGTGGTCGCCTATAAACATATCGTCGGTTTATAGCATTTGTTTTCGAGTGCTGCCCGGAGTTGGTCGCTACCGCTTCTTAGTCAGATTGCGTAGTTTAGTTAGTATCTCCGTTTTAGCCAAAAACCCACCCGAAGCGTGTGGGCTGCGAAAAACCGAGCTCCATCCCTTCTCTCACCTTCGCTCGCGTTGTCGCCGCCGGTTATTTGGTGTGTGTTTGTGTGTGAGTGCCAAAAAGAAATAATATAAAGATATTATACAAAAATTAACAAAAAAGAAAAAGTAAAGTTGCTATTGAGTGAATAAAAAAAAAAAACACAAATATGCCTGATTATACATTAGTAAACGGTTATAGCTTTGTTGCCAAGCCAAGTCAGCGGGCATCTGTTCCGTTCTGTTTGAAAGAAAATAAAACGCCTCAATTGTATATTTATTTACACTCTGTGTTCATTTGCATTGTGACAAAAACAAAAGCTGGCGTTGTCCCACAGACACAACAAGAACAACAAACAACGCCAATGTAAATACATCGGAGGCAGTTGCAATTATAACAAGAAAATCTTAAAAAATAAATGCTTTTTTTTCTGATAAAAATCGTACAAAAAGTCAAGTGACAAAAGATCACGAATCCGCCATACAACTGCAAATTTTCCATTTGTCGCAGATGCAAAAACTAATTATTAAAAATAAAATATATATATAAAGTTTTTTTTTAAAAAAATATCACGTNNCAAAGACAATAAAAATAAAATATATATTTTTTAAAAAAAGTATAATTTTTTTCGTTATATTACTTTTACAATATTTTATCTTATATGACGGAAGAGTGACGACGACTGTAGTGACACGCAGACACACACACCCTCATCGCACACTCCCACTCACCCACACACTCCCCACAATTTAGACACCCACGAGGCAAGTCTGGAGATTTGAACAAGTGCAAATACAAAAAAAATAAAACAAAACACAAAGAAACGAACGAGGAAAAAACAAGAGATTGGTTCGGGCCAGCCTTGACTAAGGCAAAAAAAAGCCCAGACTAAAGTAAAGCCCGTAAATTAAATGCTCGGAAATTGCACAACAAATTTTAATTGCAGCCACCGAAAAAAAGAGACCAAGAAAAATGGTTTTTGTTTTATAATTGTGGAAATTTATTCAGCTGATTATTCAGCGGACAAAAAACAATAACAAACCACAAATAAATAAATAATTATCAGCGAGTGGAGTCATCTTACTTAGTATTTTCTTCTGTTCTTCGATGCAGGCTTCAAGTGGATTACAAACCGGAAAAGTCACGGAAATGGATTACATTGTGAAGGCCTACAAAGATTGGAAACTGCATTCGCAGGTAACGTCATAGCCATAATAATAATTAACATTTCTAATTAGCCATAATGTCCGTAAAGGGGCTAGGAGGTTGGCAGGTTGGCAGGTTGGGGAGGTTGGGGTTGTCCGGGTCTTGATCCACTTACAAACTCATAATTATTGTACAACAGGAAGCCGACAATCGGCTTACAATTAAGGCTTATTCAAATTACAATTGGAAGGTGACAGGCTACGTACACCTTAATCCGAACAAAAGACTCAAAAGTTCGCAGTGAATAAATGTTTAAATACAAATTGGCACCTCAAGTATTGCTAATTAGTTTTATTTGTATTGTAATTCTAAATGTTTTTGCTCTAAATAAATTAGTTTTGTTCACGTATTGCAAATAAAATTATAAATTCCAAGCTACCTACAACTATGAATTATTACGTTTTGAATGAAGCGTCTTAGCGGCTTAAATTGCTCCAAACTGTAAGCCTTAGGCAATCGCTTAATGTGAGACTCCAAACCGTGGCTTTCTTGCAGAAATGAACTCAACTTCTGTTGGATTTTTATCTGATCATTAGTATTTTTTTTCAATTCTGCGGCTTGGCGGGGCTTGCGAGAATCTGAAAGGCTGCGGAGTCACGGCAATAAGCGGTCGTTCGCTTTTGGCTTAAAAAAGTGGCTTGGAGCCAAAGTCTAAGCTAATGCAACATAGTTGAGGGGAAAGAAATAGGAACTCTTCAAAGAGTTGAGTTTAATAATGAAATTAATACAAATATTTAATTTTAATAGTTACAATTCATTTTTTAATTTATATAATATATTTGTATATAGTTTTGTTTTATAAGGAAATTCTATTATTTTCTCGCAATGTATCTCTGAGGCGACAACACCTCTATGGTCTAAAAAGAACGTCTTGGGGCAACGCGAGGGCTTGTTGTCTGTGAAGCCGGAGTGCTTAACCGCATTTAAGAAAGACATGGCCAAAAGGCACTCGACAACAGCCAAACAAAATAATAAATTATTCTTTGAAACACGATCATGTCGAAATGGTCTCGCATTACCCAAGAGAAACCCACTCTGCCAGAGTGCTATACTCTTCCAGACCCGGCCCCCCAGTTTTGTTTTCCAGCCCCCCTTTCTGGTTTCGTGTTGTTTATTTTTGCGGTGATTTTTGAGAGTGTTGTGCGAATATGCGATTGCGATTGCGAATGCCACCAAAGTGTGCTAAGATCGTGGCCAGCGAACCAACGCGATGAGTAAGCCAACAGGCAACACAGCCAACGAGCACATCTGGCCAAAAGCAGCCACCAACTTATGCGGCTCTCTGGCTGAATTGCAAATCGCCAATGACTCTGTGTGTGCAACAAAAACCGGCACTGTAAAATGCATTAAAAAAAACTTAAATAAATTAGTTACATGGTTGAACTTTAAAACTTGAATAAAAAAGATATTTTTAGGAGTGTCAACTTAATATTTATATTATTCAATCAAAATTATAAATTTTATAGAATTTAAAACCCTTAGTTTGCAGTGCAGTTTTTGAAAAAAAGTTGAAATAAAACACAAAAGCCATTTATTCGCTGACTGCAACCACTAATAGGGCCAATGCACATTGTATAAAGAATAAAGTTAATTCCTCTTTCGCCTCGCGTTCCATTTGAGGTTCTAAAAATATCCTTAACCTTGGCGATCCTCTCCAGCCTTACGGGTTTTATCCTCGGGTTCAATGGCCCCAATCCAGTTCTATGGCTGTCTTTGTTGCCCTCGCCGCCATTTTGTCAGGTGGGGTTTTGTTTTTTTTTTAACTCCAAACACTATAAACTTTGTTCTTCGGTTTAGCATGTGATATACCAAACACATATCACTCGGCCGGGCTGACACATTTATGTACATTTGAATATATTGGTATCTCTTGGGCTTTAGCCGTGGGTGGCACTGTTGGCCTTCGGTAATCAGTTAACTGTTACATACTGCCTGCAGCGGACTCCCCCTGATTTGGTAAATGTTTGCATGCGGGCGCTCACCCACCGAAATGGGGTTACCTGTCTATTGCTAACGGTTATCGCCGCCGCTCTAGTATAATTAAGTTCACCATCAATTTGGGTCACGCGCAAAGGTTTAGACTTAAATTTGCCATATTATTTTGTCCATGTGACTAGTCTTGTATTGTGAATTGCAAATAGCCATAAAAAAAGGAAATCTGACAAATTTTGATTCGATTTTGATAATAAGCAATAGCTTTAAATTTAAATATAGAAACTGTCAGTTATAGAGTATTATTTTTTATAGAGTTTGTTTTTGTATTCATAAATCCAAACCGCAGGCAAAAAGCTAAGTTGGTGTGAATATTTTATTATATTGTTTTTCACTTTCCAAATCCATTTATAAATATATATTTACACAAATAAGTCTTTATGTGCGAATAAATAAGTCACGTAAACCTGCGGGCAAAGCTTTTGCTCGTATTTTCTATCAACTTTTCTAATTTATTGTTTGTAAAATTTTAAGGGACTGCTATACAAATTTTAATTTCATGCTTTGAAAATTATAAGCGTGGCAACAAGAAAAAATCACATTATTGCTGGGTATTTTCAAGTCTTCTGTGGCTGCGAAAACCCCGATCGAAGCTTGGGGGATGCCAGTGAGTCAGTTCGAAGTCCGCGATATAATTAATAAGCAAACTTTTCGCTTCCTGTTGCACAGTTTGGCTTCAAGACTGGTTTCTGGCTTGGATTTGCTTGGCATTCTATTTTTTCTTTCGATTATTTCTGATTACCTCTTTTCTAAATTTAAGCTTTGCTTCGTAGAGCTGTAGAGCGGTTGCAACCGGTTCGAATTGCTTTCAAAAGAGTTTCAACCCACAGAATTTCTACGATTCGTATGCGTGATTGTTATGATTATGACGCAGAGACCAGCTGACAACAAACACACATTGATACGCATAATCAGCATAAAAAGAATTAAAAATATTTAAACTAACAATGATAAGTCAGCGTTTATATGAGACCGGTACGCGGTCTTTTCAAAAAAAGCTAGTCTGTGGTATTTCGAGACAATCGATCGGGTGATATTATTAACCTTGACTTTTACACAGAAGTTATATCGGGCTTTGAACGTGCTAATCAACCTATTTCTGGCCCCAAAACGTCAAATAACCAGTGGCATTATATCCCCAGTATGTGCATTTATTTTGTTTAAACTATAGGCTCTAGATCGTACCATAAATTCTTCACAGACGAAGGCTACCCACACCTTTGGAACAAAGGCGACAATCTTATCAGACAATCGTTTGTCATCCGAAGTAATGTGGAAAAATAACAAAACCCCAATGCCGGCTCTCGGCTTTTTAGAAACCAATGCAAACAATAAAAAATAAGAACCTCAAGTAGCCGTAGGTATGTAATTAATAATTGAATAAATCATATTGATAGTCATTTGATGGCTCCCGAGATGCTTTAATGACACGCAGTATATATGCTCCCTTATATATGTACATATATGTACATTGTAGAGTTATTATAGAAGCAAGCGAACAATCAATCACACGGCTAAGTGCAGAGCTATTAAGAAATAAAACAACATTTATAGAGATTGATAATAGTACTTGTTCCACAACAACTGAAGGGTTTCGTTCCCCACTTGTCATTTAGATGTGAAGAAATGTCAAAGTATTCGAAATCCCTATATGTATTGAGTAAAATTTTTAATTACAAAAACCTTTCGAGGTAAAAACTGATAAATCATTCGATTCGACTTTGAAAATCTTAAATACTTTAAATATCATAAAATGTCACGTTGATAAATATAAGTATATAGAAAGGTATTGCAGACATTTTGCACGTAGCACCATACTGTACTGCAGGTATTAGGGAAATACTTACTTGTAACCCTGCAACGCCATTATTTTTTGTCGTCTACCCTGCACTTGCCCTTCAATTGGACAAACTACAGGTGTTAAAACAACTCAACTGTCCACAAAGCGCTGACTCAGGCAATAACTAAAGGCATTTACCATGTTTTCTGGGCAAGAACAACGGCCCAAGAAGTACCCGAGCCCCATCCATTTAATTTATCGCGAAATATAAATAAACTTAAATGAAAAGACCACTTAAGACCCGGACACTTGACTTATGGGGCTCTAGATGTTCTGTTCGGGTTATACAAGAGGCCACTGATATGGTTGTGGACAACTTAAGCCCGGTGGCATTAAAGTTTCAATTCTTGGTCGACTTTGTTCGACCGTAATTCCCCCTGATTTGGCAAAAAATTCAAATTTTGTTGACCTTTCTGTTGGCTTAGAACTCGTGTTTGCAATTAAAACTGTTTAACTATCTCAAGAGTGTTTACTTTTTAGATCTATGATTTATCACTTTCCTTGTCTAATACTTTTGATAATACCAATACATATTTCTTGAACTGAATCATAACCCATATCTGAAGGTCCAAGATATATATGTATAAATAACATCACGTGTCTTAATACAAAGAACACTTCTTTGTTTGGCTTTTATCTTAAAAGTATGGCGAGAGTATTTCCCATACATATTCGTAGTATACTATATCGACCCCTGTGCTCCAGATAGTGACGCGAACACACGTCTCATCTGAATAGATATATGGAGCTTCTTATTTTTCGCAGTCACGTACCATACATACAAATTGTTTTGGTAGTTGCCTGTTTATCAATTTGCAATTCCCAATTTTGGTGGCTTTAATTAATACTAAAGATAGTGGCCCGGGCCGGCGGCATTGCCATAAAGTAACTGTTAGTTACTTATGTTCAGCCTTCGGTTATAATTTTTTGTGCGCTTGCACAATTCCATAAATTTGTTGAAAACAAACCGCACTGTAGCGCACAGCTGCGAGATTGAAATTGAAATAGATTACAAACGATATCATTAAATTTATGAGAGTGTGAGCACATTACCCGGATAATTTATGGCTCTGATTATGAGCCGGCCAGTCACTCAGATAGCCATTCGATTGACCAACTAAAAGTAGACTAACGCCGTCTTGACCTTCACTCAGCTGGAAGTTCTTTGAACGTATACGATAATTTTTCCCATGAGACGAACTTGATGATCTGCGGCCACAAATTAGTGACTCACAATGGAATAAAAACGACGAAGTGCCATCAGAGCATGTCTGATGTCTCAATCCCACCGTCTGAGCCAGAGTTTAAAGGCTTCTGTTAGAGCCAAAGTGCCAAAAAACATTTAACATTCATTTTTGCGCCAGTAAACTCGCACAACAACAATGGCTTTGTATCGAAGTTAGCTCGTGTACAGATCATTAATCGGGTGTTTTGTTTATTGTGCTCGGAATAGACAATTGTGAGAGCTTTCTCCGGCTCGAGCGCCATGTGATTGTGCGTCTGGTACAACACGGCGTATGAGAATTTCCCCCACATAGAACGAGTGGCGCAGCAGCAAGCTCGTGACTGGTTTGAATAATTGACAATTGATCATCGGCATGCGCGTGTCAATGACCGTTATCCGACTAAGTATCTGATTCAAAAGCGCTATAGGATGAACAGTTTTTTATAAGTTCAAATTTCAATTGTTGGATAGTGAGTGAATCAGGTCACAAGAATGCATGGTCAAGCTTTCATCCCCAAAAAGTTTCAGACAACGCATTTGAACACAATTTGATCCCTTGGCAGCCCATATCTTTGCCTAGACACATCCGATTCTCATGCGGAATACCTTAAACGATTTGAGGATCGATCGAAAGGCTAAAAACATAATTTTTTTTTAATATGTTCTCAAATTTTCTGAGGGATCCCCTGGGAAATGCATGGGAAGGCCTTTGGGACCCCGTTGGAAGCCCATATCTTTGCCAAAACACATCCGATTCTCATGCGGAATACCTTAAACGATTCGTCGATCGATTCTCCGCCAATCTGCATCAAAATCTAGAAACATAATTTTTTTAAATTTTTTCTCAAATTTTCTGAGGGATCCCCTGGAAAATGCACGGGAAGGTCAGTAGGGCCCCCTTGGAAGCTCATATCTTTGCCAAAACACATCCGATTCTCATGCGGAATACCCTAAACGATTTGTGGATCGATTCTCCGCCAATCTGCATCAAAATCTAGAAACATAATTTTTTTTAAATTTTTTCTAAAATTTTCTGAGGACTCCCCTGGAAAATGCACGGGAAGGTCATTAGGGCCCCCTTGGAAGCTCATATCTTTGCCAAAACACATCCGATTCTCATGCGGAATACCTTAAACGATTTGTGGATCGATTCTCCGCCAATCTGCATCAAAATCTAGAAACATAATTTTTTTAATTTTTTCTCAAATTTTCTGAGGGATCCCCTGGGAAATGCACGGGAAGGTCATTAGGGACCCCGTTGAAAGCTCATATCTTTGCCAAAACACATCCGATTCTCATGCGGAATACCTTAAACGATTTGTGGATCGATTCTCCACCAATCTGCATCAAAATCTAGAAACATAATTTTTTTTAAATTTTTTCTCAAATTTTCTGAGGGATCCCCTGGGAAATGCATGGGAAGCCCATATCTTTGCCAAAAAACATCTGATTCTAATGCGGAATACGGATTTTTTATCCTTCTCCATTCAGTGGCACCATAGCTCCGCACACGGTTGCACCTGCGCGAGATAATCGGGGAACCGAAGGCGGTAGTTATTGTGCGGTGGCAATGTAATAAAGCCCAGTTATTGCATACAATGTTCAGGTATCAGAAATAAATAAAGTCACATGTTAATTACCGTCCATGCCGTCCCTACCACTACCTCTGGCACTAATTTAAATATTTGCAGCAGCTGAAAATGAAACAGAAACAATAACAAAAACAAACTCGGCGACGACCTGCTTTGTTCAAACAGGTTCGAACTTGGCTAAATATATACAATACATTAAAAGACGTTTACGTAGACGACCGCAGTCGATCACGTGAAAAAATTATCCACCGCTGCTGGTGAAACAACTAAAAACTGGGAAATTAGCAACGTCTAATGTTTGAGACAAAGGCAAATAAAAAAGCCAGCTGCATGTATGATTTAAAAAGCGCGCCATGCCAAAGGATGGTAATGCTGAATGAAATCTTTAAAAGTTAACATTTTTTACTTCATAAACCTGACTGTATATGTAAATTATACTAATTTAATTATTAAATTATGGTTCATTCATATACAATTCATGAATCGGAGATGTCTCTAAAAAAAATGTTATTTGATAAGTATATATTATTTATTACCCAATACAACTGGCTTGGTTTTAATGAACAATTTAAATAAAAGGTATTGCTCACTTTAAGGGTATTAAAGGGTTTAATTAAATAAGTGATATATAGAAAAAAAAATATGTTTACGTAATAATTGTCAAACTTGTTTGTGTAAAAACATCGTGAATCAGAAAACAATCTAAAATAATTTAACAAAATTCAAAAAACCCGCCAATTTTTTGTAGCACCTTGCCACACATTCGTATCTGTTTGGAGTTTTCCATCACTTTTCTGAGCATTTTCCATCACTATCTCGAATCTGTAAACACGTAGTAAACGGAAGACCAAGTCTTGTGTGGAAAAAATTCCACTAATTTCACGAAAGTCGGGCCAATTGTGGCTGTGAAAGGTAAAGTCATGTTACTAGGAAGTGCGGAGTGCGGAAGTCTGTTATTAGTGTCTGTTTTTCGTTTATTTTTTATTGGCAACGCTTGTTTCTGCAACATTTTTTGTTGACAATCCCTTGCCCACTCCAAAATTTGGTTGGCAATACTTCCAATAAACCCTGTTTATCTGCACCTAGGGGGCGCTACCTTTGCATCCGTTAAATCCCCTGAATCCGTAAAATCCATTTGTCAGTCGGACCCGAAGTTGTGGATGCCCGTGAGCGCGGTGGGAGGTGGTGGGTGGATATGAGTGCAGAGTATCTGTTCGAGTAGCAGTTACAGCTCGACCACCGCCTAGTGGAGGTCTAATGGGTGAGTTTCTCTTTTAATTAGAGTTCAAATTGAAGCATAATTAGTGGGCCATAAGTTAGTCCAGCCAGCAAGATTCATTCTGTCAGCTGTTATTACGTATATGTATCTTTTAAAGGGGGTGGCTGTATATACATACATATGTGTGTTTGGCTGACGAGCTGGCCATGACATCACTAGTATAATGTATCTCAAAGATTGAATGAAGTGATGTCTAATAAATTGCACCCTGTGGGTGACATTTCGTTGCAGTTTCAAGAGATCGTACCTGATATGGATGACACGGAATTCATGTTCAACGAGAAGCAATCGATTCGCGACTCCTCGCGCACCCTCAAGCGGTATGGAAGCACCTGCTGCAACAGCCTGCGGAACAACGAGACTCTCATCCAGCATATTGTCGAAAAGACGGACACTCTCCAGGGCATCGCCCTCAAGTACGGATGCACGGTGAGTTGGGGGTCAGGGCAAATTATCACTGCGTCATGGAGGTGAAGCTCCAATAGTGCAGCTGAGAGAGTGATATGAAGGGTATCTCTTAGATCTTTTGCGCAATCACTGTAACAAAGTAGTTCATAGATAGTGGTAGATTTGTTTCCTTTTAAAGATATGTCATGTGAAAGGATATCCTATTGATTTTTAAATTGGATTATTAGTAAGATGATTTGTGTCATTCAGAGGCCTCTTTTCAAAACAATTACTGTCATGCCACAATCTTCTAGTAAGAATCCCTAGGAAATCATTCGCCTCCACTTACATTGATTTCTTGGACTCTAAGGGAAGCTACACTAGTGCCACAGTCGTCACGCGAGCCCTTTAAATTTTAAATGTCAACTCCCTGGGATTTGAATATATCGATTCAATAATCGCAATGTTGCCCCGGGCAACTATGGTTCTCCTGCTGCCGCCCCCACTCCGGTCACCCAATTCTGTTCGTTCTTGGAATTTACGACCGTGCCCACACCTTTGCCCGAGAGGCGGGGAATGTGATAAGTCGTGCCTAGTGACTTTGGCAAATATAAGATAACGACATGTGCCAAGGGACAGTTCGTCTGGAGTACCTGGCAGCTGGCAGCTAGCAGCTAGTGGCTAGAAGTTTATCAGCTTATCAAGAAATCACTGCAGGCCCATGTTTAGATTCACTCTCCGGCAACTTGACAGATTACTGCATATGATTTATGTCCACAAAGGGAACTCGACTGCTCAGTTAGCACCGGGCTAATATTTGTCTAAATTCCAGATTAAGTTGAACGACTTTAGATGGGCTCAACCCCTCGAACTTTAATTTTATCTTGTTTCTCTTTAAAAACAAGAAATAAAAGCATGTAGAATTGTCTTGAAATACTTCAGTATCTTCCATAAAAATAGTTATCATTAAAGAATATTTAATCTTTATAATTTAAAGGACTTAATTACATGTCAATTGATTTAAAAATAATCTCAGTTTTGCCAAAAATCGCTGCCTGTCACTTGACCTGATTGGCCATATGCGGCCGGCTCATCCATCTACACCCGTCCATCCATCGATCAATCATCCATCAATCAGACGTCAGCGCTGCAATTGTTGTAATTGATGAGCTCCTCAACTAATATACATGTATTGCATTTCAGACGGAGCAAATACGCCGCGCCAACCGGCTCTTCGCCTCGGACAGCCTGTTCTTGCGTCAGTTTCTGCTGGTGCCGGTGGAGAAGAACTCACCGTATTATCCCCAGGTGGGCGGTGATCCGCTGACAGCCTTCGACGCCGTGTTGGCCACTCCGCCCGGCACTCCCGACTCGAACGGACAACGGGAGGCGCACAACAATGCCAACAATCTGAGTCAGGCGGCCAACATTTACAATAGTAGTGGGCACAGCAGTAGCGAAAACAGCAACAGCGGGAGCAGCAGCAGCTGCAACACCAGCGGCAGTGGCTCCTCCTCAGGAGGCACAGGCCCTCGACCCAGCGGCAACCAGCAGAATCAGCGGCCGTACTCCATTGCTGGGGAACTGCTGGTAGTGCAGGCTGGAGATGAGGATCCTGCCATGATTAACAGCCAAGGTGGCTGCAACGGAAAGCAGAGCAAGAGCCTGGACTCCGTGGCGGCGATGACGCCCGAGGAGGAGAATCGGAAGTGCATGAATGACTTCCTCAACAAGATAGACAACACCATATCGGAGTCGCGCAAATACGTAGAGCGCTCCAAAGAGTAAGTAATAGAATTTATTTGTATTAAGTTCAGTTTTTAATGAATATCCTTTATCGCCCACAGTTTGGTTAGCAGCCAGAGCGACGCAGACATTTGCATTAGTGCCAGTGCAGATATTTTTCCGCAGCGCCGCCATCCGCTGAACAACTCGTACAAGACCAACAACAATGACCGTCCGGCGCAGTTCCAGCGGCTCAGTTCGAACGGAAGCGGAAACTCCAATTCAGATACGGCGCACCTTCTTAACACGACACAGACGCGCCGGGTGCAGAACTCGTTGCAGAAGCGACTGGAAAAGCAGCAGGACGACTTCTTTGAGTTGTAGCACGCGATCTAGCCTAATAACGTTGCGAGAGCTAATTTTACAAGTTGTTTTTAATTGCTGCGCATCGGAGATATGCATGTTGCACTCTTAATGTAATATATATATTAAAGTAATGATATCTAAATCGACACGTATGCGATACCTTACCTATACGATAAAACGTAACTGTAACTGAGCTAAAACGTAAACTAAAGCCTAAAACCTAAACTAAGCGCTGCGCTATATAATTATATTATATGTAAACCAGTAGAACAATGACAAGGCAGCCCAGTTCCCCTATTTTCGTTGATCTTGTGTCAGCCTTATATATAATTGCCGACAATTTGCTTGCAAGATCCATCCGATCCAGAAGCTCATGTCCTTCTGTCCGCCCCTCCTGCCCAACATTATGTTTACTTTTTGTACGACTCTAGCTTTAATCGCATTGTGTATAATTTAGTTATGAGAATTATTAATCTTAATTGTATATAGTCGCTAGCAACACAACAATTCACTGGACTGCTGCCCTGACCTGACCGCTAACACGAAATTGGCCAATTGTTGACGTGTATTTCTAATTTATTTGTTACCCTTCCAAAGTATTAAACAACATTTGAGAATAACTATGTATGTTCTGTGCAATCTACTTCATAAAGAAAACCTGAACTGTAACCACAAAAACCACAATTGTTAAAGCCATCACACAAAAGAGTACTATCCCAGAAACCACTCATATCGAGCCAAGTCATGTATGTGAGAATGTTTTTTAAAAATAAAATGAGAATTGTGTTGGAACGAAACAAGTTGTTTTAAATTTAAAAATAAGTGTAAATTTAATCAACTTCATATCCTTGACCCAATTACAACTCTTGGTCAAAAGAAGGAAGTCCAGCTGGTTGCCAAGGTAACTCAACCACTACCGAGGGTGCAAACAAACAGAAACTATTTCATTTTATCAGTAAATAGAAGGGACTCGAACATGGCGAACCTAGATTTGGAGTCAAATATTCAGGTGACCCAGCAGGTCCTGGGAAAATATATCAAGAAGCCTCCTCTCACAGAGAAGCTACTCAAGAAGCCTCCCTTTCGGTTCCTAATGGATGTTTTTAACAATGTAAGTGGCGCTCCTTGAAAAACCCACCCCTGAGACCCCAACCTAAGACTCCTTTCTGTGTAGTTCATCAAGCAAACGGGCAAGTTCGAAGGTCTATACATGCCGGAAGAGCAGCAGTTCGAGAACATATCCGACAGGGAGGACAAAATAAGGTTTCTCCAGAAGATGATCGATGTTGTCAGTGAGTTTAGCTTTATTGATGACTGTCATAGCACCTTAAAGTATTAACATCTGATTGATTTCCCACAGAACTGACCACTAAACTGGAGCTTAAAGTCCGCACCTCTAAAATAGTGGCTGGCCAGGAGCCGGAGCTCACCAATGAACTACTCCAAGCAATGGCCAGTGTTGCGGAGAAGAACCTGGATTGGAAGAGTGCCGTAGATCAGGTTGTAGGAGCTCATAGTAAGCCGGTGAAAGCCACAAAGTCGAAGGACCCGTCGAGCAAGAATCCATCCCCCGCTGGCAAGGAGGAGGATCCAAAAAAGCTTAAGGAAAAACGTATATCACCGCAGGAGCAAAAACTGCGCAAGGCCACGGAGCAATCTTCCCGCGCCTCGCCCTCGGATCAGGTGTCCCAAAAGAAGGCCAAGAGTGGAGCTGGAGGAACTGACCCGAAACTGAGCCGACAGAGCTCAAAACAGAAGACACCATCACCCGTCAAGCAAAAGTCAAAGGTTAAAAAGGAAACATCAACCGAAAATTCCAGCCTACCCATACCACCCGCGGAGGAACAAGTAATCAAGAAAGCAGCTCCTGAAGCACCACTTAACCACCCACCAGTGGAAGTAACAAATAAAGAGCAATCTCCTGCGAAAATTACCAAAGAGGCAGTGGCTGAACCTGCCCAGATACCAGATCCTGCTGCCCTAGCTCCACCTGCTGAGCCCGAAAGTCGGAAATCGTCTGCTCAGCGTCGCAGTTCCGCCTCCTCCACCAAGAGTCGTCGGTCCAGTGGCAGCCAAAGGCATACCGACACAAATGGCAATGAGAATAATCAGCCAGTGGTTCAGCCTGAACCGACTGTGGCGCCAATAGAGGCAAGTCCTCCTCCCGACACTAAGAACAATAATGGCAACAACGAGACTAAACGGGAAGTTCCTCTTTCCCGGGATAACTCCAAGGATTCAAATCAGCGACCTAGAACTTCACTAAGACCGCCATCGGCCCGACCCGCTTCAGCTCGTCCTGGGGCACCGCGACGTCGCAATGTGGAGATTGTGCTGCAGCCCAACGACCAAGTCAAGATGTCGGGCATTAATGTGAAGCTGGAAACCTTCGGCGACCTGGATGATGACGGGGAAAATCTTGTGATCATTGAAGACGCCAACTCGCATGACATTATCGAAGGCAAGGGGCCAGAAGAAGCCCCCTTAGAGGGACAAGTGGACGCCCAGGGCCGGTTGGTCCAGCAAATCCTCGAGACCCAAAAGGAGCTGGTTCACCAAAATCCCGAGATCGAACCTCCCCAGAGTGCCACCACCCGTCAAAGTTCAGCTCGCCAGGTAAATAATCTCCGCGACACTATCCAGAGCCTCACAAAGGCCATAAATCCGATGGGAAAACTACTGGACTTTGTTCCGGAAGACGTGGATGCAATGCAACTGGAGCTGACCATGTGGCGGGACACCTACACACAGGCATCGATGGAACTGAAAAAGGAAAGGAGTCTCACGGCATCCGCGACAGAGCCCTTGAAGCACCAGCTGCAGCAGATCCAAGCCAGCATTGTCGAGTACCGAGAGCTAATAGACGAGAGCCGTCACAGGATCCAGCAAAACAATGCCCGCATCCTTAAAATGCTGATGGAACAATAAAGAATTATGGACTGGTTTCTTGTACATTAAATATGTTTTATAAAAAATAATACATGCATAGTCTGCATGGCGAACATTTCTCAATTCAGTAAATATTAATGTGTATAATATCAAAATATCTTCGATATTCAAACTGTTGGTTTAGCTTCGTTTTTGGGTTCATGAAAAATTTGGAAATGCGTTCAAGATAACGATGTATTAAATAACAAAAGCAAAGTTTCTCTTTTAAGGTCACTTAGTGTTTAAACCGAAACCAACATGTTTGAGTTATTTTTGTAAGAAATGTTGCGTCGCTTTTAAGAATATTGAACTTGAAAATAATGCCTAGTTAGAAGCCATCTTTCATAATCCGTCATGCTTTTAAAACCTTTACGTCTTCCTTTTTCGATGAAGCAGCTTTAGGACGAGTTTTTCCCTCAACTTCCTTTTCCTTGTCAGCCCCATCCTCGTCCTGGTCCTCATCTCCCAACACATATTCAATCACATCGTCGATTGGAAAGTTGTTGAGCAGGGACTTGATGGAATCGTTGTGAATGACAACCGTGAATAATAACTTGCAGTACTCCCTCATCCTGCTGCCGTAGTCCAGTTCTGCGTAGTTTTCGGCGCCCTTGTTCAGATCGTAGCCACAATTTTCGATCACCTTGCAGAGCACCATTTCCTCCGGGGCGTTGGGCCAGCCGTATTTCTTCAAGATCGGCGGATCCACCAGCATGTCAATCAGCTTAGCAATGTTTTCTTTCAGTTTAAGATCCTCTTCGGTGAGAACTTCACCCTCAAAGTCTTCCTCGACTGGCGGTACCTCGATGTTGTCAGCAATTGCTGCAGCCAAGCTAGCACCCAAGGACTTTCGCTTCTCTTTCTTAACGACCGGGGACTTCTTGGGCGGCGTCTTTTGTCCCTCCACTTTGACACCTTCATCAGTGATTTGCTCTGCCGCGATTTCTCCATCCAATGGCAGAATGGTATAGGTTTCGTTTTCCAAAGTAATAGTCTGGGCAGTGCCATCGCCTTCGTCCACCAGAAACTCCCGCACCACGACACCATTGTCGTCTGTTTGGCTGGATATGAGCGAGCCTGATGATGCATTCAGTGCCACTGGTACCACCTCCTCCTCCTCCTCCACATCAACCTTTGGTATTTTGGTGGTTTTGGCGCGCTTGGCAGACGGCGGTTGAATGCCAAAGATGTCATCCGGATCGCACTCATGGACAGAGCGAATGTGCTTACGCAAAGTTTCGCTGCTGTCGAAGTTCTTGTCGCAAATTGCGCAATCCGTGCGCTCCAAAACCTTGGTGGAAGACCGCTTGGCACGCTGTGGTTTTTCTCCCGATTTTTCTAAGGGTTTTATTAAAAATATTAAATCATTTGACTTAAAAAATGTAAAGGGAATCTTACCAGAGTGGTCACCGGCATCCATGTGCTGCTTAAGCTGAGCTGTGTTGCGGAAATGACGCTTGCACTCAGTACAAGAAAATACGGCGCGCTTTTGGCGAGAATGTTCTTTAACGTGGCGTTCGAGTCTAAGAAACGTGGAATTAATTAGTAATCATGATTATATTTTCTTTAGAAAATGTTTTATTTTGTTCTTACTGTTTCTCGGTCTTAAACTTCTCTTCGCACATATCGCAGGCGAAGGGACGAATGTGAGTTTTGGAATGAGTTCGCAGCTGAGTGGCCTGAATGAAGCTCTTGCCACATTCTTCGCATTTATGCGGTCGCTCGCCAGTGTGCCGTTTCATGTGGCGATTAAGCACTTCCTTGACGGCAAAGGCTTGGTTGCACTGCAAAGGTACTCAAATTGATTAATAAATTCAACTATGTATGTGGTTAAAGCCTTTAAAACATACCACAGTGCAGCTGTAAGGTTTCTCTCCAGTATGATAGCGTCGATGCTTCTTGAGAGCTACCAAAGCGGAGAATTTTTTGTCGCACAAATCACAATCAAAGGGTTTCTCGCCAGTGTGTGTGCGGATATGTATGCTGAAAAGATATACATATTGAAGTTTTTTAATTGGATTTTTGGTTCTTTGGCATCAAAGAGCACTTACTTGAGCGTTGACAGGCTGTAGAAACAGTTCTTGCAGACGTGACACATGTATTCCGGTTTCTTGACCACCTGAGTTCCCAGATGGTGTTTCAAGTGCGATCGTAAATTATCCAATCGGTAGAAAACACGGTCGCACACCTTGCAGCTCATGGTGTCGTTTTCGTTTGCTGAGCAGGAAGAATACTTTTGGTGGCGCTTCAGGTGATAGGAGCGCGTGAAATCCTTGCCGCAGATCTTGCAGGCGTAGGGCTTGCCCCGTGATTTGTGCTGCTCCTCGTGCAGCTTCAACAAGGCCTCGCTGCGAAGGTTGGCGTTACAAATAGAGCATGGATAATCGCTAAACTCCGAGTGAGTGATGAAGATGTGGCGCTCGTAGCTGGTCTGCGTCTTGAACGATTTGGGGCAGTCGGGGCAGTTGATGTGTCCCAGCTGTTAAATAAATCTCATTAGTATTGGGATATTGAAACATACTATACGCATATGCTTACGTGAAAAGTATCGTAGCTTTCGCAGCAGCAGAAACATATGTCCTTCTTCTCCAAGACAACCGCGTCCTTTTCGATTTTCTCCAAATTCTTCAGCATTTCAGCTTTGCGCAAATGATAGCCGCTGTCGTAGCGGCAGAACTCCAAATGCTTCTTCAAACTCATCAGCCTGCGAAAGGTTTTGTAGCACTTGCCACACACGTGCTCCACGATCTCCTTAATAGCCTTGTGGCCGGAATTCTTGTTGCTTCCGCCAGGTGAGTCGCCCTCTTCGTCCATGTCATCCTCTTCCTCCTCCTCCTCCTCTTCTGTCACCAATATCTCCTGACCATTCGAACGGCTTATGGATGCTGGCACCACTTCATCGTCATCTCCCAGTATAAAGGCGATGGTGTCTTCGTCTTCTCCGGTTGCGCCAGCTGTAGCTTGGCTGGCAGACTTGCTGTTTTCCACTTTCACAGCCTGCAGTACATAATGATCCATCTTGTTCCTCTTCGGCGGAGAAATTTTAATCTTTGTAGTTTCAAGCGCAGTGTCCTCAGCTGGCACTATCCTCTTTTCGTTTAGGATCTTCACTGTCGAGGTGGTGGAGGCTCCAGGACTGGTAGGCTTGGTGGAACGCCTCTTCTCTACTTTCGGCGCGACCAACACATCCTCGTTGAGTATTTTAATGCGTGATCCTTTAGTGCCAGTCCGTTTGTCCGTCTTTGGGGGGGACGTTTGGGGCGAACTTGCCGAGACATCGTTCAGGAGCTTCATGCGGGTGGGGCGCTTTTCTTTTGACGGCGAAACAGACTCCACTTCCACGATCTTCACCACAGTGGCAACAGGCTTCTTCTCCTTACCCTCCTTCGAGGCGCTCATGGTGCCCGTTGGTACCTGCAGGTAAAAGACAATCAATATATTGAATCTGAACTAGATATATTTCAAGGATCAATTAACCCTGGGATAGCCTACTTTTAGGCACGTGACTTATTGAAAATTTGATTTTGCCAGCGTCAGCAACGCCTAAAAACAGCTCCGTGAGAAAATGGCGGCAGCGAGTGGGTGATCTCGTTGACGAATAGAAAACTCTCTAGCAGCGAAAAAACTTATTTAAGGGTTGAAATTAATTCCGACACAATTGGTAATATGTTGCATACTTTTACAATATGTTTACACTATTTTTTGTACAGCCGCAGGATGCGCCCACCGACCAATTCCTTTGCAATTTCACTTTTTCTTATCTTTTCGGCTTGTTCGTTTCTCTGGTGATCGCTCCCAAGCCATTTGCCTAGTCACCGCAGCTGTTCCCACAAAACAGCCAACGAATCAGAAGATTTAGAGAAACACTGGCAATTAACGTAGCATGGTCGTGTTTATGTTTACAAATCGGAAACCAAACAAAACAATTAATTTTACCTAATTTTATGCTTTAAAATTCCAACACGACACTGGCAGCCTCTCTTCTAGAGGTGGGATAGCTTCGATAAGTGTCGATAAAACCGCATCGCTATCGATCATCGGAATAGTGTGACCCAAGGAAATCCTCAATTCGCAGCGCCATCTGTGATGCATCTAATGTTTGTAATTAGAATATTAAAAATTTCGAAATTCATCCTCTAGGTTTTGAATAATATACAATATCTTTGTCATTTATTTTATTATATAAAAAATGTAGTAAACTTATTCACAGTCATCTATAAAAGCAGATTCTTCTCTGCCACTTGGTTGGTGTGGACTCAAATATTTTTCTCCTATTCAAAGTTTCTTCACAGTATTTCTCAATCTGCTTTTCCACGTCTGAACGCCACTTGAGCTCCAGGAAGAGTGGAAACACTTCACCTGTGCGCTTAAGCCTTCTCTCAGCGGTTTGATAGCATTTCCACGGTTGAGGCTCTATAACTAAAAGCTCAGCCAAACAGGACATCTTCCGAAGAAAGAGTTGTAGACCCTCATCATGGTGGTTTAAGTGAATCCACATTGTGATAGAGTAGCAACACACAGCGTCGAACTTTTGTCGATTATACTGCTCCAGGTACTGTGTAACCTGCCCGAAAGCAGTCTTGTCCAAAACATCCACGCAGGAGTAATTTATAGTTTCGGGAAGTTCGTTCACATCCGTGGCGCGTTGAATAAGCCGCGCGTCTATGTCCACTCCGAGAATCCTCACAGGTCTTTGCAGGCACTCCTCCAAATATTTGTGCAGAAGCTGGGTGAAATCTCCACAGTTGCACCCGACATCCAATACAAGATAGGGGCTTTCATCCAACGAGTCCCCATTATTTAGCCAAACGTCCTTATCCGGCAATAGTTTCACACGTTCAGTTGCTGAATTAAACTGATAATAATTCATAAAGTTTCCATATTGCACGGCGCCAGGATCGTTGTTGCGGATCTCCATGTCCTTAGTTTTCGGCCACGATCAATAACAACGTGCCGAATATTATTAATAACTTTGTTTTGGTTTCTTAGGTTGCCACATCGCCAAAATATACCGCAAAAAATACCAAATTAAGTGTTAGAAATCATTTACAGTCTTGAAAAGTAGTTTTCCAACTCTGCTTGACATTTCGTTTGTTTACGCCGCTTTCGCAAAACAGGTAAATTAGTTAAATATATCTTAATATATGTTGGTAATGACAAACAATTGATGCATCTAGTCACCATGACCGCCACCTTTGACGCCTCGCACACGGAAGGACCCGGATTCGTTGGCATTCGCTTCTGTCAGGAGTGCAACAACATGCTGTACCCCAAAGAGGACAAAGATAACAAAATCCTTCTGTACGCCTGCAGGAACTGTGACTACAAACAAGAGGCGGACTCAAACTGCATCTACGTGAACAAAATCATGCACGAAATCGACGAGCTGACGCACATTGTGCCGGATGTGATATCGGATCCCACGCTGCCCCGGACTGAGGATCACGCTTGCCCGAAGTGCTCTCACCGCGAGGCGGTCTTCTTCCAGGCTCAAACACGACGTGCTGAAGAGGAGATGAGGTTGTACTATGTGTGCACTAATCAGAACTGCACTCACCGCTGGACCGAGTAGATTCCAATGGCCAAAAGGCATGTAATTGTAGATAACTTGGCCCTAACCTTCATTGATAAAACAAAATCCTGGAGTACCTGCCACAAATACATGTGGTCTGTCCTCCAAGCTTTCTAGATACCTGTAACCCTGACCTCCAATAAAAATAAATCCATGCAAATAATATTTTTGGTCTAGAAAGAAAACTCATCTAGACACATTTAATTGAAACCAGAAAGTAAACAAATCAATATAAAGGCAGTTTGTAATATAATACTCATATAGTATTTCCCGAGGTGTGAGAGATTCTCTGTTCAGGTTTGGCATTGAGCCGCAAAAATGTCTCAACTGTTAGTGCTCAATACTTGATTGCTGCTCAATGCAATAACAACCAACCTGCAGTTGCAAATGAATCAATGAATTACAGTAGATGTTTGTTTAGGGAGACTACTTATTCCGCCCTAAAAAGATTGTATTATTCAATAAATAAAACCTAAATATCAACTATGATTATAAATGGAATATTGATATATGAAAAGCATACTCTCTTTGAAAACCTAAGATCATAATGTCTTCTGCGAAACTACTATTGAATATCTACTGTAGTTATCAGAGAGCAGGAGATGAAATTCGATGGAACGCAAACGAATTCCTCAGTACGAGCCCCATTGACATTTTCGCATATTTATCATTGTTCTAAGCTAATCGAAGCTGACAAAAACAAAACCCCCAAAGAGACGAAGAAATGATTGAACAAGTTTCTTGTGCGTATCAAGCGGTTCGCTTTTTGCCATTTGATCGGACCTGGCCGGCTCCGGAACCGCCACCAAGTTTAGTTTGAGCTTAGAACTCGTCGCGACGTGTTGATCAAATCGCTGAGATGTGTTAAGAATACGACTCAATAATAAAAAATAAATAAAAAATTTTAAAAAGGCAAAAAAATGGCAAAGCCAAGGTCGCAAGATGCAGCTGGGAACGGAACGGACCAGACTCCGGAACCCAAGCTTAATTACTTCCAGAAACTATGGCGCTATCGCCACTATCTGGTGATCGAGCCCTTCTTCTTTTTCTACTTTATGGCATCTGTTTTCAATGCGGTGGCTATGCAGAATTTTCCCTTAGACAAAGCTTGCCGGGTTAATCTCGGTTACAATAAGGTGGTCTGTGACACTATGCTGGATAAATCGGAGGTGGGAATCGAGTGCGACGACTTTGATTTCGCCAACACCACCCAAGGAGCCACTCCGGATCTGGCTGACCTTGTGATTGGAGCCACTGGATTCAACTATACGGTTTGCAAGGCGGAATTGGAGGCCCAGATCCTAGCATCCGATGTCTCCGGAAAACGAGCTCCAATGGGTAGAGTCATATATATCATATATGTATAAATAACACGAGTCGTTCATTAAATATACGCGTTTGGTGTTTGGCATTAGCATTGCTTAAATTTCAGGTTTGTGCTTAAATTAAACTCGAATTCTTTTTGGATTTTAACTCCTCTGCATATTAAGTCTCGCCTAACCCATGGGATCTGAGGCATGCGTACACTCCAAAAATAATATGGTATAAGTTTCTTGAAAATCTTAAATAAACTTCAATAAATTACGGTTAAATGTTATTTTTTTCGAAAGATTTTTTCGCAAATCCAGTATTTTTTAAAAGCATATAGTTATTTATAAATTTTAAGCATAAGGAAGAACATAAAGTCGAACTTGAAACTTGATTTTTGGGTTCATTAATCTGACTAGTTTTCGAATAAAATTTATAGACCACTATAAAATTTTGAAAGGTTTAAAATTTGAATGCTTCTGTCAAGTAAAATTAATTTATTTTCTTTAAAAAGTGCCCTCGTGATTACTTTTTCTCTGTGTAATTTTTTGTTTGCTCAGAATCAATGTCTTTTGATGGATGTCGTCGAAAATTAGCAGTTATCCGAACATCTAATTACCGTCTTTAATTGACTCACTCATGATCGCTGGCTTGGACTTATGTGTGTCTTTAGGAGCCAACGAAATTCCCCCATTATACATAGTGCCGGGTGATTAATTTGGAGCCGCATCTAAAGGCCTTAGCCTAGTCGTAATAGCCTCAAACCTGTTCTTTACATTGGATTCGTCTCGAGCGACTTTCGTGGGTTCACTGCCATTGTCATTGCCAAGGCGAGAAATTCATCCGAGCCATAGATAATAAATTAAAATTCCAAATCCAGTAATAGCGGCATCCGAATTCGACACATTCATGAAGATGCTTTGCAGAAATCCGGTTCGAAAGATTCCATGTCTCATTACTTATGCAACAAGTTTATTAAAATGCATTGCATCACAGTTTGATAATTGAGGCTTCAAATAATTGACGAATAATGTCATACATTACATGACAAGAATTTTTATCGTTCATATAAAGAATTCTATTTAGTGAAAAAAAATCATCTTTTTTATTTGACAATGATAACAAGTTCTCGCCCGAAGAACAAGTTATTTTTTTTTCGCAAAACATCTATGGTATGCATTTTTAATATAGTCGGTTTAGCGAAGTCTTAAAACTCGATTAGCGTGTTTAATTATAAACAAAAACAATGGAGGTTTTTTAAATGCAGCTAAATAAATTTACGCTTAACAAAATATAATTCTCACTTTGCTAAAATAATATGGAAATGGAGTTATGTTTTTATTATTTTTTAAAAATATACTTCATAGTCTTATTTTCAGAGTATTATTAAATATGTTTTTTGGATCCTTAGAATATTACTAGGTATTTAAAGGTTAAATTTGAGAAATATAAGTCAGTAGTTTATTTCTCTTGACTTTCATTTCATCAAAAATCTTATAGATTTTTATACCTATAGAATTTAATAATTATGTATTTAAAATTTGTATTATATTATTTTCAGCTGCCATTTTTCCATTGATTGTCCTTCTTTTTGCTGGAGGATGGGCTGATCGCTACAACAAAAGAAAGCCCTGTATGATTCTGCCAATTGTGGGCGAGGCTTTGTCCTTTACATGTGAGTATTACATTTATCTCCACTTAAAAAAGTTATTTTAACATTAAAATATCTTAGGTCAGATTATCTCAGCGATATTTTTCGACTCACTGCCCATGGAGTTTGGAGCCTATTGTGAGGCTATTGTGCCTGCCCTCTTTGGAGGATTAACTTTCTGCTTAATGGCCATTTACAGTTACATCACTATAGCCACTCCGGAGGAGGATCGGGTATTCCGTTTTGGAATCTTTGCCATGTTCGTCACGGGAGTCCCCTTCATAGGGCAACCGATAAGTGGTCTGCTGTTTAGTACCTTGGGATACACTGGTGAGTACGATGGGTTAGTACTTTAAAATAATTTTATTCAATAACATCTTTATAGGGTCATTTGCCTCTGCAATTGTGTTCCAAATCATTGCCATAACCTACATTATCTTCTTTGTGAAAGAGGTCAAGTCACCACCCAAACCGGTGGACTCTCAAACGAATGAGCCTCCTCCACTGCCCTCCACCTTGCCGCCCAAGCAGGGTGCCGAGAACATGGCTTATGAGACCACTAATCTGGATGAGTTGCAGGCCAACAAGAATGTTAACTTCCAGTTGACCCCGCAAATGGAACCAAAAGTCGAGGTTGTGCCACCGAAAAAATCCCTTTTCAAGGAACTATTTGACCCCACATTGGTCTTGGACTGCATCCGGTTTCCGATTGTAAAGCGACCCAATAATGGACGCCTTCTGCTCATTCTGCTTCTGTGTGCCTACTTCTTGACCGTGGGTCCCGTTTCCGGAGAGAACGATTACTGGTACAGGTTCACACTGAAGAAGCTGGCCTGGAACGGCAACGACTTCAGTATATACCTAACCTTGTCCAGTGGAGCGGCTCTGGTGGGCACCTTTATTGGTACCGCCATTCTTAGTAAACTTCTAAAGGTTTCCGACTCCATGATCGGAATTTTGTCCGCCTTGTCCATTGTTTGCTCTCGTGTTCTGTTTGTAAGTTCTTTAAATATTTTAATAATTCTAAAATTATACAATTTATTATTATTTAGGCTTTTGCTACCACTACTTCATCATTTTATGTAGCCGGAGTGGTGGATATGTTTGTCAGTTTGCGAGTGATTGCCATCAAGACCATTGGATCCAGCATTGTTGATGGCGACGAGTTGAGTAAGTTCATATACAGTTTTCTGTTTAAAAGCATTAATAAACATTTATTTAATTACTTACCTTTCAGGTAAAATGTACTCGATCTTTGGCATCAGTGAGCCTATTGCCCAGTTCATTTTCCCGCCCATTTTCAGTGAAATCTACAAGAGCACTGTCGATTCATTCCCAGGTGCCATTTGGCTGTTTGGCGAAATCTTCTACATTCCCAATGTCTTGGTCTTTGTGTAAGTATCCAACATTAATTTTATTAATTGAATGTAATTTATAATGTAATCATTTATAGGCTGTGCTATTTCTTGTTGCGTCGCCGAAAGGCAAAGGAGCAGAAGAACTCCGTTGAGCTGGAACGGAATGGTGCCAATGGTTCTAATGGAGCCAACGTTCCCGATAGCGAAATAACTAGTCTCTAATTTAATAAAAGTCAGTTATTATGTATATTTACGAAATAAATTTGATCTTTTTCCATAAATATTAATTATATCTTTAATGTGATTTCTGTGAAAATAAAAATCGTAATTATTTGCATGTGTTTCACTTAAGTTTATATTAAAGAAACACTTTATTTTACCATTTTATATACTAAAGAGCTATGCCCAGAAGTAACTTTCGGTAAAGAAGGTTTATTTTTGGAAAATCCACCTCTGGCAACGGCCGCAAATTACTTTTATTCGTGTCGAAGCTATTTTAGTTCAAGCCTTCGATTTTGTTACCCTCTCTCCCACCGAAAAGTGGTAGTTTTCCAATCAGTAAATGCATTCAGTTTGAGCAGCCATCTGTCTCTTGTGGTGGGTGTGGGTGGCAATTTTATGTGGGTGGCAGCCACTGCCTTGAAACAATCGGGTGCTAATAATCCCGGGTAATCTGCGTAAGCGTGATTTCCCGGAGCATCCCAGCACACAGACAGGCTCGAAGACATCAGGCATCCTTGGCCATGACATCAATATAAAAGCTGTGCAGGAGCAACAGATGCTCAGAAGTTGCTGAAAGTTTGACAAGAACAGAGTGTTGGGATACACTACCCAGATACCCTACCGGAACTATGATGCGTCTCCTGTTGCTTCCACTCTTCCTGCTCAGCTTAACCATGGCATGCATGGGTCAGACGTTTCAGTACTCCAGGGGCTGGACCAATGGAAAGCGGGCCCTGCATCCTGTCTCGCCACTGATAACAAACGGATACTTCCATCGGAGCAACGAGTTCGGTTTTTCTGATCTCTACGATATGCCAGATGGGAAGAGCGATCGCTGGCTACACATGTACACTAATTTTTTAAATTTTAGTTTATACTATCTTAATATTAATAAATCATTTATAATTTCTTTCAGATGTCTGTCGAAGCTTCAGAAATCATTAATTAATCGGAACCCTGAAGTGAAGTTGAGTTTAAGCCGGGTGGACACCGATTCTGGTGACATCAACATGAAATCCAGACTTAATAACAATAAAATCGACAATGTTCTTTACTCAATTTCCGAACCGAATCGTAATCAACAAACAAATGACATTTTCGAAGAATTTAAAACAACTGGAAGAATTTTACCTGAAACCAACGTCTATGGGAAACAGTAGACATGGCAATCACAACGATATTAAATGACCTATATATTGTTTATGAAACTAGCAATAAATGCTAACAAAAATTGTAAAAAATTGTATATTAACTATTTAAATAAAACCCTAGTTTTGCAAATAAATAAAATTTAAAAAAATGGTTAAAATTTTAATGTTTTTATCCAAATAGCACTCTTATATGGATTTTTCAATATGGATTCATTATTTAATATTAAAAAATGTGCTTTATTTCAAATAAAATCTATAGAGCATTAATAGAAAAATAAAGTTTATTTCCATTTTAGTATATTTTTGTTTCTCAAGGTTCATTAATGATGATATTCACTGAAAAATATAAAATTCAGATTATTTAAGGGCAGACAATTTAGGGACCTTTTAGGTAAAAGTTTCACAAAGTCTAGTTCTTGAATGCTTATTTACTTCTTCAATTAAAAGACTCTGAACTCCAAAAGTAAAATATTTATACATTATATTTAAATTTGAATTGTTACACTGGAAGATGTTTAAGATTTATAAAAAACAATTTTATTTTCTAGCGTATTCTCTAATTAAATGGTAACCAAGTACTGCTATGTGTATGTAGGTACATATTGTACGTATTTAATTAAATCTATTTTTAAAATGTTTATTTTTGGTAAATCCTGAGATGAAAAACTAAAGTCAAAGCTCAATCTGGACACAACAAACCCTCTGGCAATGCTAGTAAATTACTTTTTGGCGCATTTCATTTTATTCTTTTTTTTTTGCGAAAGCTTTTTACTTTCATATACCCCTTTTCGTCGGAATACTGGTAGTTTTCCAATCAGCAAATGCATTCAGTTTGAGCAGCCAGCTGGCTCCTTTGGCGGGAGTGGGAGTGGGAGTGGGAGTGGAGTGGGCGTGGTTGTCTGTGGGAGCCAACAACCGCCTTGAAACAATTGGGTGCTAATAATCCTGGTTAATCTGCGTAAGTGTGTGTTCCCGGGGGCATCCCAGCACATATACAGGCTCGAAGACATCACGCATCCTGGCCATTCAAATTGGTATAAAAGCTGTGCAGAAGCAACTGAAGCTCAGAAGTTGCTGGAATTTTATTGGGAACAGAACACATTTAAATCATTCCACTGCCGGATAGTTCAGTGCCGGGAAACCTTAACCAGAATCGGGACCATGTTGCGTCTCATGTTGCTACCGCTCTTCCTGTTTACCCTGTCCATGGCCTGCATGGGTCAGACGTTTCAGTACTCCAGGGGCTGGACCAATGGAAAAAGGGCGCTTAATACTGCAACACCCCTTCTGGGGAACGGACATTTGCATCGGAGCAATGAGCTTAGTTTTTCGGATCTCTATGATTTTCAGGATTGGAGCAGCGATCGCAGGCTGGAGCGGTAAGCTGTAACGGATTTTCTTTTCGAATTAATTTTACAACGATCTTATTATCGTACTCATTTTTAGTTGCTTGACGCAGCTCCAACGCTCCTTGCTAAGTCGAAATTGTGTTCCAGGAGTGGAATTAAATCTAAATCGGATTGACACCGATTCTGGGGATACCAACTTACATTCCAGACCCAACAACAATGAAAACGAGAACCTTGTCTATTCAAATCCGAAACAAAATAGACGTCAGTCGAATGAACTTCTCGAGGAACTAAGTGTTGCTGCAGTAGGAGGTTCATCGGAGCCGAATGTTTTTGGGAAACATTAACCACTTTTTTATCAAAAAAAAATTTTAAAATCTTGTTAATAAACTAGCAAAAAATGCTACAAAAATGTAAAAAAAAAAATTATTAAAAATAAAAATAAAGCTGTTAAAGAAATAACTTTTTACAGTTGTAACGAAAATTCACTATAAAAATAATAAATTGTTGTTACAAATTTACACAAAGTATAATTTAATTTGTAATTAGCAACATTTTAAACATGGGAATTTACATGAACACTTTTTTAAAATTTGACTGGAATTTTAGCTTATACGCGTCTTACACTATTTATAATTTAAAATGCAATCCGTGGCAGGTATCTCAATGAATTTATTTTTAATTATTGAACGGAACGATTGTTATTGAAAAATAATTTAAAAATTGGAAACATTTAGTACTTTTGCGCCCATTCAAGAGGGGATCCCCTCTTGAGTGTTGAAAAGGTCGAACAACAGTGTTGCAAAACTCCAAAAACAGTGATTTTGGCGAATAAATATTACGATTTATTTTGAACAAATATCGATAGTCCGATATAAACATATAAATATATAGAAGCAGCGAAAAAGCAAAAGAAAGGCGCAGCTCCCAAACCGAAACTGTTTAAAATCGATTTTTTCGCGAACTAAGCCGGAATTACTTTTGCGAAGTCCATACAAATATAATAGAGAGATAATAGATTTATTGAATTTCAGAGTTTTGTGTTGCTTAAATTGGGGGAGACCGTTGTTTGCCAATTCCACCGAAAGATACTTCGAGAACTAATATACAAATATAGTTAAAATGACCAACCTGGAGAAGCAGCACGAAATGGTCAAGCGCAGCCTGGTTCAGTTCATCAGTGGCCATATTCCGGGTGCCGATTTCAGCGTGGTTGATGAAATTGTTCTGTCGTACATCATCTCTATTTTGGAGGAGGCCTCCCAGGATCCATGTTTTGATGTCGAGGGATTTGTTGAGATGATGGGCGCCTATTTCGAGGAGATCTCTACCATCGACCAGGGCGTTATCTGCGAGTGGATCTACAAGCTGGCTAGCGAGCTCACCGAGATCGAGAAGAACCAAGGAAACCATGACGCTATTAACTTGTCTCTCAAGTGGGTTTTAAAAGGGTTTTGATTCAGAAAATTGTACAAAATACCTATTACCATCCTTATGATTTGCTGTACGAATAATAACTTTAAATTTAGTTTGCATTTTGTCTGTAAAAGAGGAATACTTAAAGATTCAACATTTTTCATTTTACTTTCAGTTCGCTGAGCCTCTCAAGCATTATTCCGGAGTCTAAGCTGCGTGCCAGGAACTCTTCAACTTCCGAAAAGGATGAACTTTCCTCGAACAGCAGCAGCAGCGGCAGTGGAGGAGGAAAACGCTCTCAGCATTTGTCGGAGACCAGCGATGGAGGCTCTACTGACAGCTCCAGCTCAACTTGCGATTACTTCTTGGACGAGGCTGAGGTGTTGCAGGAAATGTTTCCTGATACGGCTTACGTTGAGGTGAACATCATTTATACCTTTGCCTAACTATAACTAATTGTTAAAATGCATTTACAGATTAAGCACTGCATCGCTATTTCAAAGGGAGACATTGATAGCGCCACTCAGATCCTTTTACATCGCCAGGAGACCAACCAGAGTCTAACTGACAAGTCCACCACTGGATATATTAAGAAAAATGTGGTTGTAGACGATAATGAACTTAAGAATCGTATAATTGCTAGGTGAGATCGATTATAATTCTTTTAGAAAGGAAAACTTATATCATCATCCTTTTAGGTACTCATATGTGGACAAGAACGCCACCCAACGTGAGTACAAGCCGGTGGTACCAAAAATGGAACCGCGAAAACTGGTCCGCTACCGGGACAATAAAATAGTATCCTTGAAGGGCGAGCGATACACCGAGATTAAGCGCGACGAAGATGCTGAGTTAAAAAAACCCAAGAAGCAGATTCTACCGTAACTAAAGAGGGGCAGGAGCCTCTTCAAGTATTTTATCAAGAAGCAGAATAATCTACACCCGAATAACTTAACCGCACCTATGACACCGATCTACAGATCCACTGTACCCCAACCCGAGCACCCGAGAATATTATGCAATGAATTGCATATCCTTAGAGTGACCACCGCGGCCAGGAGTTATCCATCCCTCCTCCTCCATCAACAGCCAGTGATCCCCGCCAAGCTTAGCCAACGTTTAGATGCTTCCCCAACATGCAAAGACGAGGAACGAAAACGAGAACGAGAAAGACCGAGAGTAGAAGAGTATCCAAATCCAAAACCGATTCCGAATCCGAATGTGAATACGTATCGGTATTCATTTTCATATCCGTTGAGTGAGTATGGTCAGGAGTTTGTGATGATGGTGCTGTCTCTGCTGTTGCTAGTGGACCAAATGTGTCCCGCTCATCTCGCGTTTCCTCGCCCCGAAAAAGACAGAAAGACTTTACATACCAAATTAGTTGATAGTTATGCTTTAGGACTACTTGCTTATACAATTTTTGAGAGCCCAGCGGTCGTCTGTTTATGAGTTTCGATTCTGGAAACGGAATCTCGAGGACTCGAAATCGGTGATCGATCCGATTTATGACGACTGGAGTCGCGCCTGCGCTGTGACAACTCCTCAGTTCCTTACGCAAGCGAATTCGAATCAAAACGAACCGTATCTGTGAATCTCAAAACTGGAAATGTCTCAAATGTCCGTAAACAGTATTGTTATATTTCCTTTAAATTCTTAGGAGTAAGTTGATCGTTTCCCTAGGATTTAACAAATTGTATGTTT
>JAJJHT010003724.1:117321-141802 GCA_021223865.1 Drosophila pandora | reverse complement strand
AGAAATATAATAATTTATAATAAAATTAAATTTTAAATTTTATTTGAATGGTTGTCTTTCATTTATTAGAAGCTATTGTTATTGTTACCTCGGAATATTTTTTTGACAATTAAATGAGTGCCACCCTAGCGGTACAGCCCAGAGATGCGTCGTTAATCTGGAACCAAAACTGACTCATATGAAATATATATTTTAGCCGGCGATTTCACCATGTTGATAAACAACAGCTGACATTGTTTTTACGTTTGTGTTATTTTATTTACGCAGTGCTTTGCGGCAGGAGCAGAGATCGGAGCCCATCAGAACAACCATGCCTACCAGTTCATGGACACGGGCACCTCCATTCTCAGTGTCTTCCGTGGCAAAGGGGCGTGGACGGCTAGGGAGGAGATCCGCCTGCTGGATGCCATCGAGCAGTATGGCTTTGGCAACTGGGAGGACATTTCCAAGCACATTGAGACCAAATCCGCGGAGGATGCCAAGGAGGAGTATGTGAACAAGTTCGTCAATGGAACCATTGGTAGAGCCACCTGGACGCCAGCCCAGAGCCAAAGACCCCGTCTCATCGACCATACCGGAGACGATGATGCCGGTCCCCTGGGCACTAGTGCTCTGGCCAGTCTCCCGCCTTTAGATATCAACACGGACGAGGCTATGCAGCTGGGCTACATGCCCAACCGAGATAGCTTCGAAAGGGAGTACGATCCCACCGCGGAGCAGCTTATTTCAAACATTACATTGAGCTCGGAGGACACCGAAGTGGATGTGATGCTGAAGTTGGCGCACGTGGATATCTACACCAGGAGGCTTCGGGAACGGGCTCGTCGAAAGCGAATGGTGAGGTTCCAAGAGTCCTTTAGAAGCTTTCTATTCTTAATAATATTTTTCTTTATATACATACTTGCCCAGGTAAGAGACTACCAACTGGTCTCTAACTTTTTCCGCAACCGCAACTATGCCCTGCATCAAGGACTGACCAAAGAACAACGAGAGTTCCGGGATCGTTTTCGGGTTTACGCACAGTTCTACACCTGCAATGAGTACGAGCGCCTGCTGGGATCGCTGGAGCGTGAGAAGGAGTTGCGGATCCGGCAGGCGGAGCTGTACAGATACCGGTACAACGGCCTGACCAAGATCGATGAGTGCGTCCACTTCGAGCAGCACGCAGCAATGGCCACTCATCGCTCCACAGGGCCATATGGACATGGAAAGACTGTAAGTGTGGGATACCACTTCGAGGATAATGAAAACGAAATCAATGCCTTTGTCTATGCCTTCGGACTTGTCGGAAATATTCAAGTTTTCTATCATAAGTTTATTATAGTTTATGTTCATTTGATATTCCTGAGGAAATTCGATTTTTTTTCAATTTTAATGTACTTATTGTAAGAAAAATTAGTTTGTAATGTAGGAGTTCGAATGCATAGACTGCAGGTTAGTTGTCGTTCGTCAGTATACTCGGGGTGACTACTTCGTTAAATGAGAATGCATGACGAGTTGAATATCGTGTGTGCTACCTGTTGCTCTTCCTGACCACCATCTCTTACAATCGCTTTCCCGTCTTGTCTCACGATATTCAGCTCCTCTGTATTATCAACACGCCGAACAGCGAGCGCTTGAACGGTTGTATAAGACAATGTTTAACCACAGGACCACACGCAGCCCTCCAATGGAAGTCATCGGCCGCCAAGCTCTTCCTTGCACTCCCCTCTACCGAATCTCAAAAAGGCGTAAGTACCATTACTATAGTCCTTCAGGAGCCAGTCAGGAGTATTAAATTGATAATGTATCCTTTTCAGCGAACTGTCAAGCGGCGCCGAGGCAAGTTCAAGTTCAATCGCACCAAGAAACATGCTCCACACCGCCGACCCGACCTGCTCCGGAGGATCATTGCCCAACAGAAGTTACTCGGATAGCTGTCGGACATTGTCGGCAGCTACGACAACGATGCAGCCGACGATCGGGATGGGAACGGGAGCGGGAGTGGGAATGGGAATGGGGATACTGGACTCGAGCAGCACGGGAGCGACGACGGGAGCGATTTCCGCGGGTATGACGACCTCAGCGCAGGCGAATCTGCCGACGAACTCGGCGAAGGGAAGCCACCCCCAGAACCAAAGCACTCAGCTCCTGCAAAGAAACCCACTGCCAAACGAGGTCGTCGCCGGAAGCAGTGAACCAAGTATGAGTCTGAAGCTTCGCCAGCAACTGGATGATCTGAAACACCTGCCCCAGCCACTGGGTAGTAATCTTCTTAGTCACAACGAGCTTGATGTTTGCAGGAAGCACAATATTACACCCACTACGTACCTTTCCCTGAAAACAGTCTGCCTGAGCGGAGCACCATCGCTGGGCAGTCCCATGGAGACATCGCTGCGCAAGTTCTTCATCAAGTGCGGCTGGCTGAGCCACTAGTATAACCCCTGCCATTTCATATACATAATTTTAAAGCAACACACACACAGGCATTTCCTAAACTAAGGACTTAACTTTATTATAACATCGTTAGCATAAGACCACATATATTTTATACTGTTTAACTTTCTTTGCCATTGAGAGGTAAGAACTAAGAAACTTGTATCAAGTCGAGCTCATTTAGCTGGTTTTGTTCCTTTCGTTGTCGTTGAGAGATGTCCGGGGAATGAGATATTCTGTATTAACTTATGCGTAAGTAGGTAACCCAACCAATTTTTCAATCTTGAATGTATGATAATGGAGTAAACAAATTTGAAGTGTAATAAACTTATTTCAACACTACTCTGTGTTCCTCTTCAAGTTCGCGGCTGGGAAATTAGCACCAAATCGAGAAATATATGTACAATTAATATTTTTCAACTGCCTCCAGCCGCCAAACTGACTGACGCATTGAGTATTTCAAGTTATTTCTGTGAGTCGCGTCGATTACTTCAACAAACTATACCTTACAAGCCTTCTTCGAAAAATAAAATGTAATGTATTTGTCTCTTGAATAATTTATGAAAATATATATTAGGAAATTCAATGTTACAAAAAATCATTTGCCTTACATTTCTTTATACAAAGTCTATACGATTTTAAAATGTATCTCAAGTCTTTGTGAAGCGACCTACCCGAATGTATCTTATCTTACGATGGTCCAAAGCGGCGACCTCGGAAATATAATCTGTAACCGTATCACCTACAAAAATATAGAATATGGATATATAAACGGATTTATTCACTTTGGCCTTACAACTATAGGTGATGTGATGCTCTTGGCTGCCAATAATAGTTGATGCACTGCATCACTTGTTTCGCAAAAAGTAGCGATACAATGTATTTTTCTGGCCCCCACCACTGGCTGTCGTTGCTGCAGCTGGCGCGGCACTAGCATTAGCCCTTCTTTCACCGCCGTTGGTTTGCTCCACTGCCGCCACCAGTGAGGTGCGCCACGAGGCGATTAGCTCCGTCTGCAACTCAACAGGTAGTTCCTTGAAGACCTCCGCATCCACACCAGCTGGACAGGCGATGTCAGTCAGGCTGCTGGTGTTGGCGGTGGTGGTGGTAACCATAGCTGCAATGGGCGAGGCAAAAGCCGTTGTTGGAGTACTTGGCGCGCTCATTGCCGAGTCGTCCATGGGTGAGGGCAGTGGCGAGGAGGCAGTAGAGCTGGCGTTCGAGCTGAGGCGGCTGGTGGTGCGCGTGGACAAAAAGCGAAGGCTGCCGTCGATCCGCTGCATTAGCGTATTCGGTGGCTGGACGGTGCGGAAGCGAGGAGCCGCCGCCGATGTGGAAGCTGTGGGCGTTGTGCTAATGGGGAAGTCCTTCTCGCTGTCCCGCGAATTCAAACGCAGATCACAGACGCGCAATTTGCTGGGCGAGGCGACATCTGCGGCATTCTCCCCAACATCCGCTGCCAGTCGGCTGCGTTTGGACACGAGTAGTCGGCCAACGCGACTCTTTTTCGGTGATGGCTCCACCTCCGTCTCAGAAAAATCGCTGAAATCCGAATTAGTGGCCGCCGATTCCGAGCCATTGTCCATCATCATCGGCACCGGCGATGCCGTGGTGGCCCGTCGCCTGTAGAACTGATCGCTCGGCTTGAAAGTAGTTGGAGAGGATCGAAAGGCGCTTTCATCCGAGGTCGGGCTCTCGGCTGTGGGACTCGTGAGGCTTGTATTTGTCAGCGAGGTTATAGATTGAACCTCAAGATCCGCCTTCTTGATCAGAAAATTGGCAATGGACGAGGAGCCAACCTTCCGTTCCTGGAACTTGGAGAAGGCCAGTCCGAGCAGGGTGATATTAAAGGGTTTGCTCAGATCCACAATTCGCTCAAACAGGCGCATGACAATTTTAAGAAGTTTATCTTGTGCTCCGTCCGCTAGTTGGACTTTGCTCACTCCAGTTTCTCCTGGACACACGGACGTTTTAAAGAGAGAAGGCAGGATGTTGGCTTGCTTGGTTTCTCGATGACTGCTTTTCTTCTGAGAGTCGAACTTGCGAAGCACCACTTTGATGGATATGGGAATGCGTCCGTCCTCTGAAACCTAAATAAAAGATTTTGAATGAAAACTTTCTTTAAAAAATAAATAAATAATAAAATACCTGCTCAACCAATCGCTTCAGAAGCATCCGGAACCTTTCCTCAACGTCTGTGCGCACAGAAATGGGCTTGCAAGAGTCTTCCATGCCAATGGTCTTTGGCTTCCCAGTTGGACGCACCAAGCCCGTGTCCCGACCAAAAGCCAGATCTCTTAGCCTAGTGGCAGTTTCAAAGCCAAACTTCTTTCGCATCACGTCCATATCACACTGCTGCAGTTGCTCCACCGTGGACATACCAGCCTCCAGGAGCAAACATTGCGTTTTCTGACCAATTCCCGTGATTCGCTTTAGATCGCCCAGTTCCCGCATAAATTGCTCGGCGTAGGTCGAAACGAGGACAGTTTGTTGATTCGGTTTGTGGCTGCTGCCGACGAGCTTCGCCAGGAGTTTGTTGTAGGAGATCCCGGCACAGCAAGTGATGCCCAGCCTAAGCTTAAGCTCCTCCCTGATTTCCTGAGCTATCCGCGAACCAATGGCCAGCCTCTGGGCACAGCCACAATCACAAGCCGACAAGGGAGTACCGTCCTCCGGATAGATATGACCCACGGCTGGTTTCTGCTGCGCCTCAGCGTTGTGGGCCTGACGGAGCTCCACCAGGGACGTCACATCCATAAAGTTCTCGTCGAAGCCCAGCTTCTCCACCAACGGCGTATAGTTCAGCAGCAAGTCGAAGATCTTTTGCGACATCTGTCGATATGGCGCAAGATCTTCGCCGTTGACTAGAACCAAGTCCGGGCATAACCGCTGCGCCTCCTCGATGAGCATCAGTTTGGAGACACCTCTGGCTCGGGCAACATAATTGCAGGTGACTACAATATTTTTCTGTTGAATGCCAAGGGCTTTGGCGCGTAGCGTTGGATCCCGGATCTCCTCCACCTGTGCGTAGAAATAGTCCATGTCCAGATGGATAACGGTGCGCTGGTGCGCCTCGCTCTTTCCGAGCACGCTGGCGAAGTCCATGGTGGTTGAGAGCGCCTGCAATTGCACAAAATCATGAAATGCTTCATACTATGTGTGATGCAAAGAGTTACCTACCTACCTAGTATTTTATATTTTTTAAAGTAATTGAAATTTATGGAAAAAATAATTTGTATTTTTAAACCTATTTTTTTTTTGCTCATTTTGTCTATCATACCCTTGAAAACAAGAACTGCACAGTATAATGATGCAAGTCGAGTGACTGGCGGCGAAACAAAGCAAAATCGCCGAGACAGAGAAATCTGGTGCTGCCACTGTTGCTTCCACCCCGCGTCCCCTGCTTAATTCCAACTCTTCTTCTTCTTAGCCCGCTGCCGACTTTCTAATCAAACAAACGAACAAAATATTGGAGCCACACACACATATATTGTTGAAAAGCGTGCCGGCTAAACATTTACACAACAAAATATTGCACAAAGCCGTGTGTTTGGCGATGACGCATTAGTTAATGGCCAAGAAAACAGCAGATTTCAAGGGATTCCGCACGGTATGCCTTCCAGAGTGTTCTCCAAGGCATTTTGGTCTTTCTCTTTGCTGTGCTTCGTTGCCGCCAGTTGGGGGCCGTCTGTACGACACTTTAACAAATAAACAACGCTAAATTATGCATATTTACCTCAAAAACTAAAAAACTGCAGCCACTGCGCCATCAACAAAAAACACTAGTGGTGGAAGTCAAGAGATTAGTTGTGGAGCAACATCGATACCAAAACATTGGCATTATCGATGTTTTCTATGACCGGCTAACATCGATAATGTTTTTTCTTAACAGAACCCTTTTCCAAAAGCAAGTTGTCCTAAATCCATTGAAACGGAAAGTTGCAAAGGTTAAATTAAATTTTTAATTAATTTAGCTCTAATTTAAAATTATAAATATTGCCGGATCTTATTAAAAATATGGACCAAACTTCTGGTAACGCTGGGATGATTTTCAGTGTTGGAAAGAACTACAATTTAAAAGTAGCCCAATTAAGCGCCATTTGCCCCACTCTATTCGTTAAAAAAAAACCAAAAATTGTAAAGTATCACCATCTTAAAAATCAATTTTCAAAATTATTACTCAGCTTCTTTCTTATAAGTACTACCCTATGGTGATTAACTTAAATTCGATTTCATAATCTTCGTTGAGATAATGGCCTAAGCACAAGTACAAGAAGTTATAATATTAATTAAAATTTAAACTAGAAATCTCTTGTTATTTGTGCTGGCAATGCTAATATAATATAAGTTAATCTATCCAGTTTTTTGAATTATTAACCTAATCTTACGAAATGTACTCCCTAAATGAACTCCCCCTAAATTTAAATGAATATATGAATATGAATATTTAAGACAAGTTTTTATAATTAATTATTGCTTCCGAATATAATTACTTCAAAACTGGTTCAGGTATTTGGCAAAATATTATTATGCAAGCTTTAGATAATTTCGCAGCGTTAACGTAGAGCTTTGATCGTTGTGGCATGTTTCTTTCTAAACAATAGCTTTCTTTTAAAACTGGTCCGAACCAATTGGTATAAATACGATGATCTAAGCTTTATTAGCATCAAAAATTAAAACAATGAAGTACTTTGCTTTGGTCGCTTTCCTGGTCCTGGCCATTTTGGCTGTTGTGCAAGGATCCCCCGAACCTATTGGTCCTAATACCCTCGCCTCTGCCGCTAAAGGAAAATAATCGATTATGTTCTGGATTATGGATTAATGGATTAAAAATACTTTTAAATTGCGAAGTTTTGAAATCATTATAAATACTACCAAGCAAAAGTTAAAAATAAATATTATTTGATTACTTGTTTACTAAAATGTGTCTTATTAACAGATCCTATTAACTAATTATAATTATTGGCAGATCAGATGACGCGCATAGACATTTGAAAGACAGTTTTGATTTTTTGCATAAAGCAGCCTTACTGGTAAAATTTTAATAAACAGTATTCGATAATATTTAGTCAAAGACTTAACTGGAATTTTTGAGACATTTATGGTTTTTTTATTCAGCTTTGTTTTGTTCCACATGTGCTAATTAACTTAGAAGCAGTGTTTAAAAAAAAATAATGCGATTCACAAGTTTTATAATTAAAAAAAATGTTGTATATGTAAAACTCTTTTTAAAACGGGCCAGAATCAATTGGTATAAATACGATGATCTAAGCTTTAGTAGCATCAAAAATTTAAACAATGAAGTACTTTGCTCTGGTCGCTTTCCTGGTCCTAGCCATTTTGGCTGTTGTGCAAGGATCCCCCGAACCTATTGGTACTAAACTCCTCACCTCTGTCGCTAATGGAAAATAATCGACAATAATGGCGATTTATAAATACAAAGCTTAATCAATTGTTGTAAATATTTATTCACATGGATTAAAAATACTCTTAAATTGCGAAGTTTTAAAATCATGATAAATACTAACAAGCGAAAGTTGAAAATAAATATTATTTGATTACTTGTTTACTAAAAAGTGTCTTATTAACAGATCCCATTAACTAATTATAATTATTGACAGATCAGGACTTAACTGATCTGTCACATTTGAAAGACAGTTTCGATTTTTTGCATAAAGCAGCTACTGGTAAAATGTTAATACACAGCATTCGATATTTAGTCAAAGACTTAACTGGAATTTTTGAGACATTTATGGTTTTTTTATTCAGTTTTGTTTTGTTCCACATGTGCTAATTAATTGAGAAGCTGTGTTTTTTTTTTTAAATAATGCAATTCACAAGTTTGATATTAAAAAAGCTTTTATGCATATACAAAAATTATTATAAATACATCTGGAATCGTTCAGACTGCATCGAAAGCCCACAGAATGAAGATCTTAGCCTTGTTCACATTTTTCATTGTGCTCTTGGCCGTTGTCCTGGCCCAGGATCTTCAACGTTATAATCGAAAACTCAAGCCAGGCTTTCCAGTTTCGAGCAATCCTGGATAATCTTAAGAAAATTACTGGATAATTAACAAATAAATAACAAAAAAAAAAACATGGTGATAAATATTACTTTTAGAAAAAGTGTAGTTTTAGAAAGTGTTTAATAATTAAGGTAAATGGTAACATTACCGTTCCGGAATCCGGATTTGAGTTATGGCCCTCTTCAATTAGCATTTTAGAAATCTGAACATCGCATGTCAGCGCATTTATTGTTATTACAATAATTTTACGAGCGTCCAGCCGCGATTTTTAATGATATTCATGAGTTTTATATTGGCAAAGTCTTGTACAAGATAAAGGCGCGCACAAAAAGAAGTATAAAATAAAATAAAAGCACCCAAGGTGGGTGGAGTTTTCCTGGCGACTGCTAGGGGATAGCGATGGTGTGATGGTGGTGGTGGTGGTGTGGAGTTTGGTGGTGCTGTGGTCACGCGCTTTCATGCCAGTCGCCCAAGAATGTGGGGCAGCGCAGCTTTATGGCTCTTGTTTGTGGTATTGCCTGTGGTGTCGTATGAAATGCGCTCGGAATTCGCCAGCAGCAAAAGTAACAAAAAAAAGGAAAAAATTATATTGGACAGGCCTTCGCCTTGTTGTCCACTCCTCCTTGCCTGGGCCCGAGATCGTCCTGCGCCTGTGATAATCGCCCCGCTGGCTGCTTGACAGGCAAACAATGCTGTGAATTTGATTAAAATCAGCCAGCGTGTGCGTCTCCACTTCACTGCTCCTTCAGCTCCTTTGGCTGCTTTGTCGTTATTGGAGCACTCACAGACTACCCAGCATATGGGTGTATTTTGGATGTAGTTTAAGCCAGGCTTACGGCTTATGGCCGGAGCTCGTTTGCTGCCCCGCTGCAGGCGGTGGTTCCGCTAATTGCGAATTGCCAAATTTGGCATGGGAATATCGAGAGGAGCCAGCCACCCGATAGAAATATGTATTTCACCTTTGAAATACTGAATCTGGATGGCAGGCATAATACGGAAAAATGCATTTCTTTCTCCATTTCACTGAATCACTGCTAATGAGGTCCTATTGCCAGGACGTTCTATTCCTTGTATAATTTTCATTCTAAGCTACCTTTATTCACTGGGCATGAAAAATGCCTCTTAAGCTCTGGAAGGACTTAACTAAAAGGACTATGTAATCGGCATTAAAATTCAAATTTAATATTTGATAACACTTTGTTAATATTATTAACTGAATAAAAAATAATAAATAGCTAATTTTTTAAGAAAATTAAAATGAATATCATAAAATTCATTTATAACATTTTTTTCAGTGATTTCAGCTTCATTTGCTGATTTCTTGTGAATTTGCAATGAGACTAAAAACTAATTAGTTGGCTGGATTTGGGTCCTGCCTTTGCCATTTCTTGCTCTGTTCCAGTGGAGCGTTAATTTTTCCTCTGAATTGCACACAGGAGCCTCTGCGCGGGAAAAACGAGGCGGAAGGTGTGGGAGTGGATGTATCCGCACACCCACACACACATACATATAGACAAAAAGATACAGACAGACTGCAGGATCATCCGTACGGCGTAGCAAAACGGATGTTCTCGCGCAGCGTTGGCTCCGGTTCCCCGGTTCCCCGGCTCCCTGACCACCTCCTCCTTCTGCTTTTAGCCACCACCCCACCAGGTCATCCTGGCAAGCCTCAATGGTTGGCTCGCTATTTTTTTTTTGTGCACAGGGGGGGATAGCGGGTGGTGGCGAGGGGCAGCAAAATGTTAATAAATCTTATTTTTATCATTTGGCTATAAATACTGAATTTTTAGCTCCGGCCATGCTCAATTTATGGCCATTATTTATGTCGGAAAAGCGAAAACCTCAAACATGTTGCCACACTTTTTGCTCCCTCACCCACCAGGGGCTGCTATTGCTCCTGCTCCTGCTGCTGCTCCTTGGATCCTGGATCAGTGGCCTGCATTGTGCATCCATTTTATTTGCTGTATTTTTGGCCAAGAGAAAGAAAGATACACAAGCCATATTATTGCAATTTTCCAGTTGCTCCGCCCACGCCAGCAAAGCCCCCAGAGTAAAAGGAAACGAAACAGAAACGAAACCGACCGAAATGAAATATGAAAAATTGCATTACACCTTAATAAACACCTCACCTGGCGAGCCCGCAAAAGTGGGAGTGGGAGTGGGATCTCGAAGCTTGAGGAATGGCTCTATATCTCTCCAATCGCAAGCGCTGGAGCTCCTCCAGCCTTGGCAGCTGTGTAAGCCCCGCAGTTTTGGCCATAATGAAGATTGTCTGTGGCCTAAGTGGACGCACGTTGCTCAGCGGCTCAGGTCCCAGATGGATGTGCTGCCAGTGAATCTGTATGTGGATGTAGATGCAGTGGATGCACTTTTAAAAAATATATATAAATTCTTTTGATTTTTAGGAAATAATTATGTGTCTAAGCAGGCAAGCTTTAAATAGTTTTAATAGTTCTATTTATTTCATAAAATATATTATCATAACCAGCTAATATTTTTTTCACTGTCAAGAGCTTGATGTCGGCTGACCATGGGAAGCTGTCCTTTTCAGGTGGTTGGGGGCTTCCAGAGTCCAAACAGGTAAGCGACCGATCGCGATCACTTAGGCGCTCATCTGGCATAAAATTGTTAGAAACGCCCCGTGTGTGTGCGCCCCCGGGTAAATTGCCTCCCCCACCTCTTCCTCTGCCTCTGCCTCCTCCTTATTGACCCCATCCTTTTTTGGCTCAGTGATTCCTCAGTTTATCCTCATCCTGGCCATAACGTTTTTGCCATTAAATTAATAAATTAATGCGATCGTGCAATATTCGATCATGTGGTCTGCAAGTTTACCATTTCATTGGATCCTCCTCGTCCTCGTCGGTCGATCTCCTTGGGGTGGGCTGTCAGAATTTCCAAAATCTCAATACAACCGTTTATTCGTCGCTGTTGCCATCAGTAAGAAGGTTGTTGGTAATCATACATTTTCAAAAACTACAGGGGACTGCGACAGTGTTTTTGATGATATTAAAATGCTAAAAATTTATTTTATGGTTTTTTTTTTAGCTTATAAAAGAAGTTTAAAATTCCATGGAATATTCCATAAAATAATATTCAAAAAATATATATATAAAAATAATATAACATGAAATCCAATTAAAAAACTGATAGGGTAGAAAATAAAATTATTTTGTCATAGTATAATGTGTTATAGAGATCAATATTTTTTTTTAAATTATTATTTCCTATTTGGAAGACCCCAAAACCACTGTTCCTGGCCCATGGCTTTCAGTCTGAATCTTGAGCACAAATTCGCCCGGAGAGTCTTGCACACTGAACACTAAAAATCGCGTTGCACCGAGCTCTGGTCGTGATCCCAAAAGTGGGTGTTGCTAAGTGTTTTTATTTTTTATTTTGTGCTTTTTTTTTCTTTTTTTGGGGGCCTGGATGCTGCAGACGCAATGGCTGGTTGTTGGCCGTTCGCCGAAGAACCAGTCTGCCATTTTACAAGCCACCTTCTGCCCCTCGTGCATCATTAACGCTTTGCAACTGCAGCAGCAGGGAGAGGGAATAATTGCATGGATGGAACTCGAGGCCGTTCCCTGGTTGCAAGTTGCAAGTTGCCAGTTACCAGTTGCCAGTTGCTGGTTGCTGGATCGCTGGCTTGGCTGTGTTGCTCTGTTAATTTTACAGCCATGTCTGATATTGCTAAATGGCTGTGAGTGGATTCGTTTAAGCACCAATTTTATTACCAACAAGCATCACGTTGCATCTGCATCGGTTTGCCTCTCTCTTGTTGCTGTTGCTGTTGCTGTTGCTGTTGTTGTCGTCTCGTTTGAGCCTGGCCCAATGGGGCATGGCTCTTAGCTCGACTCTTTTTTTTTTTTTTGCTGGCTTAAACTTAAGCCCTGGATGTGGCTGTGGATGTGACTCCTTCTGTTGCCGCTGCAAGTGGAGAGATCCAATCAGGTTGCGCCTTTTTGCTTCAGTTCCAGCCACAACAACAACTTCCCACTTGTGGCCATTACTGCAGTTGTTATGGTTTTTTCCTTGTTTTTCCGCGTGCATATTTTGCATTTGGTGGGAGCAAAAAAAAAATCACAAAAAAAAAACAGGAGAGGCTGAAAATAACAACGCCCCTACAGCTGCCATTAATCGTTAATCACTTTACATTGCACTCAAATTATATATTTATTGCATCCAAAAATAATTTCTCACTTTTATTGCTCCTTAAGGGATTGGAAAGCTTAGATCCGAATCGAAAAACATGCTTAATAAATGCTCGATTTAAGGTAAGCTATAATAATACCAGAAGTGAAAGATATTCCACTGAGTTTCTTACTCCAAACAATCCCCTTTAAAATAAAACAATCATAGAAAGGTCTACAATTCCATGAATATTATTTCATATTATAATGAATTCAAACTTTTCAATTCAATTTATCAACTCGCGATTGATTATATTTTAATATTCATTATTTAGATTATAAATGTGTTAAACGTTGTGTAAATTGAAGCTGATATTAAATTAGTGATATGTCATCGGTTGGACATTACAGACAGATATAAACATATAGCAGTAATACCCGTAATATTCGTATTATAGCAGGTAGTTATCGAATCTTGTCAATCGTCAGATCACATTACACTTGATTGCTGATTGGCTCGCGTTTTGTTGGATTTGTTTTCCAATTCTGACGCCGCTCGATGATGATCCCCTTTATAGGTTAACTCATGCTACATATCAGCATTTGGAGCTGGCATTCGAATGCTCAAACGACAGATGAACGGACTGGGCAGTTTATTTAACCACACTCATTCATCATCACCTAACTAGTTATGTTACTTCTAAGTTTCTGCTAAGGAAGCAGCTTATACTTCTTAATTGTATATGTCTAATTTTAAGCGAACGAAACTGCGCAGGAGCAGGAGCAGGAGAAGGCCAGGTCAGGAGGAGCAGGCTAGGACTTATTACCATTATTATTTTTTGTTATGTTTTGCGCTATTACTGAGAAATTTTATATGGTTTCTTTTTACATAGCCATGCCCAGCGGGGCTGCCGCGAGTAATTATGATTTTTGGATTGTCCGCAAAGCGTTTATCATCATGGAATTTCAATTTTTAAGACATTTTAAAAATTGTCAATTCGTTTAACTTAACCAGTCGCCCTTTAATTTTTTTTGTCACTCATTGAATTGTTATGAACTTCATTTTCTCTATATATTATTTTTTTTTCTGTTTAGTTTTTGTTTTGAACTAGTTTTAAGCTTATCCTTGTTTAACATTAGAGCTACGCCTGATGGATGATTGTTGAACTTTGTTTTAAGAAAAGTATCTTTCTTTAGCTTTATTGGCTGTTTCAGTTTTAGAGAGCTTAAGGCCCCCTATAATTTATGTCCCACATTATTTTTTTCATGTATTTTGAGAAAGGATCTCCATGCTTAACAATCTATCACGTATGTATTGACAAAATATTACATATTGTACTCTAATAGGCTTCATTTAATTTAAAGTTATTCATTTTGTACGCCTACCACGAATGGAATGGTAATAACCTAAAGCTTAAATCGAAACTAACATCTATTCCAAGACTAATGGAAAACTATCAAATATATACTAACTTAGCCATTGGAGAAAACAAATTACGGCTCATTGTGCGCCAGGGATAAGGTTTCACTTCCAGAGGGGGGGAGTTCCTTAGCCCGGGACAATGGACCACCCGGCCGGCTTTGTTTTTGGACCGAATTCTCAACTGGGGGATTTTTTTTAAACGCCAGTCACGTGCCATCAACGACGACACTTTTGACATATCCGGCGGACCACACGCGCCGCTGGCAACCCACTTTTGTAGAAAAATAATACCACCCCCATTCGGAGATCCTGCGGGCAAGTGTCAGGCAAAAAATTAGCGCATCACGTGCATCTTCGGTGCCACAATATCCTTTAACTGCCAGCGCGATGCTATCCTTATCATAATCGTTTTAGATTTCGTTTAATATGTTAATCTGTGCCAAGGCGATGGGTGTGTCCTTTCACCCTTTGCTAATAGGTTTTTATTTTATTCAAGTTACAACTGAACCTAAGAAATTATTTAAATAAAATAAGTGGAAGTTTGGTAGAAACAGTAAGCTTAGTAAGAGGGTTCTTAAGAATCCATAAACCACATATCAGACTCTTCATTAGGGAATCATTAAAATGAAAATCCTCCTGTTTTCCAGAGTATTTTCCATATCACTTTTCCTCCGACACTGATTGCTTCTTCAACATTTTATTGGGGGCCATAAAAATTATTTGTCCTGGCCCGATTGGAGTCCACTTAATGGACAACGAAACGAGCAGCCAGAGCATCCATAGCATCCAGTCGCATAAAAATCAACGAAAAGGCTTTAAACAGCCATAAGAACTGCAACCACTTATCGGTGGATGGTGGACGAAGGATGGGGACTGCTTATCTGTGGAGAACGAACTAATTACTCCCCTGGAGTGGCATTACTCTCTCCCATATTCTGGCCCCACTTCTCCATTTCCCTCTATCGGTTTTATGTTCGCGTTAATTACCTGGCGCGGAGATTTTCCACTGCTTACGTTTTATTTTTATGGCATTTCCCGGTAAGAGCCGCGTGAAAAGTTCTTCTCACTCGATCGAAGTCATCATCGGATGACTGTGGCTGTGTAACCTTTAACCTTTTTTTTTAATGTCCACTGTCTTCTCACAGTGCTAAAGTGCAAGGTCTCATGTCCTGGCTAGGGGAATAACAAATAGGGGATTAAGGGTTGGAGTTGGGACGTAATGCTGAGGGGATTTATGATGGGATATGAAATTTGATACAGATTTATGAGATTTTAATGTTCGTGGTGAGGACAATTTAACAATCAAACTGCAAGTCTTTTTTTTTATACAATTATATAAAAAGGTTTACTAGAAAATGTTAAATGATATTAGTATCTATAAGTTTAGTTGTTGAATTAAATGTTCAAAGATTTCAAATTAATAGAGGAATTAAAAGTTATTGACTTAACAACAAGCAGTTTTCTGAGTTAAAATGTAATTGATTATGAAGTTTTGAAAGTTTTCCATTAAAAAATAAGTTGAAAAGCCTTCAGATTACCTTGAATCCTATTTCAATTAATCATTATCCTTGACTTCCCAGCTAGCCAATTAATTTTTGCTTTAAAAGGATTATGTTACATCAGGTTAAAACTGTTTATGAAATCTTGGGGTGGCTGCCAAGTGAATCCTGTTTGGAAATGGTTTTTTATGCCCTGATTTCTCACACAGTGCCATCCATCCATCTATTCATTGATTGCTCATTTATAATGCCTCCCCCTTGGATGTCAAGGGAAATACAGGAAAATAGCTCGGACGGGCATATTGTGGCAGTCAGTTAGGCAATTTCCCATACGCACACGCCCGTCAAAGCCGCCACACCCACCACCACCGACTAGGCAGGACCAGGCAGGACCAGGCGCATAGTCCTCTAAGTTGCACTTTCCACCACCCAGCTTTGTGGATGAGCTGCAGCATCCGAAGGACACCAGCCAAGGCTAACGGCGAGGCTAAGCGGATATTCATTACACGAACCGCACGCTGACACGCGCCACCGCTTTAGCACCCTCTCCAGCGGCTTTTCGTCCTTTTTCCAGGGCCGGAATCCTTGGTCCTTGGACGAGCTTACACTTTACATATGTCACGGATATCCCCGTGGGAGGGTTTGTCGCCATTTGACTTTTGAGCGGAGTCAGTCCACTGATCCTGTTTGCTGTAAATAATGCGATTAACGGCATCACGCAGCCAGCTTCTGATCCTTGCCCGATTTTTGCCCGATGGGGGAGGGGGCTGGCTTGGGCCAGGTCCTGTTAATGAGCCGCCGAAGGAATTGCGCTCCAGCGGCAGCTTCCCGGATTAGTGCTACAAATTCGCGCCTAAGCATGGTGTGAAATATGAAAACGTACACCGGGGGAAAATCCTACAATGGTAATATTTGATTTATGATTGTGAGATTTTTGTCAGGATTTAGAACTGTGTTTGAGATTTGGAATATTAAATAATTATAAACATGAGGTTTTTATGAACTAATTTAAAATGTTTCTAAAGTTTATAATTTCTTAAAATGCGCCATTTATAATATTTTTAGATCTAAACCAAAAATGTAGAATTTTTTTTATTATAAAAGGGTATAAGATTTACTTTATATACTCTCTTTAGGGTTTATTATTTAAAAATAACTCACAAACTGCTTCAGAATAGAATAATATTTTCAAATTAATTTTTTTTTCAAGTGAACAATTTTTTAGGGGGTTGGAGGAAATATGAAAAATTATTGCCTCGGTTTCGGTTTCGGTTTGGACCTGGTTTGGGTTTGTCATTGTCTATTGCCATTAAAGTGTCTTCAGTGCTCCACGACGTATGCCATTCACTGGCTTGGAAGTAATTTTTATTAACTCTGCCAAAAGTGCACAAAATAATCGCATTAATGCCAAAGCCCCCCAACTCCCCCAGTTAGCCACGTGTGAGTTGACTAACCGTCTGAATGAGTATCTGAATGACTGAATGACGGGTTGACTGACTGACTGACTGACAAACTGAGTGTCAGGTCGGTGGTGTCAGTGTCGTGAGTTCTCTGTTCTCAGATCTCACAAAGGTTGGGAAACGCCAGCGGGTCTGGGTCGGAGTCAGAGTCTGAGTCTGAGTCTGGGCCCTCAACTTATAGATTTTCCCTGCACTTTTGTCTTTGGGCGTGTCGCGCAAAGCGTTTTTGGAAAATCTCATTTTCCAGCCAGGCGCAGTCTAGAGCCAAGTGTGCGAAAATTTGATAAACGCCGACCCCCAAAAGGCGCATGATTTATGGATCGGCATTGGCTAAAAATCAGCTAAATAAAATCGGGTAAAAAAAAAGAGGAAATAAAGGAAGAAACCAACCCGTAACCTGGCTCTCTAAGCCGCACTTGGCTAAAGGCGAACGGCGAAGGGGGTGTGACCGCGGCTTTGCACCGTAAAGTGCTAAAAAAACGCTCAATAAAACCACACATAAAAATTGACTAAATACAAAACATGACAGACGGCGTGCGAGTATTAATAATAATGCGTTCGGCCGACGGCCCAGTCCGATTTTCGGCCCAGTCCTTCGCTTTTTATATTATTTTTGCTGGCTGCCGCTGTTGTTTATAAAGTGCAAAAAACGTTGTACTCTTTTTCACATTCACATTCGATAAAAATCGCATGATCATAAATTTACACTTTGCACAGCCTCCTCGGGAACGCCCACCAAAAAAAAAAAAACAACAAAAACCATACGAAGGGGGAGAATGCACATCGATAGGGGGTGGGCTATGGATAAAAGGGGCAGAGAGAGGTTGGGGCAAGGGTTGGAGGTGGCATGGGCGGGTGGCACAAGGGGGGGCGTTGGAGATATGCACGCAATGGTAACGCCAATTGCCGGCCCCTGGGACGCGTGAACGATTGGTAAATTGTTGTGGTCAGACTTGCCACAGAATCGGCTTTGAATTCGAATCGCAATCGAAGTCGTTTCGCATTGCCTTCTCAGGGGTCCTGTGCGTTATGCTTTCTGGGGAACTGCAATCAGAAGGGCCTTTTAATAAGAAAAGGATTCGAATGAATAGTACTTATTAAAGTCCATATATAATAGAATAATCTGTAATAAGCTTTACTAAATCTAAAATATTAAATCAATATTAAATTATTCTATGAAACTAATTATTATATATTTTTAAAACATTTCTTAAATATTTTTTGAATCTATTACTATTACTATTTTAATTTTAGACTGAACTTATAGCCTTTAAAATATTAGTTAAAATATTAAACCCAAAATACCCTTTTCAACACCCCTTTCCATATCCCTAGAATTGTGGAATAAAACTGCATTTATTGCCTTTCGATTTTGATTCTTTTTACAAATCGTTGAAATATTTTTCACAGAAAAGCCGCGTGCGCTTTACATTTCAAATGCGAAATTTTTGGGCGGTGGTGGGCGGAACTGGCCACGCCCACACAGCTTGCGGTGTGAATTTATTTAATTGCCAAGCGTTTTGGGCGCGTTTCGAGTGCGATTTGTGGCGCGTTTTCTGACGCTTTCGATTCGATGATGTCCTTTTCCCTCGACTCTCTCTCTCGCTATCTCTCTTGGCCACTTTCTTGCCGTCTCTCTCGATGGCTTATCATTTTGACCAAATCATCTGGTGGTGCATAATTAATGAGCTGCACATAATTTGCATATTTCTAATTTAATCAAAATGATTTGATTCGCATACCCCTGTAATAACAACAACTCAGTACAGTAACAACCATCGAAAATGCAACAATAACAAAAACAAGCTGCAACAGCAACAACTGCTGCTAGCTGCTATTGTGTGATGCATGTGCATGTCGCTGCAACATTATAAATAAATCAAAATACAATTTCTCAGAAATTGCGATGCCCTATCGAAATCCAGCGAGCAGAGAGACCCCCAAACATAAACACGGGCAAAATTTCCACCCGAAACATGTTGATAGGTGCACTGAAAGAAAATATTTCAAATTACAGTTCATACTTAAATATGATTGGCTCTAAAATACATAGAAACGACAGTTAAAATAGCTTGAAAATTATAATTTTCTTATGAATATAAACTAATATTCTCTTAGTGTCCTTCCAAATGGGTAAAGAGGGGCTGAGTCGGCGATGCGGGGGTGGACCAAGTCGGATGTGTTGCACTTATATGGCAGTTGTGGCAAGGTCTACGCAAATGCAAACGCCACATACCCACGACCACGGAGGGTAACATGCAAGAAGTGCCAGCAACGAAGGCGGAAAATTCGATGTTCAACTAGGTGCCCCCTTCCTGGTCTTCCCCACCTGCCTGCCATCCTGCCTGGCAGTCTTAGCCAACTTCCAAGTGGAGACTTAACTAGCGGCCAAAAGCAAAACGGCAACAACAGCAGAGGCAGCAACAGCAACAGCAGCCAGAGAGGAGTCCACATGTCCTCATGTGCATGCCGTGCAATTATTTTGAATTAAATTCGTATTTTGTTCGAATCTTGTAAATGCATCTTGTTTGCCAGGTATTTCTTGCCTGATTTTATAAAGAAAAAGAAAGAGTCCTTTATGCAAATTAAATGATAAACTTACAGATCTTGAAAGGATGTTTTTTCAAAAACATTTATTCTGACATTTAGAAATTTATTTAAAGAAAACAAAAATATGTTTCGTATTAGTTTTCTGTGACATTCTTGATTTCTTTGATATTTTCAATTTTAAGAATAGTTTTAATAGAATTACATTTATTCTAAAAAGCATTTTTGAATTAAATAACATTTATTTATTAGCAAGGGCAGACGATTTCCCTTCTATAGATGATTTCTTATCAGTACTTTCCATATAAACAAATATAGTTTTTTTTATGAAATTTTTGTTGATAAGAAAAAACAAATAAAATAACACAACAAATAGTATAGAAAGAGTAAAATTTTAAAAATAGTATATGCTTTAAAATTTCTTCTATAATATAATCCGTTTAAGGTTAACTCCTTTGCCAAATATATGTATGCATAGAGGTTCCTGTTGAAATAGCATTCAAATCTTTGGATCACAAATTCCATCTAATCACTGGAGCTGTTCTGTTTTAAGAAACGAAGAAAGGATAAGCGAATTAGCCAGATTATTAATATGGCTCATACTTCAGAGTCCTGTTCGTTGAGTCGCCTCGTGCTAATCCTGGCATTACCTCCGGGAAGAGTGGACCTTCTCCAGCGTCGAAAGCGGCGTAGGCAGCCTTCCTCCTCCAGAATGTGGTAGAGATTCATCAGCAAGATGGCCAGCACCACGAGCAAGGTGGCGAAAGCCAGGATATCCCTTAGCGTCCAGTAGGGATGTATTCCCGTCACACCAGCCGCGTCCAGTTTCTGAGCTGACGCTTCCTTTGGCGGCCAGTCGATGTCCACCTGACTGCCTGATATTTGGGCTTTGTTTTCGATCCTCGACTGCAGGTGAACCCCTCGATCGTTGAGGTAAGTAAACATTATGCGATACAACCCGGGACTCCATTGATTGTCGTTTAATGACAGCTCCTTGAGGGTTTCGTGTTTTGAATGGAACTTTATGTAGTCAAAGGTACTCAATCGATTCCCCTCGAGGAACAAGCTCTCCACGTTCGGCATGCCAGCCAGCTTCTCAATGTCCAATGTCAGGAGAAAATTGTGGGACAGATCCAAGAAGGTGAGACGCGATGAAAGGATGGGCGAATCGGATGGTAATGAAACCAATCGATTGTTGGCCAAGTTCAGGTACTTTAAGCTTGGCAGCAGGTACAGGTCCTGCCCCTCACTGTAGAATTCATTGAAAGCTAATGATTCGATGATGTTCTTGGAGAGATCCAGTCTTTCAAGGCTCCACATTCCACGCAGCAGATTGTAGGTATCGTTTCCATTGAGAAAATTGCCGTGGAGGTTCATTTCGATAACTGATGACTTGATGCCCACATGGAGGTTACTAAGCTGGTTGTTGGACGCCTGGAGCCGGATAAACCCGCCATGAATTATCAAATCGGTGAGGCTGCTGCCCTCCAGTATCAGAGTCTGGACACTGATAATATTTAGCATCAAGTTATCCAACTCGCCGGCATGACCCAAATCCAGCAGTCGCAAGTTCGTCAATGGCATCAAAGTGTCCGACGGCAGAGTAGTTAAGTGATTTCCATTCAGAAGGAGGGTTTCCACCTTTGTGTTCTTGGCAAAGATATCCTTGGGTAATTTTTCAATCAGGTTTCCACTTAAGTCCAGATGTACCAGCTCCACGAGGGGATCAAAGGTATTTTCCCGTATCTCCTCGAGTGCATTGCCTTGAAGACCAAGTAACTTCAGTTTCGTTAATCCATTAAAGGCATTCGAATTCACTTGATAGAGGACATTATGTCCGAGTTCGAGGATCTCTAGATTGGGAAGCACAGAGAACTGATCAGTTCTCAGAGCCCACATTTTTGTGCGTTGCATTCGTAGGGAGGTGAGATTCCTCACCGGCATCAGGCTTTCCTTTCTAATGTCATAGGGCCCACAATTCCGGATGACCAGTGTCCGCAGTCCGGGCGTCAAATTCAGCACCACCCACGGCACGGCCTCGCGACTACAGTTGCTGATATGCAACTCCCGTAATCGCACTGCTGGAGAGTCGGAGTACGCCACCGCTTTTTCCGTCAAACTGCAAAAGGTGTCCGGACAGGTGGCACTCAGATTCAACCTTCCAGTGGCATCCAAAACAACGGCAGCTGCTGCGATCCTCAGGCCACAAATGCAACACAAGAGATTCAGATACAAATACATACTATGTGTATCTTTAAGGAAAGTTTGGAAACAGACGTTGATTTAGTTCGACTCTCGTCTTGTCAGAATCCAGAAGTGCACTGAGAGCGGGCCGAGCTATACAAATTCTGCATCCAGTGGGCTTATCTTCTCGGGTGGACCCACAGCGTCGCTGATAATGGATGATGTAAAGCCCTCGGGAAGCTTTGGCGATAGCAACAGAGTAGAGCTTTATACTCGCATGTTGCTGGAAATACGAAGAATGCAATGTCAACAATCGTAGAGTAGACTCACAATGAGATAGATTCCATTTCACAGTCATTGTTTATATTTTTGTATAAAAGTTTAGAGTTAGTGTTTAAGTAAAAGTTAGTAAATACTTCAATTGAAGCAGCAATCACTTAATACTTTTCCTTATTTCTAACAAAAATTAAAATAGATAAAAATTTTAGAGTGAATTATTTTCAGTTTCCTGGTTATTAATAAAGCTAACTGTTTCATTTGGAGAATTTCGAGATCTTTTCCAATTGATTCCAAAACAGCAATTGTCCTTCTCGCGGCGGTATATTTTCGATCTTACATAGAAAACAACTCCCACAAGGAAGACAACCATCAGGATATCATATACACTCCATTCATGTTTGGGCTTCTCGGGACAGTCCTCTTGCAGAGATATTTCCTTTTGTATAATATGGATATTCCTAGCTTTTAGATATTTAGCCATTTCATCATAAAAACTTTCCTCAAACTTATTATTGTGAAGAGATATTTCCTTAAGATTTTTAAAGGTCGAGGAGGAAAGGATGTGGTAATCAAAGGTTGTGAGTTGGTTTCCAGCCAAATACAAAGATTGCAAACTACCTTCTGCAGTTATTAGGGATCTTAAGGTTACATTTATGAGTCGATTGTGGGAAAGGTCCAGAATGTTAAGATGCGGTCCAATAAGATACGATTCCATGGGAAAACTATCCAATAAATTCCCAGAGAGATTCAAGAATTTGAGACTTGGCATTAGACAGACTTCTTCGGTCAAGATATTGAGTTGCTGAGGTAAAGTTTCCAAAGAGTTGTTGGACAGATCTAGGCGCTCCAAGCTCCACATATTACAAAAATATTCGCTTAGATTTTTTCCAGAGAGTCCCAAGCGAGATCCTCGTAAGTCCAGTTCAATGAGGGCATCTTTGTTTTTAAGCTGTAAGTCCTTCAGCTTGCCATTGGCAGCGTTTATTTGGTTTATCCTTTCATTGGAAATCAATCTTTCTACTCCACTATTTTCCAGGATTAAGGTGTCGACTTTAGAGAAGAATTTTATTTCTTTTAATTTAAGACAGTGGCTAAGATCGATTGATTGAAAATGAAAGTCAGGAAAGCCCACCTCAGTCAAGGGATTTCCTTTTAAAAGTAAAGTTTGTAGATTTCGATTTCCATTCAATACGTCTTTTGTAAAGTTGGTAATATTATTCCAACTAAGATCCACAAGTTGAAGATTCTCTAGTGGTTGAAACACATTCTCAGGAAGAGTCTTTATGTTATTGTTTTGCAGATTTAGGAGTTTCACTTGAGTTAGATTTCTGAAAGTCCCACCGGATACATTGCTTATAGAGTTTCCTCCCAAGTCAAGAACTTAAAGCTTACTCAGCTGGGCAAATTCATTATCCTGCAGGACTGTAAGGTTTCCATTTTGAAGTTGTAAGCTACTGATGTTTTTTACGCTGCTTAGATACTCAATTTTGAAACTATCTTTCGAGCAATTTTTCATAGTCAGTGTGTTGAGATCTGAGGCGTTCAAGACCCGAAGGTCACTGCAAAATTCCAGATGGAGCTCCAATAGTTGGGGGGCAGAAAATGAGAGATTCGTCTTTGAATCCGCGAGTTTGCAGTAGAAATCGGGGCACATTGAACTATTTCCATGAACTTGGCCATAAAATCCAAAAAGAATCGATAAGGCCAAGACGAAGGCGTGTAAAATAAACATTTTCTATATTTATAAGCAGCGATGCCTCGAATTTGTAACACTTCTATAAAGTAAACAAGTTTGAAAAACATTTTCAATAAAAAGTTTTTGTGAAAATAGATTTTTTAAGTCATTTAGTCACCTTTCAAAATACGTCAGCTGATATATGATTTAAATTAAACGCAAATTTAATTCTTAGTGAGCTTACGTGTAATCGTAAAATACGTCGAATATCAGCTGTTCTACTAAAGATCGGGTATATAACATCGCGTTTTATAGCACTGAGCTTTTTAAAGATCAGGGGAATGCGATAAAAGGCGCGCGTTCAAATTTGAAAAGAAGAAAAGGGAAAGTCGTAGAGTTGATAAAAAATTAATTAAATACATCTGTGGTACAAAAAAATCATACGATAATTAAAAAACTAAATAAATAAAATCTTTAAACATACAAATATTATCATACTTTGATTAATAGTACATATATGTTAAAAATTTGAGGTTTATTCTTTTGGCATCCTTAGGCTGGTAAATACATCAAATACCTTAAACATCTCTGTTTATCAGAGACATCCAACTAACATGTTCCACATAAAAAAAGAATCCTTCTCTTAGCAAATCCGAGACAGCCAGAGTAAGAGATCCTTTAATTCCCTGCATAATTCCAAATCAGACAAGCGTTAAAAACATTTCATTATAACGCTACACAATCGGAATATTTAATGATTTAATCGGCAGGTCGAATCAGCCAGCAAAAACAACTACGAAAACCGAGAGCAGACACCTAAGTAAAGGAGTTGCAAACCAAAAAA
>JAJJHT010003724.1:95681-116807 GCA_021223865.1 Drosophila pandora | reverse complement strand
TTTCGATCTTACATAGAAAACAACTCCCACAAGGAAGACAACCATCAGGATATCATATACACTCCATTCATGTTTGGGCTTCTCGGGACAGTCCTCTTGCAGAGATATTTCCTTTTGTATAATATGGATATTCCTAGCTTTTAGATATTTAGCCATTTCATCATAAAAACTTTCCTCAAACTTATTATTGTGAAGAGATATTTCCTTAAGATTTTTAAAGGTCGAGGAGGAAAGGATGTGGTAATCAAAGGTTGTGAGTTGGTTTCCAGCCAAATACAAAGATTGCAAACTACCTTCTGCAGTTATTAGGGATCTTAAGGTTACATTTATGAGTCGATTGTGGGAAAGGTCCAGAATGTTAAGATGCGGTCCAATAAGATACGATTCCATGGGAAAACTAGCCAATAAATTCGAAGAGAGATTCAAGAATTTGAGACTTGGCATTAGACAGACTTCTTCGATTAAGATATTGAGTTGCTGAGGTAAAGTTTCCAAAGAGCTGTTGGACAGATCTAGGCGCTCCAAGCTCCACATATTACAAAAATAATCGCTTAGATTTTTTCCAGAGAGTCCCAAGCGAGATCCTCGTAAGTCCAGTTCAATGAGGGCATCTTTGTTTTTTAGCTGTAAGTCCTTCAGCTTGCCATGGGCAGCCTTTATTTGGTTTATCCTTTCATTGGAAATCAATCTTTCTACTCCACTATTTTCCAGGATTAAGGTGTCGACTTTAGAGACGAATTTTATTTCTTTTAATTTAAGACAGTGGCTAAGATCGATTGATTGAAAATGAAAGTCAGGAAAGCCCACCTCAATCAAGGGATTTCCTTTTAAAAGTAAAGTTTGTAGATTTCGATTTTCATCCAATACGTCTTTTGTAAAGTTGGTAATATTATTCCAACTAAGATCCACAAGTTGAAGATTCTCTAGTGGTTGAAATACTTTCTCAGGAAGAGTCTTTATGTTATTGTTTTGCAGATTCAGAAATTTCAGTTGAGTTAGATTTCTGAAAGTCCCACCGGATACACTGCTTAAAGAGTTTCCTCCCAAGTCAAGAACTTTAAGCTTATTCAGCTGGACAAATTCATTATCCTGCAGGACTGTAAGGTTTCCATTTTGAAGTTGTAAGCTACTGATGTTTTTTACGCTGCTTAGATACTCAATTTTAAAACTATCTTTCGAGCAATTTTTCATAGTCAGTGTGTTGAGATGTGAGGCGTTCAAGACCCTAAGGTCATTGCAAAATTCCAAATGGAGCTCCAATAGTTGGGGGGCAGAAAATGAGAGATTCGTCTTTGAATCCGCGAGTTTGCAGTAGAAATCGGGGCACATTGAACTATTTCCATGAACTCGGCCATAAAATCCAAAAAGAATCGATAAGACCAAGACGAAGGCGTGTAAAATAAACATTTTCTATATTTATAAGCACCGATGCCTCGATTTTGTAATTTTTCTATAAAGTAAACAAGTTTGAAAAACATTTTCAATAAAAAGTTTTTGTGAAAATAGATTTTTTAAGTCATTTAGTCACCTTTCAAAATACGTCAGCTGATATATGATTTAAATTAAACGCAAATTTAATTCTTAGTGAGCTTACGTGTGATCGTAAAAGACGTCGAATATCAGCTGTTCTACTAAAGATCGGGTATATAACATCGCGTTTTATAGCACTGAGCTTTTTAAAGATCAGGGGAATGCGATAAATGGCGCGCGTTCAAATTTGAAAAGAAGAAAAGGGAAAGTCGTAGAGTTGATAAAAAATTAATTAAATACATCTGTGGTACAAAAAAATCATACGATAATTAAAAACTAAATAAATAAAATCTTTAAACATACAAATATTATCATACTTTGATTAATAGTACATATATGTTAAAAATTTGAGGCTTATTCTTTTGGCATCCTCGGGCTGGTAAATACATCAAATACCTTAAACATCTCTGTTTATCAGAGACATCCAACTAACATGTTCCACATAAAAAAAGAATCCTTCTCTTAGCAAATCCGAGACAGCCAGAGTAAGAGATCCTTTAATTCCGTGCATAATTCCAAATCAGACAAGCGTTAAAAACATTTCATTATAACGCTACACAATCGGAATATTTAATGATTTAATCGGCAGGTCGAATCAGCCAGCAAAAACAACTACGAAAACCGAGAGCAGACACCTAAGTAAAGGAGTTGCAAACCAAAAAAAATAAAAATTTAAAAGGACAGAGCCTGCATCGCTGCACTGCCGATAAACTGCTTCAAATTCACAGATTTTAAATTCAAAATCACAGCCACACGGCGCAGGTTAAGGCAGCAAAGACAGCAAGACGGCCAGGCAGCAAAAGCAGAACGTGTAAAAAGCACAGCAAGGTCTTTTTCAAGATCTCCCCAAGAACTCATACCTTTGCCAGGCCATTCCATTCCATTCCCAACGTTGGCTCTCGATATAATGGCGCGAGTTTCATGTTTACAAAAAAGATTATGCAGTCCCCGAACAAGAAAAAAGAACAGCCACGAGAGTAGCCCCAACAAACGTGCAGCGGTTGCAGAGTTGCAGGTAACTGGGAGACCCGTGGATGGTACCTGAACTCTGAAAACTGAGAACTGAAACTGGAGTTCTAATTAAACAATTCGTAGAATTTCGCGTTAATTGCGAGAAAACGACTTGAACGTGCTCAGCGGATTGGCTGGAGCCTTGGAGCTCTGGAACTTCGGTTACTCTACCTTTACCATCTTACCCTTACCCTCTTGGTACTCCTCTTGGTTTGCTTCCCACTTGCTGGGTGACACGTTCTTTTGGTGCATCCAGAAAAGATTTTGCATTCTTCGTATTCGATAAGATGAAATTATATTGCCTTTAACAACATTTGTCTAAAAAGTTTGATTGCTTCAAAATTACTCACAAAAGTCAAATCTAGAGTGGAGATAAATCTAGATATTAAAGATGATTTGGACTAGGAAAAGATCATTATTTATTGTCATTATTTTTCCAAGTGCAAGTGGGAAAACACACCTTACACACCTTACACCTTATGAACATAGATTTTCCCAGATCTCGTGCCGTTCTGGAGGCTTCCATTTGGGGAAAATGAGCTCATTATTAACACGCCCAATACAAAGAACCCCTCCGCCTTCCTCACGTGGACAATGCTATGAACTTTTTACACATGTGAAGAAGGTTGGCCAACTCGGAGAGAAAACTCAATTCAAATTATCGCCAAACAAGATCGACAGATGTTCAACTGGCACAACAGAAATGCTGCGTCCAAGCTGGAGGGTAAAGTGAAGGGGTGAGGGACTGAAACCAAGTCGGAGAAAGGTCAATGAGGTGCACCGACCGATCGTCCAGATCGATCTTTGAAACATAAAGCCCAAAGCCCAGAGCCAAAGAGTCAAAAGCAGTCGCACGTCTCGCTGAGCAAATAACGCCCCAAAAAACTAAAATAACCCAAAAAGAAAAACAGAAGAGCGAACTAAACCCTTTAATCTAAACCACTTTGGGCAATGGCAGGGAACCACCTCAGATCGGATCTGAGTCGATCCGATCCTATCCGATCGACAACGCCACGCATATTTCGCATAACCCAGGCACACCTTTTCGCCGGGGTCCAGTTGAGCTGCAAAAAGCTGGAAAGGAAGGGATAACCCCGAAAAAATACAAGTAGAATGCGAGGAGGAACAAAAATCGGGAAACAAAGGCATAGGCAAAAGGCACTCCAGAACTCAGAACCTCCAGAAGGGGTCGGGAGAGACGGACGGACAATTCAGAGGAGTCGGAGGGCAGAGCTACCGTCATCATCGCCAGCACTCCACTACCATCCTTCGCCATTCGATCATCCCAGCCAGCACTCGTCATCGTGCTCGTCATCGTGTCCACATCCCAGAGCCCGGTCTTATCGGGCCGATTAATCTGCCATCTCTATCGCTGATAAGGATGCCAAATGGACGACCCAGAGCTTCTCTTCTCCGTGCCTTCTATCCGATCCGGTCCAACCCTAACCACAATACGACAACCACATCATTGTTAGCCCAGTGGCAGCCAACACTCATGTTTAAATTATGATGGCTTCTAACTTGCGCCCCAACCCCCGAATTCGAACTCCGAATCCGTCAAATCATATGGGCATATGGGTAAGTTATACCTCTCCTCTTTCCATTCCCCTGTCCTTTTCTGATCCATCCTTTTCTCTCTGTCTCCCCGATCCCCGATCGTGTCATAAGTCAGCGGTATGCTGACATGGCTGACGACCCATTGACAAATGCAACGATTCAAGACTCATTCTCCTTTTTCCTTCAATGAACACAAAAGCCACTGAAATCTGGCAAATGCTAAAGGGTCTTCCCAAAGAAACATTCATGATGTGGTGAATAGATTAAAACTTATATTTGAAATATAAGAAATATATGAATACAAATATTTCTGAAGAGGGGATTGCAAATGAATTTTCACCTTGAATCCTTTTATCGCCAAGTTCCCAGTACTTAAAGAGAAAACTTCTATATGGTTATGTTAGCGAAGGCTAAGGTAAGTTCTTAGATTTTGATGCAGATTGGTGAGAATCGATCTACGAATCGTTTAAGGTACTCCGCTCAAGAATCGGATGAATATTGCCAAAGATATAGTCTTCTCTGGGGCAAATATAGTGGCTCCAAGCGGATTTATGGATTTTTGAAGGGGACCCTCAACAAAATCCAACAAAAAAACTAAAAAATATAATGTTCTTAGATTTTGATGCAGATTTGCTGAGAATCGATGTACGAATCGTTTAAGGTAATCCGCTCAAGAATCGAATGAATATTGCCAAAGATATAGTCTTCTCTGGGGCCCATATAGTGGCTCCATGCGGATTTATGGATTTTTGAAGGGGGGGGGACCCTCCACAAAATCCAACAAAAAAACTAAAAAATATTATGTTCTTAGATTTTGACGCAGATTTGCGGAGAATCGATCTACGAATCGTTTAAGGTACTCCGCTTAAGAATCGAATGAATATTGCCAAAGATATAGCTTTCTCTGGGGCCCATATAGTGGCTCCATGCGGATTTATGGATTTTCGAAGGGGACCCTCCACAAAATTTAACAAAAAAACTAAAAAATATTAAGTTCTTAGATTTTGACGCAGATTTGCGGAGAATCGATCTACGAATCGTTTAAGGTACTCCGCTCAAGAATCGGATGAATATTGCCAAAGATATAGTCTTCTCTGGGGCCCATATAGTGGCTCCAAGCGGATTTATGGATTTTTGAAGGGAAATCCACAAAATTTAACAAAAAAACTAAAAAATATAATGTTCTTAGATTTTGATGCAGATTTGCTGAGAATCAATCTACCAATCGTTTAAGGTACTCCGCTCAAGAATCGGATGAATACTGCCAAAGATATAGTCTTCTCTGGGGGCCATATAGTGGCTCCAAGCGGATTTATGGATTTTTGAAGGGGACCCTCCACAAAATTTAACAAAAAAACTAAAAAATATTATGTTCTTAGATTTTGATGCAGATTTGCGGAGAATCGATCTACGAATCGTTTAAGGTACTCCGCTCAAGAATCGGATGAATATTGCCAAAGATATAGTCTTCTCTGGGGCCCATATAGTGGCTCCAAGCGGATTTATGGATTTTTGAAGGGGACCCTCCACAAAATTTAACAAAAAAACTAAAAAATATTATGTTCTTAGATTTTGATGCAGATTTGCGGAGAATCGATCTACGAATCGTTTAAGGTACTCCGCTCAAGAATCGGATGAATATTGCCAAAGATATAGTCTTCTCCGGGGCCCATATAGTGGCTCCAAGCGGATTTATGGATTTTTGAAGGGGACCCTCAACAAAATTTAACAAAAAAACTAAAAAATATTATGTTCTTAGATTTTGATGCAGATTTGCGGAGAATCGATCTACGAATCGTTTAAGGTACTCCGCTCAAGAATCGGATGAATATTGCCAAAGATATAGTCTTCTCTGGGGCCCATATAGTGGCTCCAAGCGGATTTATGGATTTTTGAAGGGGACCCTCCACAAAATTTAACAAAAAAACTAAAAAATATTATGTTCTTTGATTTTGATGCAGATTTGCGGAGAATCGATCTACGAATCGTTTAAGGTACTCCGCTCAAGAATCGAATGAATATTGCCAAAGATATAGTCTTCTCTGGGGCCCACATAGTGGTTCCAAGCGGATTTATGGATTTTTGAAGGGGACCCTCAACAAAATTTAACAAAAAAACTAAAAAATATTATGTTCTTTGATTTTGATGCAGATTTGCGGAGAATCGATCTACGAATCGTTTAAGGTACTCCGCTCAAGAATCGGATGAATATTGCCAAAGATATAGTCTTCTCTGGGGCCCATATAGTGGCTCCATGCGGATTTTTGGATTTTTAAAGGGGACCCCAACAAAATTTAACAAAAAAACCAAAAAATATCATGTTCTTAGATTTTGATGCAGATTTGCGGAGAATCGATCTACGAATCGTTTAAGGTACTCCGCGCAAGAATCGGATGAATATTGCCAAAGATATAGTCTTCTCAGGGGCCCATATAGTGGCTCCAAGCGGATTTATGGATTTTTGAAGGGGACCACAACAAAATTTTACAAAAAAACCAAAAAATATTATGTTCTTAGATTTTGATGCAGATTTGCGGAGAATCGATCTACGAATCGTTTAAGGTACTCCGCTCAAGAATCGGATGAATATTGCCAAAGATATAGTCTTCTCTGGGGCCCATATAGTGGCTCCAAGCGGATTTATGGATTTTTGAAGGGGACCCTCCACAAAATTTAACAAAAAAACTAAAAAATATAATATTCTTAGATTTTGATGCAGATTTGCTGAGAATCGATCTACCAATCGTTTAAAATACTCCGCTCAAGAATCGAATGAATATTGCCAAAGATATAGTCTTCTCTGGGGGCCATATAGTGGCTCCAAGCGGATTTATGGATTTTTGAAGGGGACCCTCCACAAAATTTAACAAAAAAACTAAAAAATATTATGTTCTTAGATTTTGATGCAGATTTGCGGAGAATCGATCTACGAATCATTTAAGGTACTCCGCTTAAGAATCGAATGAATATTGCCAAAGATATAGCTTTCTCTGGGGCCCATATAGTGGCTCCATGCGGATTTATGGATTTTCAAAGGGGACCCTCCAGAAAATTTAACAAGAAAGCTCAAAAATATTACGCTCTTAGATTTTTATGCAGATATATAGAGAATCGTGTCATAGAAACTATTAACGATCTTTTTAATATAATTATATAGATGTTATACATAAAAAGCTGTAGATATCTTAACAAGCCATATTCTGTGGGTGAATTAGATTCTATTAATAATTCCACAAGCCCTCAGCCACTATTTAAATTATAAACACGTTATTAAGATCACAAATCAGGCAGTAATCGGGCGAAGCAAACAATGCTGATCGGATAGGGTAGATTAATCATATTTATCCAGACAAAGTAATCTGAATCCTGTTCATCCTGGCGTATGCGTAATGTGCGTTTGTCACTGGCAGCTGCTGAACTGTTTTTTGTTATCCCCGCACTCCATCGGAAAAAGCAAACAAACGAAAATCTCCCTCTCAAATATTTTGACCGAGCTTCGTTTTATTTAAACACAATCGCTGATGCATAATTAATTAAAAGGTTTTTTCAATATGGTTTTTTTTATTTATTTTTTGTTTGTATTCATCCCGAATGTTTTGTTTATGTTTTGGCCACTGCTGGCTGGTTTCTGGCTTGTTGTCTTCTCTTGACAACACGCCCCAAAACGGTGGCCGCTTGTTGGTTGGCCGGATCTGCATGGGTATGATTCTGATGCTGATTCTGATTTGGATTTTTATTCTGGTTTTGCTCCTGGGCGCTCTGGCTTCTGGGCTCTTATCTTGTAAATTGAATTATGAAATCGTCAACTTGAAACCGAACCGAATGCAAGCAGACACGCTGCTTCTAAACGAGGCTGCTCCTTTTTGTCCATGGTATGAAAAATCAGTTAAGGCACCATGACGACGACGACGTCGACAACAACCACAACCGCATACAGCTGCCCAATGACCAATTCCCTGCCATCTCTCGCTTTTTTGTAAGTCAGTGAGGATGTGAGCAAACAAAACGGGCATTTAACATAATCATATCATATCGTTGTAGGCATCGCATCGCTCCCGAGCTGAGACCACTTAAGTTGGCCCAGAACCCAGTGGAGTTTTGGGTTGGAAGGATGAGTCTGGCCATTTGCATATGTCTTCCGCCAGTGCCACGCCCCCTTAGCCAGCTCTCAACTTGTTTGTTTGGCAGCACGAATGAGCAGCATTTAGGAGCTATCTGGCTTTCATTACTATATTTGCCCGAGTTGGCTGGCTCTTGATTTCTCAAAAGGACGACGGCTTGCCCAGTAATTCAGTGGATGTCACATGCCCAAGGTTCAAGGGATAATTTATACACAAAATGTATAGTTTTTCTTTGGTTTATTTAGTTGTGCAGATATTTAGTTATATTATTTTCCATTCTATAATTTTTGAATGATTAAACTGTTTAAGTTAAAATATTTTTCAAGTTACTAAGCTACTAATTTGTGCCACAAACCTTAAAAATCCTTAGGTCTACTTTCGATCTTATACTTTCAAAATATTTCAAACATTTTGTTTAAGAAATATTTTTTTACAAAAAAAGTTTCAAACCCAACATCTCATTTCCAGGCCTGTTTAGACATAAAAAAGAAATCAGAAAACGCTTTCGTTTGTTCTAATCACAAACACAGAATCGTAGTTCTCGGCTTTGGTAATTGAGAATATAATTACACGAATTACGAGTCAGTCGGTGTGTTTATCTAACCGTTAGCATCTGCCTTTCATCTTGACTCAGTTGCCTGACTTTGACAGGGCCAAGTGCGTTAGAGTCGGTGGTTTGTTGGCCGCCTGGTATGCCTGGTCGGTTGCTTCTATTGTCCGGTCCCCAAGGCGATGCCATGGCAGCCAAATAGACTCGGCCTGAACTCGGGAATAAGCCAACTGGCCGTGGCCCAGTCGAGCGAGCATGTGGCCGCTTTCACAGCGCCGGGGCAATTGACAAACGCCACTCATAGAAAAAAGGGATGCCCGAACAATTGTCACTTCCCAAAGCAATTACGTTACCATTTGAGCGTGTAAACAAAAAATTACAAAGTTGTTAGGCCAAAATAGCATACAGTTCTGCAAGTCATTGCAAGTTACCAACATCTGGTTGAGAATAAAAGGTTGAATAGATTGGAAATGGCGCTAGAAAGTTGAAAAATTCAACAAGTTTTCATAGAAATTGTTTCTATTTGATGGCAATTATGGCTTAAAAATAAATGGTAGAAATAGTTAAACCTATTCTTTAAATCTTTAAATTTAATTTAACATATTTTGTAAGAAGTTTATCAATTAAAAAGATTAGTTTCGACACCCTACACTTGCTCCATCTTAAGCTCCCTCAATTAATTTCCTTCACACCCAATCGGGCAGAAATAATTGGTGCCTGCTCTGGTTGTGACAGGTAAGCCCATCAAATACTTTATTGGTCAATTGGGCAGCAGTTCGGGGCTTCCACAGCCCCTTAACACCTCCAGCCCTTGTCTATGAGACCCAAACACCCTGGATAGTTGTAACCCCTCTCTGGCTGCCGTGGCAAGTGTTACCTTTCCAATAAATATTTGTTTACGCACAAATAGACTTGTAGAACGTGTTAGAAATTCATTTTGGGGGAGAGTGGAGGAAGTGGAGCGGATCGTAGTTATGCACTTACAGTCCTGTCAGATGTACAGAGAGAAAAAGTTAGGATTTAATTAAGGATTGTAATACTATTATACTTATATTATTCTACCTTTAACTCAGTAAGTTAAGTATGATCCCATATAAGGGTGTTTATTTTCAAATGTTTCACTTAATAAGAATTGTAAATCAATCTAAATTTCCTACACCACCCCCTAAACCAATATTTCTTGCAGTGCACAGCCCAGTCCACTGACTGCCAGACCTTATCAACTTTAGATAATCAACCCAGATTCCAGTGTTTGCCCTGAACGCCTCGACCTGCTTGTTTGTCTTTGATTCGTTTAGTGTCTGGTGTGTGTTTTCTGCGGTCACCAGTCACCACAAAATAATAATAATACCAGAATGCTAGTAGAAAGGAAACCAAATATTTGCTTTATTTATCGCGGTAGCATCGTTCGTTTCAAAATTCAATTTAATTGGATGCTCGAAGATGGAAATATCGGCAGTTTGCCGACTTTTATTTTTCTCTTTGGCAGAGGGCATTCTATTCTAATAGGCCCCTATGCTCGGGAGTCATAATCTGAGGCCTCGACTTCCTGTTTCTAATTCTGGTTCTCAACTTATCGCGGCATTTGGATCGCCTCTTGTTCGCACCTATTCAAATGATCTGGCAGTATCTGAAATCAAAATCAGTATCTAAAACCAGGAGCAGCTGATTGACCAAAATCGCAATTCTCGCAAAAAGTGGAAACAAAAAGTGGAGTTGCTTTTTGTATGGTTTTTTTTGTTTGGGTTATCAACTGGGGTTTTGTCGCCACCATCTCGGCCATCGGTCCTTCGGGGTTTTCTCTGTGTGTTCCGAGAGCCATCCGCCCATCACGTGTCTAATTTCTCGCTGCCCAAATAGTCCTCCGAGGAGCGAGAGAGTCCATTGTGGTTGTGGCTGGTTGGGTTTTCGCCTTGGTTTTTTGCTCCTGGCCCGTTTATCTTGATGCTGGCGCGCAAAAATGTTTACAATTTTGCTGCTCATTTTTTTGCTGCCCGTAGCCAGAGCACAATGGCAGCAAAAATTAAAAATGTTTCCAGTGGTTGGCCAGGTCCGGGATTCATTTTTCATGTTGGTCACTCAATTGTGCACGAGACACATGCCAAAAGGATGGGGATTCGAATTGTACCTTGGTAGGTAATCGATTAAAGAAAAAGTGTTTCGGAAAGAGGATTAAAAACTTAGATAAAGTGACTAATTAAAAATGGTTAAATTTATATTTGTTTTTATTTATTTTTGGTAAGTCTATAAGAAACAATTACTTAAAGGATTGCTTAAGCTTCATTGGAAGAATATTTTAATATTGGTAATAAGTAATAAGTTTAGATACCCTTCTGATTACACTCGCAATTAAGACCATATATCATTATAAACCCATTTTCATTCAATTTAAATCTTTATATCACCACTGTATGTACTTCTGTGGAGCAATCAGCGTTTTGTGTCAACTAACAAATAAATATCACGCATGGCCAAAAGCGGCAATCAAAGTCCATCAACTGGCATCGGGCTGGCAGATGCCAAGCCGTCGATAAGCAAACCGATGCCAATTCCACTACCAATGCCAATACCAATACCAATTTCAATTCCAATGCCATGAAGCACATCCTTTGGCAGCAAGTCGCCACATATCGATGGAGCGGATGATAAAGTGCCGGGCATTGTTTTTAGCCTCAATCAGAGCTAGTTCAGATGCGTTTTTGGCCAGGTCTATTATGGGTATGGCCCAACCACTGTCCAATGTCCAGTGTCCGATGCCCAGTCATAATTATTTCATTATGGCCCATTTGTTTCATCAGCCCCATTGGCCACATCTGACTTCTGTTAACTGTTTTGCTGATGATTTGGGTTCATGTCTCTTTGGGTTTGTTTTTTTTTGGGTGCTGTCTCTGTTGATAGTTTTTGTATTTTGTATTTTTTTGAGTTTCTGTGTCTGATTTTGGTTACCTTATCGATCGGACGCCATCTTAATTGTTTGTTGTTAAACACGCAGCCACAGATTTTCGATCCCCATTCCGATTTGGAATGCTCCAATACGGATTCTTCTGTCTCTGATTTGGGATACGTCCCCACATCCATTTAATCATCCCACCACATCCCAAATCGAATAGATTTTTCTGCTTATTGATTTTTCATTCGAATTTCGTCGTCAGCCATTTGATTTATTGTTGTCCACTTAATTTGTTAGAGATGCTGTCCAGATATTTCCGTCTCCGCTCCTCGGGTTGCTAATTCGCTGTAGATCGTTGTATTTATGGCTTTGGGTTTATCGTTAGGAAGATTTTCGAATTTCTGTTGAGTTTCTTGGGCATGCCCTCGCTTGAACTGGTCTAAATTGCTTAAACGAGCTTAAACTGCGTTAAATGTTTTCTTTTTTTTTTTTGTTTGTATGTTTATTATTGTTTTTAGTTTGGGGTGGGGTCGTTGAAATGCGGTCTCTTGGCTAATTTGCATAAATAGTTTGTGGGTCTTGGAAGCTGGGTGAAATTATGAGGTTTTCTTGGCAAAGAGGGTTTGGAAGAGTTTGTAATTTAAAATATTTTTTTTACAGTGATTTGGCTTTCAAATTTGATGAGGAATAAAAGGACATATTAAATAAATATATGCCAAGGATTTGGGCTTAGTATCATTACATTTTAGACTAAATATTTATGTCTTTTAAAGTTTCTAAAATAGGTTCAAAATAGAAAAATGGTTTTATTAAAAACTATGATTAATGTTTCTAGAATACAATTTTATCCTACTATAATTTCCCTAATAAGTACATATGTAGGTACCTCCTTCTGGAGTGTCCCCAAAGGATTATTATTTTTGAATTCTAGATGCCACCTTGGTTCCTGCAAATCCCCTGCCCCATGAGGCACTCTCCAGTTGAATGCAGCAATTAGAGACTGTTGCCAAACAGTGGCCCTTGTGGCTGACCAGTCCCCCGTTCCCCGGCCAGGTGTGTGGTCACAATAGATGACCAGACCAGCCCAGCTCCTGGCCCTGCAGTCCTTAATGTCACCCCCCCGTTTTCTGATTGTTTGTGTGTGTTTGGTGTTTTTTTTTCGAAAACCCTCTAACAACTGCGGCGAGAGCCAGACAATGGCAATTGTGGCCGGCTGAGAATGTTGTCATGTGTCGCCCGAACCGCTGTCGTCGCACATCCTTGTATTTCATGTAAACAAATAACAAATTAAATGAAAATTTAAATAAAAGAGAAGCCAGCCAGCAGAAGCAGAAGCAGACCGACGATTTATGGCCCGGTTGCAGGATAAGCCCGAAAATCGAAATCGACTAAAGGGAAACCCTCCGGCAGTCCTTGACGGGTTTTTGTTTTTTTCCCCTGCATTTTTGTGGTTGATGGAGGCGAAACCCCGCTGATCGAATCAAATGAACTGAACACACACATCGCCACAAATGCAGACGGCAAAAAGGACAATCGAAGGCGTCCAGGATTTTCAGGGTTGTTAGTGTTGTTAGTCTGTGTTACCTTGATTTCGACTTTGGCTCCTCGTATCCTCGAATCCTTGTATCCTGCAAGGCGGGTGGCACTCGGTCCGTAATTGGGATTTGTATTGAGTTATTATTTATTGCCCCTCCACGCCCCCGACCTCGTCCCTGTCCAAATAGAGAAATTATCGGCAACAACTTTGCGTGTTGAATTGATTGATTTGCCAGCCCGGCGGGTCTCAAATCCAAATTGCATTCTAAATTTGGTATCTGACGGTATTTGTATCCTCCTGGGATATACGTATTTTTCTAGTCGAGTGTGGCATGTGTGTGTGTGTGTGGCATGCGGGTCCTTTGCATGTCAATAGGTGCTAAAAATTGACTTTCGAGCAACGCCCAGACAGAACCTGCTTGAAACTTAATTAACAAGACTCCGCCGCAGATACAGATACGAGTGTGTAGATGTATCCGTGTATCTCGCGGCTATGTGTATACTGTATCTCTGGCAACAGAAGCCAGGAACCATCACCAGATAAACCCTCTGACAATCACTCAAAGCTGCATAGGAGGTAGTGGTGGTGGGGTCTGTGGCAGGGGCATGCAAAATGCAGCTGCAGTCTGCCGACATTTACATACTTACAAGGAAACGAAAGCAGCCGACCCCAGCCGGGGAATGATATATAAAAACACAAGAAATTTGACATGAACTGTGGAGATTTCAACGCAAAGATAGCGCCAAAAAGATGCCACCGAGACGGAGGGCGACCGGAGTGAAGGACGGAGTGAGAGACAAGGAGTTTGGCTCCTTGAATAATGGCGGCCTCAATCAGGACCGAAGAAACCCAAGCAATTGTAAGAAAAACTCAAGAGCCAGCAGATGAGTGGAGAGCTCTGGAGTTTAAGGTCTGAGAAAGGTCTAGAGATTCTGTTTCTTCTACACTCCAAAAAATTGTACTTCTAAGCTATCAATGGGTTGAGATAAATTTTAAATCTACTATATTATAATATTTTTCAAGCAAACTTCATTTAAAGATCAAAGCTATTTTATGATACTTATTTTATTAAAGTTTATGAGATATTTTTTAAAAATTTCGTAACTTCAAGAGCATCCAAACAAAAAGGCTTGGAAGGAAAGTTATATGACTAAGAGTTGTAAAAAGATTTTTTAAATTATTAACCTAAGGTTCTATATAATCTTTCTCCCAGTGTTACCTTCCTGCGTCTTCTTCGTTATTGTGGTTTTCTGAGAGACGAAAAAAAGTGTCCGGGGAGTGAGATGACGCGATTGCTAGATTCGATAAGCAAAATCATTTGTGATAAAATAAATAATTGAGTTCGTTTGCATATCATGGGAAAGCATCTCTCATCGCTGGAGACGCAACCGCACTCAGAACAAAATACAGAAAATTTTAGAAATACTATAGACGATGGAGAGACCTTAATAAATTCATAGGCACAGTCATAATTTTTACCAATTGTGTCACAGATTAGGGGGGCCAGGGCACCTACCTACCTACCAACATACATAAGACAAACGCCTTTGGACAGACTTCAATCAAATCGGACGACGTTCGCTTAGGCTATCGTGGAAACTATCTTTCGGTGGTAGAACCACTCACCCCACAACCCACTGCCCCACCTCCCATCTGCCACCTCCTCCACCTCCACCCCCTATAACAAGGCGCACCTCCAATTGCGATAAAGCGTTAAAATTAATTATCGAGTGCCAGCAGCAGCGCAGCTCAGTGCGTTGTGCTGTCAAATCTTTATCGCATAATTGATTTCATAGCTACTGCGTTTGCTTTCAGCGCTCCTTTCCTCCAAATTACATGCCAAGGGCCCTACCAAAAATTTTTACTTGATGGGTCGAGCAATTGGGGTAAAGCGCTACCTCCAAAAAAAAAAACAAAATAACAAAAAACTGAAGACGAAAAAANAAAAAAAAAAAAACAACAACAAACGGCAGCCACAAATCAACATCGCGATAAGAAACTGTGATTTTTATTTTTTGAAAACTGATTTTTGATTTCCTGTACAATTTTGATTAAAAACTCTACGTCTCCGTCTGCGTCTCTGTCATGTCGTCTCCACATTTATTTTTGATTTTTTTTGGGGGAACCTTCTTCTTCACTGAATGTGAATGAAAGGCTGAAGACAAATTGAAAACAAAGTCTAATCAGTTGAGCAATTGAGCAATTTCGAATACCCCTTACTTATCGGATTAGAAGGGGGTTAGACGAGGGAGGGCCTAAGCACCTTTCGAGTTATTTCAAATCACACCTATCAAGGGGATACGCGATCAAGTTAAGGACCTAAATAGCCCACAGATTATGAACGTTTATGGAAATTTTTATTGGTAAGGGGAGATTAAAATGTAGTGGATGTGATTAAGACCCTATTAATATCCTACCTTGCTTTCAGGATAATAATTTCTCTGAGAAGCTAAAAACTCTTCAACATTGTCCACCCCATTACTGGGTACTATTTAGTCTCTACCCTTGCCCCTTTTATCGAAAGACTGTCTATAATTTTGGGTTTTGCTTCTGCTACCATTGTTAAGAGCGTCTTGGAAATCTAATCGCTGACAAGCTATGGCTGCCTGTATTCGATAGATAGTTGCTGATGGCACACTCGAAGGGAGTGGGCAGCCCGAGGGGAAGTNTGCTTTAATATAATATAGTTTCTCTAAGAAGCTGAAAAGACTTCAACATTGTCCCCCCCATTACTGGGTACTATTTAGTCTCTACCCTTGCCCCTTTTATCGAAAGACTGTCTATAATTTTGGGTTTTGCTTCTGCTACCATTGTTAAGAGCGTCTTGGAAATCTAATCGCTGACAAGCTATGGCTGCCTGTATTCGATAGATAGTTGCTGATGGCACACTCGATGGGAGTGGGCAGCCCATGGGGAAGTGGCATTCGGAGGGCGGGCAATTGATTCGGACCAGGTTGAGAAATACCCCCAGATTTGGCAGAAGATATGGCTTATGCAAGGTGCCTAGGTGCTACAATAAAATATTTCCAATGTGTCTTGGCTTTCGGCCATCATTATGGCACAATATCCTTTCCTTTAGTTCCAGTCCTGCCCCCACTTGAAAGGACCACCATGTGTCGTGGCTCCTGTTCATTCCGGGGGCCTTTTGTCTCTGGCGTAATTAAAACTTAAAACGCTTTTTGTTTTGCAAGCAGCACTTGAACCATTGTTCGCACAAACCAAAAGTTCACATCCACCCCACCGAAAAGGAGGGGGGGGACCTCTCCATTCCACCTCTCCGCCAGACCAACAAAAAGCCGAAGAATGGGCCAAAGTATCTCAAGTGTGCTTTACTCATTGTGAAAATTCCAATAGAGAGCGTGCGACTTCTTTGGAAGTATGTTTAAAAAAAACTCCCTCCCTATGGCTGGCAAGCGCAAAACTTTTCAGAGCAGCCCACCCGGCACTGAAGTTTATTGAGGAAAAGTAACAGAATCAGGAGCAGGACTAGGCACAGCACCAGGGGCCAGGACTCGGTGCACTCGGGGTTCAGTTCAAGTGGCACGGAGCGCGTGCCTGGGCACGGAGACTCGCTTCAAGTGTGGCAATATGTTGCAGCTTCGATCCGAGACACATGGTAACCAAATAGCAGCAGATGCACCTTGCAAGGGAAAGTGGTTAGAGGGTTTTAATATTAATATATTATTTAATACTGCATAAAATAGCGTGCCTTGTTCATTTTTTAGAGATAAGTATAATGTTGTAAAAGATTATTGCAACATTCTTTCTAACAAGGTTTTAATTGTATGGTGTTAACGTAGAGTAATATATTTTGAAAAAAATTATTATAAAAACCATAACAAAATATATAAAAAATATTCCATTGTTTCTGAAAGTTATTACAGATATTATATGTATCCGAACCCTGAAAGATTCCTATTGGAGTGAGAGAGTTAATAAAATATATTTCATACCGCTGGCATTCTACCTGAGTCCGTACACCTGTAATTCAGAGACCCGGCCAGTGCATAAATCATCAATGCAACTGCAGCAGACCAAGTAGAAATCGGTCGAAAGAGGCGCCCGCAGAGAGATGTTCGATTTTCGGTCGGCCTACGCCCTCGTTTTCCGAACGTCTTCCTAGGACATCCTGCATATTGGTATTTACCTGGGCCTGTGACGAAATATTTAGTCGAAAATATTGTCCCTAATGCTGGCGCCAGACAAGTCTTATGCTGATGATGATGACAGACTTAGGCACCGTACACAAAACAAATCCAACCTGTCACACTAACGACTTCTGCGAAGACAATGGGCCTGGCCCGAACCGGCCCTTACCCTCTACCCTACCATCCTTTGGCTCACTAGTTCCCCTGGCCAACCTAGCCAACCGATATTTCGGATTCAGTTTTGCAGTTTACTTTGGCTTTGTGCATAAGCCAAAAGTGTTGCACTAGTTTCGAAGGATTTGGCCCGGCCAGACAAAGAGCCCGGGGATCGGCAGGGCTTTGTTTTCGGTTCCCCGTTTATGTTTCTGATTCAGATTCAGGCTGCTGTGTGGAAATTGTGCATGCACTTTATGGTGCAATTCCTTTGTCCTGCCGGCGAAGGCAGGCCAATATTTTTATTGCCCATGTTGTATGTAGCATGTAGCAGGGCCACTACTAACAAATAGCTGCAACAGCCGCTAAGAGTTATGACCCGGCGCCTAGGAGCTCATCTCCCAAACAAAGGGCTGTGAAAGCCAGTTTTGGCCCGAACTGTTTAGGAGTGGGTTAGTCTGATATCACGTAGAGATCGTAAACCGATCCTTACATTTTAGAAAATTGATACAAGTACTACAGTTAAATAGGAAAAAAATACATTTGATTGTCTGACTAGAGATTTATTTGTAGTTAGCTGTAATAATTGTTAATTAAAAATAAATGTTACAACATACACTATAATTAATTGAGCTAAGTTGGGAGAGATAATAAATACGTATAAAAAGGTACTATATTTTAACCAGTTTGTTATTATTTTCTTTCAGTCAGAGGAACAATGTTAAAACTTACCTTTTTAATTAGTTTCATGTTAGTTGGTGGGGCTTATGTAAGTATATCTTTAAAATATAAAATCAGAGCTGATAATATATCTTCCAGATGCTTCTCCCCAAAACCTATGATGCCCGTTATGTGAGTTTAAGTACGACCGGTGAAGGATACCTCGATTGGAGTAAAGTACGGGTAACTGGTCGCGATCACCGAATCAATGGAACACTTACGATTTTGAGAGACATGGATGATGAAAACATTTCTGGGTCCGGAGAGGCCTTTAATGATGTCGAAGGAAACGGAGAGTACAAGCAGTTGCCCTTCTATATGCCGAAGCAACCCATCTGTAAAATGCTCCGTACCTATTGGTCTTACGCTAAGGCATCTGTGAAGTACGGGGAGAACACCGACTATCCTGTCGACACCCTTCCGTGTCCTATTCCGAAGGGCACTTATTATGTCAAGGATGTGGAAATTAATACAGATGGCTGGCCGATGGTGATACCACGCGGATTTTTAAAGGGCGTAGCTTCTTTGTATGATAAGAACGAAATGGTGGGAACTCTTTCCGCTCTTATACATGTTACGGATAAACACTCATGAGATATTATAAAATACAAATTATTGATGAAATTTTAATAAATGATGTGATATTTAAATATTTAATATTGTATAGTTACAATAGTTAAAGGGGTTAAAAAAATTGAAATCGGGAGTACACATAAATATTATTATTACTATATATCTTTAGTTATTTAATACGTGATTAAATAATACAATAAAGTCATGTCTAAAAAGAAACAAATTGTTTGTAGAATCTTTGTGGTTTCTAATAACCTAATTAATTAATAGTCTTAGTTCACAACATTTTTCCACGAATTACAAGCTTTTCTCGTGTATTTAATAATTACCAGAAATATTTTATGAACATGGTAGTGGAATTTAGATTTTTTATTATTTCTAACACGAACTCTGAGTTTTCTATAAAATCCCCAAATCCAAGTTTTAAACTTGAGTACTCTATAGCCCCAGCACTACAATGGATGGATTAAAATACTTACTTTTTCTACTGATGATAAACGAGGCTTATGTAAGAAATATATATTAATCCTTAGAGAATCCTTACAGATTTCATTTTTATACGTAGATGGCTCAAAACTCCTACGATGCCCGCCTGCTGTCCATAAATTCGTCGGCCAACTCTGTTTGGAACCTGGACAATATACGACTCTTGGGCCGAGATCACAGGATGAATGGATCTGTGACTCTAATGGACGAAATGAGCAATGATCACTATACGTTCTCCGCCGAGTGCTTTCTCGATGCGGACGGTAGTGGAAACTATAAACGGATGCCGTTTTTCCTCACCAGTGAGCCCATTTGCAAGATGATAAAGGGAATGTTGGAGTACCTAGAGCCCAGTGTAGTTGTTGGGGTCAACACGGATTTTCCCATCAATGATGTTCCATGCCCAGTGCCACAGGGACAGTATTATGTCAAGGACGTAGTGCTCAACACGGACAACTGGCCGGGCATAACGCCCAGAGGCTTTTTCAAAGGTATCGGTTATATATACAAAAATGGATTAATACTCGCTGGCACAGTGGAAATTGTTTGTGAAATTAAAGATCGTCCTTAGATCTGAAGAAAAAAAATGATTTCTACATAAATTATTCTAAAAAGTTTTTTAAATGAATAAAAATAGTATTGTTTGGAAAACCATTTGGTCCTCCCATGATCTCGATTGCTATCGAATTTTTTTCAAAATCCCACTTTATAAAAAAATCTTGGAATTTATGTCTAATCTCCAAGGATTCTCGTTTATCGCGATCAACAAGTGCCAAAACGCTTATGACAATGGATCTTTGGAAGGATTTCTGGAAACCCCACCACCGAGGGTGCTAAAAGATTAGCATATCCTCCGGGCAAATCATTCAGATCAGAGATCAGAGAAAAAACACCTCCAACAATCCTGCCCTCGATTCAGCTGCCTTGATAGGAAAATCCAGCCATCGAGCATGAAATGATTTCCGAGGAAATCTGATACAGCGAGGATCGATTTTCCGATACGATCACTTGTCCGATACGAAGATCAACGGCAAAGGATCTCATCCTCCTTCGACGATGATGATGTGCACATTTTCTGCTAATCCTTCGGCTAACGCCCAGCACAGACACACAAAACAGACGTCGCCGCTGTGGCTTTATGCTAATGATCGGTTTTGGTCCAGAAACTAGGCCAAAAACTGCAAAAACCACCGACCATGGCTCATTGTGTGGTGAGTGAGTTCGAGTAAAAAAAAAAAAAGAGGAAAGCAACAAACACAGTGCACCTAAATATTGCAAATCTGGCTGGCGACTGGGCCGGGCCATTGTTTCGGCCTGGCCAGCGAGTGCGAAAATAAAAATCTCTTAATCGGCACTGGCGACAGCATTCAATGAGTTTTGCACTGCCTCTGGCTCTGGACGCAGGATATGGTCTGTGGGACTTGCACTGGCAACTGGCACTTGAAACATGACAATATCAATTTGTACGTACAATGGCCTAATCTGATAATCAGTGCAAACATGTCCTTTGTGTCCATTGTGCGTGGAACAATGCAAACGGCATAGTTGTGCGCCAGGATTAGGTGCCAAAGCCAGACGACGGTGGTCGGAAAAAGTGAGGCAACCCCGGGCGAAGAGTTTTGTCAAAGTTTCAAAGTTTTTTTTTGGCAGCCATCCAATGCAAGTTTTCGATGGAAATTAACCAAAAAATAATTACATTCCTGGGGTTTCAGAGAGACAAAAAAATATGTATAAAATAACTAGGTAGCTATGTAATATTTTGTAAAAATAATAATATGTTGTGGTAAAGAATTAAATCAATTATTGTTTTTAAAATAAGAATTGTTGAAATTCTCAGCTGGGCTGGTTCA
>JAJJHT010003724.1:58129-95644 GCA_021223865.1 Drosophila pandora | reverse complement strand
TAGGATAATCAAGATATAGTATTCCTTACTTATCAATATATACTACTCTGGTGATATTTTATAACCTGACATAAGAAGCACCCAAAAAGGGAGTTCATTACGGATCTCTATTAAATGATTAATGTGCATTTTATGGTAAACCTCCCGGCCGCAGACGATCCCCATAAAACGAGCGATCATAAAAGGAAGACAAGTAAGAGAAACAAGGGAGCCGGGCGAGATGATCGGTGCATGTAAAATGAATTCGAGACACGGGACTTGAGACTGGAGACTCAAAACTCGAAACTGGGGACTCTCCAGCTTGTCAATCAAATTGCGGAGGCACGCAACATAAAAATGATCGACAACAATGACACTTTGGGCGGCAGGAATGTCGCGGATAAGCATCAACCCAAACACATACTTCGGTTTAATACACAAACATGTGTAGATGTATGAAGATCGGGACGTTAGGAAGGTTCATTTATCATTGGAATTGGAATTGGTATTGGATGGGGGAATCACTGGTGGCGGAGGTGTGGCTTATGCCCAGCATGAATTAATCATCGCACAAATCAAATTGAAATCACAACAGTACAAAAAACAATAAAAATATCATAACAAATGCTGCAGACAGCATCAGCCAGGACCTAATGTGGCCCAGGGACTTCCAGGGATTCTCCTCCCCATTAGAGGACTCTTAGAGAGGGTTGGGCTCTGCCGAGAGAGATACAACCACAAATTGACTTGTTTTGTTGGGTTGGAACTCCCCGCAAATTAGTTGCTCAATTGGATAATAAAACCAAATGTGCCAATTGCTAATGCTGTTGAAACTTTTCCCTCGGCAAGTGCCCGAAAACAATTGTGCAATTGTGCATTAATTGCACTTCAAGAGGGGTGTAAGACAAAAGCCACAGGACATTGCCTCAAATGGGTGTTGCATATGCTGGGATTTAAACAGTTTTTTTTTCTTTTTGTATTACAAGAGTTTCGGTGGCTTAGATAGCGGTCCGGTCCACTCAATTATGTCATATCGGGAATGCTAAATGGACTTTTAACTTGCTTTGATTGTATAATTTGGCCCGCTCTTCTGGGCTTACCTTTTATGGCCGGCCATTAAAAGGGCGAACGAGCTTGCTCAGATTTATCAGCGTGCACGCCATAAAGTAACAAATAAATTTAAATACTAATAATAATAAAAAGTAATACACGCACTCCCATAGGGGGTAGTCGGTCCCTTCGGGTGGCATCCTTCGGGTGGAAAAAGGATACACCAACCAGCCAACCAGCCAACCAGTGTGCAAGAGGCCAAACACATTTATGGCCAGCAATTAAATGGGGCTGCCATTTGTTTTATTATAACAGCGAAAAGCGAGCAGCGAGCGAGCAAGCGCCATCATCAGTAGAAAAAGCAAAAGCACAGCCCAAGCAAAGCAGCATCGGCATCAGCGATAAGGCTCCGTTTTATTATTATCCTTTATGCTTTTCGTGTGCTTTTTTTCCAGCCCCCCAACTGAGGGGGCCCTGGTGTTGGGGCGTGGCTCGGCCAGGGGTGCCACACATTAGAATAGGCCGGGCTAAAACAAGACAACAGAAATTAATAGACACATATTGAAATGGGAATGCTCTTTAAAAATATTCAATTTTTTCCAAGCACCATACTTTCAGATCATTTAGTGTCTAAAAAAATCATTTAATTAATAGCTAACTTAATAATAATTTATAAGCAAATATTAAGTAACTAACCAGTTTCTTTTATAAGAAAATGTATTATTCTTACTATACCTCGACTAACTTTTTTTTAAATTTGTAAATAAAATATTACTTACTACCTTGCCCATTTTCTGAAAAAATAAAAATCCTCTTTGGTGGTGAAGAAAATTAATTCTTTATTTGGATTTGCTTTAGAATTCATGAAGTATTAAATAAAAATGTCAAATATAATGGAAGGTTTTAATAAAATTAGTACAACTGTAACATATGGCTGTAACTCCCATATAGCATCCTTTATATCCCAGCTAATAGACCCCGCTTCAGTGAGGACATCCAAAGACAAGGCCATAAAAAGTCGCAATGCGCCATAAAAACAGTTAAAGCCAAGACAAAAGTCGCCCAGTGGCATACACCATACAGGGACTCGCTCACACACCTACACGCCACTCAAATGCGATTTGGGAGTCGTTAAAAGTGGTGCATGAGTATGGGTGATGAGTCCTCTTGTGTGCGTGTTCGTATGTGTCTGTGTGCTGCCAAGTCCTGTACAAATTAAGCCTTTCTAGGCAAACAAACGAGCGCGCATATCCTTGTTAAACGAATACATATATATGTACAATATATAACAAAATAAAACCCGCAGAGGAGATCTGTGGGGGATCCATCCACCCACCCCCCCTTCCCTTGGAGCATGTGCAAAGTAGGTTGCTCAAATCGCACACAACATAAAACATTTTTAATGCCAAACAACAACAAGAAGAAAAAAGCAAGCGGAATAACAGACAATAAAAAAAGCACACAAAACGAGCATAAAAATGGCAGCTGGCAAAACAAAATGGCCGCCCAGTGGCACCCTCGGTTACACCCCCACCATCCGCGCCATCCTGTTTGGCGGTCATACGTACAGGATATTGTGTAAAAAGGATTAATGTGCCCCGTTTTCTCTCTTTGTTTTAATTGCATTGAGGTTAAGGGAAGGAGGGTAGGGCAGGGCATTTTGGCCAAGAGGAATGGGCCCAAACGAAATGTAAAATGCCCAAAAGCGTCGGAAAATAAATGTATGTATTACTAGCCAGGACGTAGGACTTTATCAACCAGAAGGGGGTCGTCGATACTCAATATTTAATGTGTTTCCTGTCTTTAGAGAGTATTTGTTTTATTTTAATCACTTAATTTTCATAGTTAACAAGTTAATTTCTTATTAATTAGTACCCCCCCTAACAGAAGCCCCTGATTTTCGGTTAGCCAGCGAATAAAATATATATTTGATGCCATAAAAATGTTACAGACGCCTTGAGTTATGCAGCCTGACTGTGGCTTATGTGGCGCCCGCCGTAAAATCCCATTCCGAAATCCATTCCCCAGCTCCCAAGGACCTTTCTCCCCATTTCCATTTCCATTGCCATTACCACTTATTCCTGGGTCACAAAGGGCCGGAGCTTAACCCTTTTGTTTTGCACGGTTTTTAATTTATATAAGAATGCACAGAAATTTATTGCTTTATTATATAAATTGTATTACACAAGGTCCTTCCAGCTACGGTAGTTAAGATTATTCGATTAGACAAATGGAAATTACCAGATTTTTTATCTTATTTTTGGAAGGGTTATGCCTAGAAGAGTTTGTAGTTTTAATTGGTACTTTTTGATTTATGGAAATAGTTGTAGAAATTAATCTCTATATGCCTCCTCAAGTTAAGCTACTCAGGGATATTTTAATATATTGTAGATTTTATTTAAAAAAAAAAGCCAAAGTTTTAGTTGTCTAAGTTTCAGGTATTCAAGGACTATATTACATATAAAATAGTCCATTTATTTCTCACAGAAACTAGGCCTTTATTAGAATTTCTAATTAAAAGATTAATGCATTTTATTAGCCTAGTCTTTCCTTTTTAAAGTATCCCCATTTTAATATTCTTCCATGCCAGCTTGTAATGTGTTACGTTAATTCAATTAAGCCCCACTAATGTGAAAGACACTCTGCGCCCTCCTAGATTTGTTGGCCCAACACCTAACTGGGCCCAAATCAGCGATTCATCTTGGCCCACGCTCCCGTTCCAGCCATTGCATGCTCGCTCCTGCCCCGTACCGCTGTATTCCCATCATTTGTGTTCAGTTTATGCAGAGCCTGTGTGTGTCTCTTAGTTAAACATCTCTCATTTATATGCGCCCAGTGCAGGTTTTAGCCATGGCTTTAACTTTTAGCCACAACTTCAGGCACAGTAGCAGTTTAGCTGTCCGCACACGCAAATTTTCGAGGCGCACACCTGCGGTTGCTGCGGCCCGGAGGAGATTTCATTACTGGATCTGTGTCTCCAGATCGGAGCAGCGAGCTCTTTAATTTATGGCGCTTGTCATATTTTGTTAGACACGGCGATTAATTAAAGTGCCGTGGCCAGGTCCACGGACAGGGACAGGGACAGGGTTTCAGAACCCTGGCGAAACCCTTGGGCTAATTGAAAACCGCACCAGGAGATGGAAAACAGAAGGCTCATAACCGCTTATTAAAAACGCAAGCCCAAAAAAAAACAAACTCAAGTGGCGCTGTTTGGTTAGTTGGCTAATAAATATCCCAGGTCAGAGCCTGTCAGTCAGTCAGACAGTGAGGCAGTCAAGAGATTCCAGCATCAGAGCTGAGGCCCTGAAAGGAGGCCACTCAATGGCCAAGTCGAGTCATCGATATTAGCCCGATTCCACATAAAAAGTCTGGAGGAGAGACAGAAAAAAAAGCGCCAATCATCACAGGAGCGGCCCTGAGTGGCAGCCGCTGCCGTAAACACAAATGAGCTGCGTAAACCCACAAAATAAATTTTAAAAGTAAATTGAATATAGTGCCAGTCATCCAGCGAAATGCACTTCTCGCTCCCCTTGTCGATGGGGGCGTGGCAGGAGACAGCCAGAGCGACAGCTCAAGTGCCGGAGCGGTGCCCACATGACATGCTAATTAAAAGACAGCATAACAGAAAGGTTTTCTTTGGGGAGCGAGGGGTTCTGTTCTGGTATGGCAGGTATTTCTAAGATACTTCTAGACTAATCTACTTCATGCTGACTGCAATTTGTCAACTGCAATTACAAGTTAAGCCAAAAAGACTTAATATTTAGTTCAGCGCAGAGCGCCCTTCTACACGCTTCTCATAAAACTCAGCTAATTGGAGTATGACAATTAATTACAGTCCCTGAAATTGGCTTAAAGAAATCCCTCCCCTCCCATAACTTTTGAATTAATTTTCCCTTGGGATGTAGAAGCCGAATATCACTCCGTCCGGGCATCTCTAGGGCGGAGATGACTGCCCACGCAGCCCAGCACTTCCACTTCTCGGTAATCCGCTCCAGTTGCTCCAGTCTCTCCGTTGCCGACCAGATGANCCCTTCTACACGCTTCTCATAAAACTCTGCTAATTGGAGTAAGACAATTAATTAAAGTCCCTGAAATTGGCTTAAAGAAATCTGTTCCCCTACCATAACTTTTAAATTAATTTTCCCTTGGGATGTAGATGCCGAATATCACTCCGTCCGGGCATCTCTAGGGCGGAGATGACTGCCCACGCAGCCCAGCACTTCCACTTCTCGGTAATCCGCTCCAGTTGCTCCAGTCTCTCCGTTGCCGACCAGATGATATGCCATATAATTACATAGCTTATTGTCATACGCCTATTCAGCTTATTAGCCAAGAAGAAGGAGAGGGCGCGCGCCTTTTGCTTAACTGATCGATTTCGTGATCGGGCCGCGATAATCAGCGCGAGCCCCAAGCCTATTGATCTCCATTGAGAGGGGCTGGCCAAGCAACCAGCCAACCTACCTTAAATTTGATCCGGCTTTGTTTTTGTTTGCGCTCGATTGTCACTCGATCGTAGGCGAGAATTTCCGATCAACAGGCTGAGCAGCGCGGTCTCTGATTTTGATCGACGGCAGCAGGCCAAACTAGAAACCGCTTAACCAGAAACTCACTCACTCTTAGGACAGAAATGAAAAACAAAAAAATAACACAAACAGACAAACCAAAAAGCCGGGCCAAGATGGATCGCTGACGAAGCCACACAGCGTGTTGATTTATTCCCCATAGACCCGGTAACTGAGCTGAGCTGAATACATATATGGGTGTATATAGACTTTTATATGGATGGGATCTGACTGTCGTGGTACAAATAATAAAACACACATGACGATGACGACTATAAATTGGAATGACTTGGAAGCGAATAGAAAATGCCCTTATGCTCTAAGATTTGATTACATTGATTTTAATTTTAGAAAAACTATCTATTAACTTTAGCGCCTTTCTATGCGCTTCTCAAAACATTAAGCTGGTATCTAATGGCGTCTGTTTAACGAGAATACATTACCAATTCACCATGAATGACTTTGAATGGGTTTTCCGACAGTGTAGCGCCTCGATAAGTAAATATTATGGCATATCAGGCATTACATTATTCCAACACCCTCTTTAACACGTCCGTATAGGATACTTCTGGTACGTATTCATCAGGCTCTGCTAGTTTCGTATGCAACTCAGGATTGTCGCCTGCTCCTCGTCGTTGTCACTGTCGACATCGTTGATCATTTTCAATGACCAAGGCAAAAGGTAAAGACCACAACAGGAACAAAAAATAAAAGAAATCAAATAAAATAAATGCAACAGGATGATGATGATGATGTTGTTCCTTAGGACAGTCAGTTGATACACTCAGAAAATAAGGGAATCTTTATTATATTATATGGGTATGGAAGGATAAGGTTTTAGTTACAGTGCCATATCTCCTTACCAGTTCCATTTGCGATGATTTTTTTCGATCGCGTCTGGAGTTCGGGGCGCGACAAGAATAATTACAGATGTCACATGAAATCAGAAGGCATCATAAATCAAATCAAATTATAATTAAGCATATTTGATCAGTTTGTTCGCCATGGTCCTCGGCTGTAGATGTATCTGTATCTGTATCTGTGTATCTGCGTATATGTCGCTGCTTATCTGGGCACTCTGGTAATGGTAAATGGTAGCAGTTCCTTCGGTTCCTTCCAGGCCCCTTCCAGAGTCCTTATCTGAGATGACTGTGTCTGTGTTTGCGGGCCTAGTTTCGTTTTGTTCGAATATCTCGGTCTCATTATTGAATCATTTCTACTTATTTGGCATAAGTAATTGAATTTGAGTTTATGTATGCTGGCACTGATGATGTCGCTGATGATGCGGTCAGGATAATCGCGGCCAATTCATTAATTTCCAAGGCAACGCGTGTGGCTACCACAGAGGAGCTTGGCTAGGAGGGACTATTAATAAGATTTCTTGCTGTTTCATTGGGTTGTAGGCTTCTCTGTAGCGACACTCCATATTTGCCTTTAATCATATTAACATCACCATTCACTTGTATCTGACTCACGCGACTTGATCCATTTTTTTTTTTTTTTGGGCTGGCTTATAGACGTGTTGGCTTTGACGCCATATCTTATAATTTGATTAATAAAATCCATGGCTGTGTGTGTGTTTGGGAGTATAATTATTTTGTCATTGATTGCGATTGGAGTCTTTAAGCCATCGGCTGTTGCTGGTTAAAGCCATTTCAGGCCGAATTGTTTGTGATTTTTATGGCCATCGTCGTACATATTTCACAATTTATCAGGAAAATAAAGGGAAGCGAAATAAATACGAGCTACGCTCATATGTTCGGGAATATTTATGCTTAGATTTAAACATTTGCAAAACGAAAAGTCATAAATTACTTCCGCAAGTGGCAAGGATGGCAAGGATGCGCCCAAGGATCCTTGCGCCCAAGCCACGCCACGCAGCCACCACTACAATCCACATGAAAAATCTTCATTTTACGATTTTTTGGCTAAGGAAGCTCCCAGCCACCAAGCACCAAGCACAAAGCCAAACACACATATCAAGGAAGAAAGCCAAATCCAAAGCGAAAGCCAAAGCCTGCTGAGATAAAACGTTGGCATAGATATCAGTGGCATGTATCTTATGGATACAGCAGCCATTTTTATTGTGGATTCACTTCTTGCGGGGAGGGGGATGGGGAAGGGAGTGGGGCTAGCATCCTTCGGCTCCTGAGGTGGGCTTCACAATTGTAGTCGCCGAGGCTGCTTCAACATTAAAATAAATATGTACAAATGCTTAGATAAATAGATACGCCTGGCAAGTGATGTGGCTCCTGCAAAGGATGACAGCCAAAATGGCGCAAAACGAGGAGGCACGAGGATGTGGCAAGGACGAGAAGGACACGGCGACGGCAGGAGACCCAGGCACAGTGCTCATACACACAACATTTATATTTCAGCGGAGAAAGCTCGTATATTATCATAAAACAAGTTGCTGGATGCCGTCAAGGGGGGAGGCGGTGGACAGTGTGGGTGGGGGGCAGTGGGTGGTTGTCCTGGTGAGGGGGTGGCGTGTGATGCGCAAAAGTCGGGTCGTAAATCTTTGCGATAACATTTTATGCGAAACATTTCTTTTTCTGGTCCAGAGGGAACAGAAACAGCAGCGGCTGTGGCAGTGGCAGTGGCAGCGGCAGAAACAACAACAAAAACAACAGCAAGGACACCCACGAAAAAAAGAAGGGAGTGGGAAGGGGGGGGAAGAGGGGGAGACAGGATGGGTATCCTGGTGGTTGCGGGTGGTTTTGCCGGCTCTCGGGAGCTGCGTTTAACATTGGCAATCGCACGGAAAATGGCGCGTACAGTGTGCTCCTTTATGCCCCCTCCCCCTCCTCCTTTCTCGTCCTGCCAGAAAGGAAAAAGGCAAAAGAAGGAGCCGCAACTGAGGCGGCAACAACAACAGCTACGTAACTTTTTGGGCCGTGACTTGTGGGCCAGGTTAAAAGGCAACGTGCTTTTCTTTTTTCGTCTTTTGGGGGGTTGGAAGGATAAAGGAGGCGGGATGGGCAGGATGCGCCTGCCACGTTTTATTGTTTTTGTTGTATTGCCTCGGCCGGAGAGGGGGACTGGGGGGTGGTTTAGGATCTACTGCTCTGGTGTTTGAAGAATTTATGGCTTTCAGAGATGTATCTATGGGTGTGTGTGTGGCAAGGGAATAAAGGCCAAGAAGACGGGGGCAGAGGCATGAGGCAGAGGACTTTCTTCAGCAAAATAAACTGTACTCGAAGGAGCAACTCTCCTATTTCAGGTGTTGACTGTCATCCTTTAAAGATATTCTACACAGCAAGAAATACGACTTAAATGGGTCATCAACAGTGCTATCCTTTATACAGAAATTGGCAATCCTTTTTGGATTTTTTTTTTCTCTGCACTTGTGGCAGAGTTGTGAAAACCGTGTCGAGTGTAGGCAGGGAGGGGCTGAGGGGTATCCTGAAACCCAATGCTGACAAGGACCCCGGGACAATGGAATACGCAACATCAAAGCCGACCAAATGCAACACAAGAAAACGCGATGATGTGACAGTTTTTCATCCCAGTCCTTAACAGTCCTTTAAAAAAAAAACCTCACAGACCAATTGTTTTTTTGTTTGTTTTCGTGGCTGTCGAGGATCCCCGATCTAAGTGCCCGAAATCAGTGCAAGGATTCAAGGTTTTTTTGTGTTTGTCGCTGCATTTTGTCAAAACATGAAAGGCACTTTTCATGATTTTCTGCTCATCCCTTTTGTCAGGTGCAGGACTCGTCATTGTTCCTTTGCTTTGGAGGAGAAAAAAGGATTCCCAATGAAATTATCATAATTTTCATAAAAGGTTCGCTCCCAGGAATTCCCTCTGTAATGGCTCATAATGCAATTTGTGAAGGCAAGTTTCTCACAATTAAAATCGCATTGCAGGTTGTGGGAAAACTTTCCCACAGCTCCCTGAGCCGCTGGTCGATCATAAAAATTGCAATAAAATGATTCGCCTAATTTTTGCATAACAACATTTTCCGACCCACACTGTCACAACAAATCACAACAAGCCCAGGACCAGTGGGGGTATAAGCCTTATAGTATAAGGCTATCTGTGTAGTAACCCTTAAATGATGCACAAATTGCTTGCAACACCAGCTAGCTGCACGGGCAATAAAATGCCCCGAAATCGATTCGATGCGGTCTTGCATAAACAGTAGCTTCCATATCCTGCACGATTTTTGGTCCTTTCCGAGGGGTACTTCTTTTCTAATTAGCTTGTCTGTGGATTGTTGTTGCGGATGTGGATGTTGCTGCTACTGCTGCTGCCGTGTAATTGCTGCGGTTTGTTCAAATAATTGTGCATGCAAATTTCTATTAGTCACACGTGTATAGAAACTGCAGCTATATGAGGATTATACAGTAAGAGAAATACTTTTCTTTTCTCTCTAACTTTAAGGTCTAAAAAGACATATATTTTACCTCTTTTAATTGCCAATTTATGGCAGCTATTTCCCTTTTTATCCTAAAACATATCTTGTTTTTCTTAAAGTGCATATGGTAACCTCCTGTCACTCGTTCAATGCATGTTCTATCTTCGATCGCCCGCCTGTCTGCTGTGACTTTTATAATTATTTGCCAGCCATTCAGGCCAACCAACCAACCATCCTTCCAACCAACCATCCATCCAGCCAGCCAGGAGTTCGCAAGGATGAGAATTTGATGTAATTTGGTTTTGATTCGTTGGCTTCTCTCGTGTGCGAGATACATGACATATCTTGTATCTCGTCCCTGGCAATCTTATCTCAATTGTGGACCAGGCAATTCCCCCAGCACTGTCGTTTAAGCTACCACCACCCCCTCATCCAGTTCCCCCCAGCCCTCCAGTTCTACCCCCCCACAAGAAAAAAAAAAAAAAAGAAAAACTGAGCACACGTTTGCCGTTTGCCTTTTTGGTAATTTAATAGAACGATGCAATCGTCGATATGAGAATGAGAATTTGAGATTGCCGGGGGAATCTAAGGGGCAATCTGATTCAGAGCCAGAGACTGAGCCAGAGCCTGAGCCTGGGCAGGATTTGTCAGGCCTTAATACCCACTCCTTGTATGAGTGTTTGTGTGTATCCTTCCATACTGGGGGGGTTGCTGCTGCCGGCGAGGGTTGCTAGTTGGGATTTTCGGGGTTTGGGTTTGGGTTTGGGCTTGGAACTCGGCGGATTGCTCTGAGATTTGTGTCCTTATCGATGGATTAAAATCTCCGGCACTTTTTGCGGCTTCTGCCCCTGGGCCTGCCAATTGTTGTCAGTTTAATATTTTAACACAATTATTAAATTATTATTTGCGCTTTTTGTTTTCCAACTGCCGCTTTTTGTTAGCTTACTTTTTATAGCTGATGAATTATTCAATTTTTGATGGCAAGTTTATTAATAGCAGATTGTATTAATTATAGCTTGGATATATATATTTTTTTAGATCTTAAATATATTGTCTAAAATAGAACTTAAATGTATCAATTTAATTAATTTAAGTTTATTGAAATATATCACATTTTGTCAGTTGGGACAGGGACATATTGTTGGTGATGTTGTTTTTGTTGCCTTTTCCCCCCTTTGTTATCAAATGGGACCCACACAGAAGCAGTTAAAATGAAGTCAAGCGACAATTTTCATTAAAATTTTCGCATTGTTTCGTTTTTGTGGCTTGTGTGAATGAGCGAGCAATAATAATGAAAGTCAGCTTATGAAACAAACGGCATTTCAATCAGCGGCAACTCAGTGACAACTCTGGCTGATTGCCACCCAGGACCTTATTTTGTGCCCCTCCCCCACTACCACTCCCTCTTTCACCTCTTTTTTTCACCTTTCTCTCCACAGATCGAACAGGTGAAATGTTAATCTGCATGCGCTGCATGCTTTGTCGGGCAAAGTTTCGACAAAAAATGCTTGATAAATGACAAAGGAGAGTGTGTGGGTGGAGAATGGGGGTAGGGGCTGGAGGATACTTGCCTCAAAGGAGATCTCATACAAATGCAATTATCATGGCAAACAAAAGCGACAGGTTCGCCAGCCCCGATTGATAACAGACGTCAAAAGGATGCGCCGCAATTGAAATTGAAATCAAATACCAAGAGAAAGGATTGCAGTGGCAGCCGTAGCATCAGTGCACTGAAAAAAAAATTATACTTCTATTTTAAGAGAGTCCTTAGCATGTCCCTACACTGTGCACTGTTTTTTCTGAGTGTAAGTATGTCCTCCCGCAGGATAATACTGTTCGATGACCATTTGTGAACTGCTTGCACTGCTTGCCGAGGGGCTCGCTTTCGAATCTTTAGCCAGAGCGAGACAACCATGGTGTTAACTGGCATGCCTTCTCGCTCTAGAGCTCGCCATTTTTGATTTGGGCGGCGTTTCGTTTGACACTTCATTGACTCTCTCATTGGCCATGGACTATGCGCACTGAACGTGGCTCTCTCTCCTGAGTTACTCTCTCTCTTGCCAATTTTCCCTCGCGCTCCATCACCCCGGCCACCCTCTCTCACACTCACACTCTTTCGGCCACTGTTGTTGCAGATGTTCGTTGTTGTCGCCTCGGCGGCTGCGAAAAATAGTTTTTTGTTTTTTGCTCTCCATTTTTATTTCTTTTTTCTACTTTTTTTTTGCATTTGCGAGAAAAGTTGCTCCCGCTGACGTCTGGCCTGGCTTTTGTTGTTTGCCATAATTTTTGTCACACAGCTGTCACACGCACACATGCACCAACACACTCACACACACACACACACTCAGTGTAGACTGCGGGAAGCTTGCATAATTTTCTCTTTTTCGCAAAAGTTCAGTGAACGTCAAAAATATTTGCATTGCTTGCCTGTGTGTGTATGTGTGTGTGACATCCTTTTTGGAAAATATTTGTCTTTTGGCAACTCTTTTATGAAAATCTAGGTAAAGGATGAGGGATTATTATAAGAAAATCATAAATGTTTAAAGTTTAAACTTTAAAGTAAAATATAAAAATCTCTATAATGTCAACCTTTCAACTTCCAACCCGGAACATATTTGCATTTTTGATAAGTTTTTTGTGATGGTAGTGGTATGCGGGCTAACCATTGCTGTCTTTTTTGGGCTCACACACACACACACACTCCCGCACACCGGGTCGTGTTAAAAAACCATTTACAATGTTTGCTTTCCGATGGCCTTGTTCACAAATGTTTGTATCAATATTCATTTTGCAGAGCTTTTTGGGTTGGATTTATTTTTTTAACCTTTTTTTAACGATTGCCTGGAAACCATATTAATTGCTTCATTTGCGAAAAAGTTGAGAAAACTATTTCGGTTCGCTTATTGGGTGTCAATAGTTTTCCATTAATTTTTTTTTTACCATATACCTCCATTTAGGCATCTAACTAACTATCTATTGGGGGCTTCGGGGCTCATTAAAATAGCAATTTAATTTCGTCGATGGAGTGTTGATTCGATTCGATTTAGTGCAGAGGGCAGTAAAAACTAAAAACCAGCCATTAAAACTAATCACAGTCTAAAAGGCACTTTTAGATACAGATCGAATTGGAACCACAATTGGAATGCGGCGAACTACTTAAAATGAACTCATTAGCAAGTACAGCCATAGCCATCCGTCAGATACAGATACCACCAGACCAGGCCAAATAAAACACGGCTAAAGAAAGTCTTCAGGTGGTAATCGGGGCTAAAATAAACCAAAAAAAGAGGGGGCGGCTGTTGGCCGTAAACTGTTACTGACTGTTGGTCAGTGGCCGCCGCCGTTGGCCAAGTGAAATTAGGCAAAGAGACAACCGAGCAGGGCCATTAAAATCAAAGTCAATAGCCGACGACGCGTCAACTCTCCGGCTGCTGTGGCAAAAAATTCTCAGGAAAAGCCATAAAATTAAAAACCAAAAAACAAAAAAAAAATACGAGAGTGACAAATGAAGTAACTCCAAAATCATGCTTAAAACCAGAGCAGAGTGTGGCTCAAAAATCAAATCATTTGTATGCGCCACGCAATCCAAAAAAACAAAAAAAAAAAACAAACATCACAAGGCAGCCAGCCAGCAAATAATCGTAAAGTGACGAGCTCGTAAATGTTCAGCAGCAGGAGACTTCAACTCCGAAGACTGGAGACGAGGCTNACAGATACCACCAGACCAGGCCAAATAAAACACGGCTAAAGAAAGTCTTCAGGTGGTAATCGGGGCTAAAAAAAACAAAAAGAGGGGGCGGCTGTTGGCCGTAAACTGTTACTGACTGTTGGTCAGTGGCCGCCGCTGTTGGCCAAGTGAAATTAGGCAAAGAGACAACCGAGCAGGGCCATTAAAATCAAAGTCAATAGCCGACGACGCGTCAACTCTCCGGCTGCTGTGGCAAAAAATTCTCAGGAAAAGCCATAAAATTAAAAACCAAAAAAAAATACGAGAGTGACAAATGAAGTAACTCCAAAATCATGCTTAAAACCAGAGCAGAGTGTGGCTCAAAAATCAAATCATTTGTATGCGCCACGCAATCCCGAAAAACAAAAACAAAAAAAACAAAAACATCACAAGGCAGCCAGCCAGCAAATAATCGTAAAGTGACGAGCTCGTAAATGTTCAGCAGCAGGAGACTTCAACTCCGAAGACTGGAGTCGAGGCTTCAAGACTGACCATTAACCATTAAAGAAGCGCCGCATACCCTCCGAAGAAATCCAAAGAAACCAAACCCATGAAAACAAACGCGTGCGAAGGAAAAAAAATCCATAAAATCATGCCTTAACGTAATCCCCTAATCCCAAATAATGCTGGTCCCCAAAAATCATTTAAATTAAATAAATAATTGGACTCGGATAATTACAGGAGAGTTAAGTGTTGGGTTAAGAGTTAGAGCCATTAGTGGTTAAGAAAAGGATTTCAAAAATAGTTTTTTCAAATAGAGTATAGTTTTAGAAATAATTTAAAAACATAAAATATAAAATTTGGATATAAAACTGTTCTACAACTCTTTCTTTTTATGATTTTTGAAAAGATACCCTTACCTTTTTTTAGTCATCCCACTCATTAGGATTCTCAGGTTTCTATAGCTCAACAAGCATATCATCGTAATGGATAAGTATCCTTATAAAGGATACTGGGATCTGCCGAAAAGCAGACCAAATCAACGCCTACAATTATGATATAAACAAACAGAAGCAAAAAAAAAATAAAAACCCACAGATGGCGGACAAGAAAAGATGCAAGGATGTTTGCCGATCTTGAGATATTCTTGCAAAGGACATCACTGATAAATCAAGGATAAAGAGGACAATAGAGAGAGAGGGAAGAAGCCGGCAATCTGGGTAATGCGCTAGTGCCGTCTCTCTCCACTTGGCTCGATGCTATCAGCGGGCATTTATCTCTCTGGCTCTTTTGGGTCGAGTGTGTGACACAATATGACATCAAATTACTTGCCGCTCGCAGATCGCAGATCTCAGAACCCGGCCCATATACCCCTCCTGCCCTCCTGCTCGGAATCCCACCCCGCCCCTTGGCTCAACCATCCCCTTTACCTTTGCCTTGCCCGCACGCCCCGTCGCACACGATCGCCTATCTGATCGCAGCAATCGCAAAAAAGGGGACAGTAAGAGAGAAAAAAACGCAAATCTCTCTTGTTCTAGGGCACTGCGAGAAAGTTTTGGTTAGAAATTTTAATTTACATGATATTCCAGTTTTTGTGATATAGGTAGAAATTTTATTAAACAATTATTTTTTACTTTAAAGGGAAATAAATACCCAGTACTTTAGGCTTTCTTTGGCCTTGCAAATGGATATAATTTTTTGTTGCCTACTTAATGGGGCTCCTTAGGCAGATCCCGGTAAAAAGGGTTCTGACTCATAACTTCTATGAAATAGAAAAGAATATAGTATAGTAATTAATTAATAATACACATTTTTAAGAAAAGAATTAGAATAATATTAACATATATAAAAATATGGGATATGTCTTGAAACTTCAATCAAATATTTAAAATCACAACAAAATCTTAAACTGTTTCCTCCTATATCCTCCTCTCAGTGTATCCTTTTCGCTATTGTTGTTCCAGTCCAGCCTCGTTTGGACCGCCACCCCTTGCCTTCCCTTGCCCTCCGCTCTCACTCTCCTCTCAACCCAAAGGATCCGCTTGGCGAAATGCGTAAGCGCTTATCGTCCTTATCAGCAGCGTTCCATCGGCTCGAGTGGACGGCCATCAGTTGGGTTTTTTGTTTTTTTTTTTTGTTATTTTTTGTCAGCTCTTCTCCGCCATTGTTTGCCTGTATTTTTTTAAGTAATTTGCAAGCCCCGGATCTGGATCTGAATCCGGATCTGAATCTGAATCTGTATGTGGAGTGTCTGGTATCTGCAGCATCGCAGTGTTCATCATAAAGATGGTGTCTCATCTCATCTCATCTCATCTGGAAGGCTTGTAGTCGTAGGTGTTGAAAAGATATCGCCGCTTTGTGTAGCGCCGAACTGGCTGATTGCTTAATGGCCTAAAGGATTCCCCCTTTGGCCCCTGTGTGTGTGTGTTTGTGTCTCTTAGAGCTGGCTAGGAAATCGTAAAATTATCCTGGCAGACACATCGTAATTTTCGCCTGGGACTGGAACTGGGAATCGGCCATGTTAACCTTGACGGTCCGCTTCGATCGAACACAATGCGCAGGCTAACAATAAGTTTGCTCAGGTGCTTAGCCAGGCTTTCAGGAGCGGGGCCAGCACACAACGAAGCCAACGAACGTGCAGCGGAAGCCGACATCCTGACGGCCAGACAGGCTGCCCTTCGTCCTTCGTCCTTGCCGTGGAAAAGCGGAAAACTCGCATGCATATGTATGAAGCTGAGCAGTCGACGAGCGCCCAGCCCTGCCCAGCTATTTGCCAAGCGTATTGGCCAGGACAAAGGACACAGACCGGACTGAGGACGGAGGACGACGAACGAAGGACGACGGGCTACGGACCATGGACTACGGACTACGGGCTACGGGGGGAAGGACAGACAAAGCTCCATGAATTGGCAAAAAATGAACGAAAGAATAAAGTTCCCCTGCCCAGACGATGGGCAAACAATGGAGGCTACACAGGAGCGACTTGCAGGACATTCAGGATAATGTGTGTCCAAAAAATGTGTTGAATTTTTGTGAGCGATAGACTAGTGCCAGTAGTTTGTTCAAGTTTTGGTATTTGGGGCATATTAAACAGCTTTGAAACTCAAAGAGCTTGAAATCTTGTTTATGTTTGTGTTTGATTTTTGAACTTCTAAGTTGGAAAAACTTTATATTCCTTTTCAGTTTATATTTTTAATAAATATTTATATTAAATTAAAGATTTTGCAATATTATCTTGGTAATTAAAACTCATTTCTTTATAAACCAATCCTTAAATAAAAAAGAAACCTTTAGGAGAGCCCAAAAAATGGTTTTAGAATCCAGTCCTGTGACGAACGTGCTTTAAATATATGAGATGGCAAGCTTCAGCAGTTAAAAGGACCTTAGTCCAAGCCTAGACAGATCTTTTGTTTGTGGCTGTGAAGTCCCATTTCTCCCACACTTCCCGCAGGACCTCTACCCCCCGCTCTCCGCTGGGAAAATCGCCACCCCAAGATGCATACGTGCCCGGGCATTTGTCGGCTTGTTAAAGTGCAACTTTCGAGGGTTGTTTTTGGCCGAAATTGAAAGCCGAGTGAAAGTTGCGTTTCTGGGAATTAAATTGCAACAAGGACTAAGGCCCTAACAATTCTTCACTCTATTTTTCATAGGAGAGTAGAGCCCGAAAATCCCATATCTCCATGTTCAACTTAATTTGCCGCTAAAATACTTAATATGAAAACAGATTTACACTGCCGGGCCACAAATCACTTTCCTATGCTCGAGCCTCGAGTGTCCTGGCCCAGGATACACAACACTCACACACATACACACTCAGACAATCAGACATGGAGCAGCGGAGTACAGGACATTTGCATAATTGACCCATGCAGGATTCGCGCACCAACTGATTTCATTTACGATGCAGGACTGACCACCACACTGCAGGATGAGGTCCTGCCGGCTCTACTGCCGAACCCCCTACCATCGTAACGTATCCATGTCCTGGGCAACGTATGCTCGAGCTTTTACCCATTTAGGCAATTTACATTTATAGCCTGGCGCATGAGGTGCTTACGAGCTGCACAGGATGTGCCGCCATTGGCGGTGCACTGCAGTTCCTGGCCAAAGGGGGTATGGGGGGCTATGTGGCACGACAGTGAGTTGAAATTTACACCCGTTGCGGTTTTGGTTTTTGGACCCAGCCAATTTTAGCCGTCGTTGTTCGTTGCTGGCAGCCAAGTTTATTATGAAATTAGAACGCATGGCCGGGATTGGCCGAAAGGGGTGGCTTGCAACTGCCTCCCCCAGTGGCATGCCCCCTCCCTGCCGCTGCTGCTGCTGCAATGCAGTCAAAAAACTGGCACATGACATATGAACTAAGACCCGGCGCGGTTTTGTTGCCGCTTTGTTGTTATAGTTATACGTAGTTATTAAATTATATATATCGCAGTACTGGGCCCATAACAAAATCAACAGCAATGGAAGACCTCCTTTAAGGGGGGGAGTGTTTGCGATTATTGCCAAGGGAGATACCCATAAAGGGGGGATCCAAAATGGCAGACGCATTGAGAGTTCGAATAAATAGAGTTGGGATCTAGAAAGTGTATCTTTAATTATAAACCAGTCTTTGAGCTAATTGATTTCTGATTAACAATCTTGTAGTACAACTTTTTAAAACTACATATATTTTATTTTAATAGAAAACCTTATCAAATCGAACTGAAAATCTCACCGACTATGTATTATCTCAATGGAATCATGAAAATATAAACTTTATACCAAATCAATCTGGACAAACAATCATTACCCAGTTAATTGTGGAAACTGCAGTTATGGCCCCAATAATTTGTACAATAGCGTAAAATAATAATACCCCCATGAGGGAATAAAGGGGGGTAGCTTGTAATTACAAGTGGCAATTTAAATAGAATTTTTATTGTATTAAAAAGTATGTCTGGCGCTACTGATACTGCTACAGAGTGTTCTATTTATGCAATATGCATTCTAGTACACGTCCAAGCCCCAAAACATACCCAAATAGAATAGCCAGCGACAGTTTTGGAACTAAATCAGAATTTATGCTTTGTTTAAATGCTGTAAAAATGTCGCTGATTTTTATCGCATGGCAATAATTATAACAAAAACAAAACCAACACCAGCAACTGGCAATAAACTGAGCTCAGTAATAATAACTGTCTATATACAGACATATGTATATAGTATATGGTATGGTATAGAAACCAAGGCACTCATAGACCGCGTATTTAAACCGATTTTATGGAGCATTTAATTGTTGCTGCTTATGAACTACAGCAATAGATGTACAAGCTTAACAACCTCGTCGCACCAGCAGCGGCAGCGGCAAATTAAAAATGGTAACAAAAGGTTAACGTAAATTGTTAAAACTAAATTATACATATAAACAAAACATTTTTATGCGATTAAAATCGGAATTACACGCAACGTGCGTCGGCTCTTGAGAGGTATGGGGCGGGCGGGTGTCTAGAGGAAAAGTAAACGTGGCTTATACAGATACATATATGTAGATGTGTGTGGGCGGGAGGGGCAGACATGGTCTATGACTCGGGCATGACGTTAGCCATGTCTGGTGTTCTCCTCCTGCCACTCACTCCGTTCCACTGGAGGCTCCACCGCCGGAAAAGCAGCGCACGTGCTGGCATCAGAAACTATGCATTCAGAAGTAAAAGTTGCAGGTAATTTTCCATTTTCAAGTAACCATACCAACCAATAAAAATATATAGTAACTTCTATCAAGAAATATAAGAAGGAATAATAAAAATAGAATCAAGTATATAAGCTCTTTANAGCAATTTAATATTAATAAAAGAATGTAACTTCTATCAATAAATATAGAAAATATTATATTTAAAAGTAGAATCAACTATACCTGCTATATAAATATTAATAAAAAAATCTAGTAACTTCCATTAGGAAATACCACTCTTTTGAAATCCAATTGATCAATTGTTCTTATCTAATCCTCAAGTACTCCCAAAAATATAATCAAAATTGATATATTAACTCAGAATTTTCCATACCAATCATAGATTGCAAATTAAACTTTTTTTCGAAGAGAGATCTCGATTACCCCCCCTAGAGATAGAGCTCTATCCTTATAGGCCTCATAAAGATAAGTAAAATTCCATTTGATTTTTATGGTTTAGTTACCAAATTTCGTCACTAAAAGATACAAAAAATTTAAATTGGTCAGTTGCTTATCTCGAAATGGCCTAATTTTCTTTTCTTCAATTAATTTCAGCACAAAAATAACTCATTTATGAATGAAGTAATATCTTTTTCTGAGAACTGTTCCAACCTCCAAATAAAACTCAATTGTAAATCTTGAAAATGAATATTATTTATTGGCATTTGGGCCAGACTGGGCCGAGAACATATATCTCTGATTTAAGATATATAATAAAAATCTCATCAATATAAAAAAAAAGTAAAACCCCTTATCGATAGGTGCCACCTGTATCAGCTACAACTTCCTCAACCAATTGAGGCTGACACGAACTTATCANTAAATATAGAAAATATTATATTTAAAAGTAGAATCAACTATACCTGGTATATAAATATTAATAAAAAATATCTAGTAACTTCCATTAGGAAATACCACTCTTTTGAAATCCAATTGATCAATTGGTCTTATCTAATCCTCAAGTACTCCCAGAAATATAATCAAAATTGATATATTAACTCAGAATTTTCCATACCAATCATAGATTGCAAATTAAACTTTTTTCGAAGAGAGATCTCGATTACCCCCCCTAGAGATAGAGCTCTATGCTTATAGGCCTCATAAAGATAAGTAAAATTCCATTTGATTTTTATGGTTTAGTTACCAAATTTCGTCACTAAAAGATAAAAAATTTAAATTGGTCAGTTGTTTATCTCGAAATGGCCTAATTTTCTTTTCTTCAATTAATTTCAGCACAAAAATAACTCAATTATGAATGAAGTAATATCTTTTTCTGAGAACTGTTCCAACCTCCAAATAAAACTCAATTGTAAATCTTGAAAATGAATATTATTTATTGGCATTTGGGCCAGACTGGGCCCAGAACATATATCTCTGATTTAAGATATAGAATAAAAATCTCATCAATATAAAAAAAAGTAAAACTCCTTATCGATAGGTGCCACCTGTATCAGCTACAACTTCCTCAACCAATTGAGGCTGACACGAACTTATCATCGGTGATAAGTGCGATTACCAGTTGAGTTCCCAGAGCCGACAGCCTGACGTGACAATTCATCCATTTCGAGACCCAGACCCTTCAGCAGACATGACTGCCACGGAATTGGAAGACCGAAGACCGAAGACCGAATACCGAATCTTATCGCCTCTAAACCCCCAGAGCCCATTGAGATTTTCATATTCCGTGGCATTCTTTCGATGCCTCGTCTGGAAGTGTTTTGGGGAATTGCTGGGGGATCTCAGGTGATTTATAACAGTCAGAATTTAAATCGTAGTTTATGCACTTGGTATTGTTAAGAGCGCTGAGATATCAACAGAATAAATATGAAATGTATGATGATATGATCCCATAACTACCGATTGATCATCAGCTTCTACTTGCCATCTAATCGGAGATCTTCCACCGACTATGTCTTATTTTTCAAAGCAAAGTATCCTTTTGCTCTCCAAGAGATTGTCTGTCAGATTGTTTGGGTTGTTCTGTCAGTGACACCAACAACAACCGTGTTGGTTGTTCGTTGTTTTGGTGTTTTTTTTGGTGTTTTTTGTTTGTTTTTGTTCCTTCGCCCTCTGCGGTTCGTCGCTCGTGTTTGGTGTTCGCACCGTTTGTTGATCTGATTTTGGTTACAGGTTTTTAGTTTTCAGTTTTTTGGCAGCCAGCCGCTTACTGTCTCTTGGGCCTGGGCTTGTATCTTTATCTCAAATTATGTATCTGTAACTATCAAGAGCGCTATCTGCGAGCTATCCGCTATTTAAATACATGAACTGCTACTTAGGTAGTCGGTCGGCCGAGGGGCTTTTGACAAACGGTTTATTTTAGCCATATAGGCACTGGCCCGGCTCAGATCTGGTTAGATGCGTATCTCGTAGATATGAACTTATGAAATGCCATTGGAAAACCGATCACCACAAATATATTCAAAAATATTCATGTGGAATTAAGTCAGTCTGGGAAACTTTCAAGTTTTGCAGCTGTCTTCCTTTTTTTTCTCTCTTTTTGGCCAAGTTGAGCATCCTTTTGCCGGTTCACAGGTGCAGCAGCTCCACTTAACCCTTGAGCGCCAGAAAAAGTTTCTTTTTTAAAAGGGAGAAATCAATGCACTTACAGGAGGGCCTCTCTAGACATAAACTGTTAAAAAGAAAGTTAAATTATGATAAGAAATTAATATTTTAAGTAATTAGTTATCTAAAAATTCAAAAAAAATGTATGAAATAAAAATTTGGATTATGGAAGCCAAACTGTATCTGAAACTTTGCCGCTCACGTAGTATCTTCGACTTCCTTCTCGGCCACATGTGCGAACTTTCGGCGAGTGTGTGTGTGTGTTAGCTGTTTATGCGCAGCAGATGTACATGTGCGCGACCCCGGAGGAGCCAAGTTGCCAAGCCAAGTTGTTCAGCCGCGAAAATATACGAGCGCCATATTAATAATTTGTATCTAGATAGGGGCCAACTATCTTTTACTGTTCTGCGTTCACAGCTCGCAAAAGAAGCTGCGTTCTCTTAATTTCCAGCTGCTAATTTATGCAAATTTTGGTGGGGGTGGGGGCAGCCCCACCGCCGTCTATCTCCGTCTCAGTCTCGCTCTCACCCGCACCCGCATTGGGCATATAACTCAAAAATCGTCAGACAAATCTGCACACATGTTAAAGCCCATAAATAAACCACATAATCACAAACGGAACGATCGATGATTGTTGTCACTGCTTGACAGGGGGCGGGGGACTTCCAACAGAGAGAGAGAGCGGCAGGATGGGCTGCAGGGAAAGGAAAAGCGGCCAAGAGCGGAGCGAACAGACAACCAAAACGCAGGATAACCCACTCTATCTGTAGCTGTATCTGTATGTGTGTGTGTGTGTGTGTGTGTAGGCACCATGCCAAGTGCAGAGAGGCGTGCCACAGAGAGATTATTGAACGATGCACTCGAGCATGACGAGCGCCGACGGGGCCAACAAAAACAACACACACACACATACACACACAGACACAACAAATATGCAACTGCAACGCATACGAACAACAACCGGTTACCTGCAAAAAAACACGCCCCGCTCTCAAAGCGAAAGAGTGACAAGCATATTGTCCCGGAAGCCAGCTATCTTGCTCTAGCGCAAGCTTCAACTGCTTGACGGTGCGACCATCTTGTATATGCCACTCACACTCTCACGAAGGCCGGCCCTCGGTAAAAACGGGTTCTACCCCCTCTCTCACTTGGCCACTCTCTTCGGGCCAACAGTTTCCTGTTTGTGAGGCGTTCGTGTGCTCACCGAGAGGCGAGCCGAACGTGCTCTCGTGAGCGAAACGGCGGGGCATGTACCAACCGGGGAACTCATGTACCAACCGGGTTTACAAACCGATTTCAACTTTCAACGTGCTTCAACGTGTGCCGCGCTCGTCGCTCGTCGTTTTAACGTGTTTCTGCTGCGCCAGCGTTTGCGTTGCGTCTTTCGAAATTCGTATCGCGGCGGTTGGAAACTCCTCCATGCAAAGAAACCATATATTCCCAAAACAAGAAGAAAGCTCGAAACGCGTCGGCAAAATATCGAAGCTTAAAACCCAGTGTTTGAAAACCACAAAAGAAACAAAATAGTGTGACTAATAAGTGTGCTACAAAAAATGTAAGATCAAGTGCAAAAAAAACAAAAAAAATGCAAAAAAAATTATAAAGAAAATTGGAAAAGAAATGGGATTTTCTACGATAGCCTGGCCTCGTCATCCTCTCAGCGTCCTTATCGAGCGATCAGCTTTTTGGAATTTTATTAAAAAAAAATAAAGAAAAAGCCATGCTGACACAAGCATTGAAAAATCTGGCACTTGCGCTTATCAATTTATTGCTATCAACTAAGAAGCAACAACAAGAACCCCCGAAAAAAAAAAAATAACAAAGACATTTTTAATGAAAAGTAGTCCGATTGCAGTTATCGCCACTGCCGCGCACTGCTGCCGATACAGATACAGATAAATTGATTGAGTTTCGAACTCTCTGGCTCTGAGTGTGACTCTGATATTTGTTTGTTTTCCTTCCACCTTCGGGAGGTAACAAATTATGTTGCCTTATCGCCTTTCTGCAGCGCAATTGTCAATTGAACGATAGACATCTGGCGGATGGGAGGAGTATGTACCTCTAAGATACTGTAGTCCCCCGGTCCGAGTTGTATTATTAATTTTTTGGGTTTCTGTTTTCTAAGCAAATAGAAGGTGGTAGTCGAAACTCGAAAGTGAACTCTCCTCAGATAGTAATCTAATTTTTATTTATTTCGAAAAAAAAATAAATCAACGAGTGCAGTGCACACACGCGCGGGTCTCTAAACGCTATCTATTGCTGATAAAGCCTCCTCCCGGGGAAAAATAATTCCCCAATTCCCCAAAAAAATGTGGCTACCTGTTTAAATCAAGAGACTAGATAGGAAGTCTTAAAAAAGACTCTAATTGGGACCACACAGGTGACACCTACAGCACCTTCCCACACAGAGTATCTCAGAGATACAGATTCATCTCCCGTAGAGTCCTTTTGTAGAGTCCTTTTGTCTGTTTATGAGATTTGTGTAAACATTTTGACAATCCTGGAATGCAATTGCTGCTGTTTTTGTTTCAGAGACATGTTTATTAGATCCCCAGGGGCAGGGACACTACCTCGTCCATCAATCACCTCCTGAATAACAAAATATAATTAATTTTTTAGCGCCATAATAGTAGACACTTTTCAAGTCAAAAATCCAAAAGTCCAAAGCACTGACGATCGTAAATCAACTCACTACAGGTTATCCTGTATAACTGTACCCATAAAACTCAAAGCCATGGCCATAAACAGCCATAGCTGGGCGATAGGGGAGAGCGAGTGATAACGGCCCGGCTACCGTTAGAATCTTATCAACCAAAGAAGACGAAGAAGAAGCAGAGACCACCAACACCAACACCACAACTTTAAAAAAGAAATTTCTTAACTTACAGAGGTCTAGAGAGAAAAAGAAGTGGAAAGAAAAGGCCAATTATTTTGTGGCTAAAATGCGTTGTTGCCACTAAGAGAAGAAGAGATACTGAGAAGAGACAGAGACAGAGAGATATAGAAGAAGAGATACAACCTTCGTCCTCCCCCCGGTAGCACAGAAAAGCTTTCAAAATTATACTCGAAATGGATATGACCTCAACCGCGGAGGCTGCCGCTCGCAGCTGGTACGATAGTCCGCGTCTTGGAGGCGGCGGCGGCGGTGGAGCCAACTCCGGCGGCAATGGGGGTGGCGTCTCACCGATCGGCCAGTCCAACGGCCTCGGATCCGCCGGCAGCAGCCTGGCCCACAGCCATCACAGCCTCTCCAGCGGCGCCAGTTCGGCGGGCAGCAGCGTGGGGGCGGCCCTAGGCGGCGGCGGCGGCTCCGGCCTGGACACCAGCGACATGAGCGCCTTCTACGCCCTCGAGAGCAACGGACACCACCGGCGCTACTATCCCAGTTATCATCAGCACAGTGAGTATTTGTTTATAATCGTATTTTGAGGTTTAAATATCTTTTTATTTTAGAGATATTGTATCTTGAAGATGTTTTAGAGACAAAAATAGATGTTTTAAGATATAAGTTATAGTTTTAAGATATAGTATGATATATATCTGATGTATATCTTGTGGGAAAAAATATCAGAGAGTTTCAGTCTTGAAAACCAAGTAATTTCTTCGATAGATAATATCTTATATGGTATGATATAGTTCTGGTTCAGAACTCCGANGAAATAATTCGAAATAATTTGTAGGGAGGGAAGTAATTTCTTGAAGGAACTATATCTTATTAGCTATAGCATGATACATATCTGATATATTCCTGATCCGAATCCCCAAATACTTTGTAGAATAAAGTTTCAGAGAGTTGCTGTCTTGAAACCTTTACGATTTAAGATATTTTTAAAGTAATTTCTTGAAGATATAATATCTTATCTTCGATAGACATTAAACAGGTTTATCTGAATTCTAAGCTTTACTATGAAATATAAAATGTTTAATTATATAAATTCCTGATCAGAACCCCCAAATTCTTTGTAGAGAAAAGTTTCAGAGAGTATCAGCCTTAAAAACCAAGTAATTTCTTGGAGAGACAATATCTGATATCATTAAACAGGTTTATCTGCTATAATCTATAGTTATAAGCTATAGTATGATATATATAATATATAATCATATATATTTCTGATCAGAACCCCCAAATACTAAGTAGAAACTTTCGATTTATGCTTTTTTTTCGAGTAATTTCTTCCATCTTTTCCCCATTTTATTCCCTCCTGGACATTTGTTCTAATGTCATTTCTAATGCGTTTTTAATGAATGTATTTTGGCGGGGAGTTGGCAGTTGGCGGGGGGATAGTTGCCGCACCACAGTGGTGCTAGTGGGAGAGTGGGGTGGGACGACTGCTACCACCCACAAATCGATTGCTTCGCGCCTTTTTTGTGTTGCTGAGTGAGCGTTTCCTGTTGGCCGTCCTGAAGGGGAGGGAGTCCTAGTTCTAGTCCTAGTCCTGATAGAAATCAAGGGAGCTGTTGTCCTGCAGCGTGATTTTATCCTTAAAACATGGAATTAAATCGGAAGATAAAGCCCAATAACTAGCTACTTAAGGGGAGTTCTCATTCTATTCTCTAGATTGTAGAGTCTAGAGTTTGTGGAAAAAAGTTGAAATATTTCTTATAACTCTATTATCTGTGAGAACTATTCTTCGTTTCACTTTCCTCCTAATGGCTGAAAGAAAAGAAAATGATCTCGGCTCATTAGTGGAAAAACCCACCAGATGACATTATTATTATTTATTTTTGTTTTTTTTTTTTTTTGGCAAAAGTCCAGTGCCAGTGCGAGGTTCACACGCCTCCAAAAATGAAAAATAAAAAAAACTGAAAAAAATTTCCAGTTCCGCTAAGTTAATTTTCAATTTGAGCCACCGTTGTTGGCCGGGCTAAGAGTCAGAGCCCAGCTCGCTGCGACTGTGACTCTCTGCTGTCAGTTTTGACAGTTGATGCCCCAAACCATTTTCACTTGCCACTTACCATTGCCAGGCCCATTGTTGCCGCTTTTTTTTTTGGTTTGGGATTTGGCTTTTTTCTGCTTTTTTTGTCATTTTTTTTTTTTTACTTTTTTTTTGGTTTGCATTTTGACAGTTCCACGTAAAACGCAACGAACACCCAAACGTGACATGCATCGATGCGGCATGGTGGCTGAATTTATTTCCTGCTCTTCGAGTGTGCAAAATTTTAATTTAAAATTTATATGTAGCTGTAGCCCCCCTAAAGCCCCCCCTAAGAGGTAGGCTCTTTATCCGCTGGAATGTCTCGCTAAGTGAGGCTGTGCAACTGCAAAGTGATCAATCAGCTTGAATGGATCAGTCTCAGCCTTCTTGCCACAAAACTGTATGGTGTGCACTCCATACCCTTTGCATTTATGTTTAATTCATGTTATTCATATGCCGACTTTATTGATGCTTGATTTGATTCCCGCCGTAATTCATTCATGCACTCTGGACCCAGTCCCCAGTCCTCATTCCTCAGTTGGGATTCAAATCCCGCTCAACATTTGACAGACAGTTTGTCTGGATGGGGAGTGGATGTGGCATCCATTCGATACTCGATTCGATTTGATTCGAAAGAGTGGCATTCGCATCCATAACGACCGAAGCGTCGCGCCGGCGAGCACCTGTGGCGAGCGTTGATTTTAAAATTCATTAGTCTGCATATGTCAGATCTCGAGAGGGCTTAAATGGCTCGATATAGAGGGGGGGATACTGCCATACCACCAGAATACTACCAATTTAGTTGTCAATTATGAGTGGCCGGCCCCCGAGCTTAGTTTAGTGGCTGTCATTAGTCGCGAATTAAGCAACTAGGGCGGCACTCCGCGGGCCAGAGCCCGCTGAGCAAATGCAGTTTAATGGCCAACACACACACTAACTGATTTTTATTATAGCCAAAGCCATAAAGAGCCAGAAACGCCAACAAAAAATGCCAAATTTAAATTTCAAAAGCAAACATGCCGAAATTTTTTGGCAATAACTTTTGTCTGCCGCGTGACTCGCTTCGACTCTGGTACACAGTATGTGTGTTTGTTTAAATTTATTTATTTTTTTTAATTTATTTTTTAACTTGCCTGGCTCTCTTGTTTTTTTAGGAACATGTTTAGACATGTCAATACATGTTTGCAACATGATTATACCCTTTATCCGAAAGAGTATACCCATTTTTGTTTCAAAAATCAAGTATCTGAAGGCCCAAAGAGCAACCAGAATGCGTCGTCTCATAAATCTTGTTGATTATTTGTTTATTTTTTGCTCCGTCCGACTGCCAAAGCTCGAGCATAAAATTTATTTTTAATTACCACAGCAGAGTGCTTGAATATTTAACTCACAAGTGTATAATGCGATAGTATGGCATGGTGTAGAAGGGTATTGGATTATATAGTATGATTCGGTATATATCTGCAATTGGAACCATAGGGTCTATATAGTCTATAAGATACCCTCTCTATAGACCCACTATTGCCATTGCACTCGCACGCAGTGCAGAGCGAGAGATACAGATCCCCCCGATAGAGACAGAGCGATATCTGGGGGCTGAGGTCCAACTTTTAGATACTATTTGTGTGTGTCGTGCATTTTCATTTGTTGTTTGCAACTTTTTCGGCTTATCTGCTAGGCATGATCGGGCGAATGAAAACTTTTGGCTGCCCTGCCTCTCTCAGCTCATAATTTTTGACAAAAAAAAATGTTAAAAAATAAAATAAAATAAGCCTGTTCCCACAGGCCACTTAACGCAAATGTCACGCACAGTCCCCACAAAGGATATGCGGGCCCATTGAGGGGCCGTCCAGTCCGACACACACTCTCTTGGCCAGAATCCAAACTCCTGACTAGCCCAGGCCTTTGTTCCCTTTGACTTTGAGTTGAAAAGCTTGCCAGCTACCAGGCTACCAGGTGTTGCACTTGAAGCGCTGCCCGCTCATAAATTTTCATGCGGCCTGAGCCCGAAAGCGCACAAGTTGAAATTTCCAAGAAACTGCCAGCAACACCAGCAACAAGGAATATGCCTAGTTGCCCAGTTGCCCAGTTGCCCAGGTGGCTGGGGTTGGGCCGTAATAGTTGTTGCAATTTAGTGACTGCCACATAGGAGAGAGCAGGAGTGTGTGTCCACCATAGCGTGCCTCGCCGTGCCGTGGCTGAATCTCGGCGGCAAATCTTAATCCCGGTGCGCTGCTTTTCAGCGAACTGTGTGTAAGCGAGTGGATGGCCTATAAAGGTGAGTTATGGTATTGCGATTGAACAGCTGGGCCACCGCTGCGTATGATTGATATCCTTGACGAGGGCCTCAAAGTTCCAGCTTTCAATTTTCTTTTGATTAGAGTGTCGGTTTCGAATCGCGGCACATTAATTGTGACCCAAATTCCGGGAAGCATTCCTTACATCGTACGATCCATTGAGCGGCAGAGTTGAAGCGCCGTTGTGCCTCATCGTTGCATCGACAGTGGCCGGTCATTCATTCAACCAACCGCCCGCGTAGCACATTGCCACATGTTGCAGTAGCTTCTTCTGTAGCTTCTGCTGCTGCTGGCGCGATGTTTTAATTAGTCGTGGCAATGCGAGCTGTCTTTGCTTAATTAAATGACATAATTATAAGAATGTGCTGGGGCATGGCCAGGCCCATCAGCCTACGCCAAAATGTGCAACATGCAACACGTGATGTCGTTGACATTGCTTCGCCCGGGATGCTTCAATTAATTTGCACTCCACTCCAGAAGTCTTTGCTTTGCTGTTGCACTCGTGCTGTTGCACTGTTGCACTGTTGCTGGTTCGATGTTGCAGTGTTGCTGCTTTGCATGCCATCGTTGAGGCAAAGGTGCCGCCACAATGTCCATTGTCCATTGCTGGACAGTGGCAGCGAAGCAACATTCCCATTGGCAACACGTTTCGCATTCTAATTTGACGTTCGCCGGGTTGCCAGTTGCCAGTTGCAAGTTGCAAGTTGCCAGTTAGCTGGCCAGTTACCTGGATAGTTACCTGGTTCGCCTAGTGTGAACAGCTGTCCTTCAATCACTATCAATGTCGCTTGTTGCCGTGTTGCATCAATCTGGCCAAGATGGCGACACTGACTCGCCTCCTTTGAAGTGCCTGCCGCCTGCTGCTGGCCCGCTTGCTTCTGGCGAACTGGGCCGGAAGTCTTCTCGGCCGTCTCGGCAGTCCAGTCCAGGCCTGTCATTTGTCAGCCGCCGTTTCCAGGAACTTGTTCCGTACAAACAATATCAGAGGTATGTATATTTATTCGCGAATCTTGCGGCGGTGGAGCATCATCAATAAGCCAGCTACCGGGCCTCGTTATTAATTTGTTAAATCAGAAAGCAGCTCCATGGCGATTTATTCCAACAGCAGCGGACAAAAGCTTACGCATCTGGCACGGCGGCAACATGTTGCTGTTTCTTGTGTTGCTGCTGCTGTTACTGCTGTTGTTGTGATTTGTCTAACACAGCGAGCGGTCAATATATACACTCCCCCTCTCTTATCCCAATGGGGGTACAACCATACAAAGCTGCATTCATTAATTTTGCAGCAGCAACAGGAGGAACAGAGCAACATGTTGCTGCTGCAACTGAAACTGCAACTGCCACTGGTAGCCAGGCAGCCAGGCAGTCTCTCCAGCCGAGCTCTTCACGATTTGTGAATGCAATTACAATATTGAATATTAGCGCATTGTTGCCAACTGCCAACTGCCTGGCTAGCCAGCTGCCCCCGCTGGTGGCAACATTTGTGTGCTGTGTGGCAGTTGCCGCTGCAGTTGCTGATAAATTGTTGCTAATACATTTGTGCAACCGTGTATTTGTGCCTTCCATTGCAGTGTCAAGTTTACAAATGACTTTTGCGACATTTCCAAAGATCTTTCGGGCCTGATCTCGGCGGCAAACTAAATCAGACACCCGAATCAGGCGAGTGGGGATTATTAATCAGACAGGGGAGTCATTGTACTCCCTAGCTCGAGGAGAGTGCTTCCCAGAAAGCCCCGAAACCCCAGGCCGAGGCCGAGAGTTCAACTATTAAACTAGAACAATCTTACCGAGAATTGGTGGCCGGAGACCACCTGTAATGGCTCTTGAAACAAATGACGCCTCTCTAATCAACATTTGTCAATGTTCGTTGTCTTCGATGAGTTTTTTTTTCAAATAAAACCAGTTTAATAAAAAACTAAAAAAAGGCTTGGTAGAATTTCTTGAACTTCAAAGCGATTTCAGAAATATGTGTCGCAAGAGACGCCGCCAAAAATTTGTTGGCCATCCGCGTGCAGAATCCTTAAAAGCAAAAAAGAAGGAGATCCTCAAGAAAGGAGCTTCGGAAGCAACATCACGACTTTCGATTCGTTTTGCAGCCTTTTTTGGGGGGCAGCCGCGAAACTGTTTAGCATAATTTTTAGCATCGGGGCATCATCTTTTGTTGGCGGCGCGTGTGTTTAATAAAATATTTTATTAATATGCGAATATGCCATCCGAATCCGAGTCGGAGACGGAGTCCGCGACGGAGTTGGAGGTCCAAAGCTACAAAACAGACTCACAGTCCGAGTCGAGGTCGCATCAATTGAATTTCTCAAGTTCGGGTTGGAGCGGCCTGGTGGGGCCTGGGCCTTGTGGCTTATGAATTTATGCAACGTTTTCCCCCAAGTTGGGCTCTTTTTTCTCTTTCGAGGAGGCATTGTTTGTTTTTTGGCCCTTTGTTGTGATAAATGTCAACGCGTTCTTATTTATGACATGTGAAACAGCGCCTGCTGGTGGTCTCTGCTCTGTTCCCGGGTCCCTGGTCTCTGGCCCACTCTGGTGGAACTTGCAACATGGCAGGCGATCGGCTTCGCGCGATCTTTGAGTGACCAAAAATGGTTCTGTCTTATAAAAACTTGTCAATTTTAATGATTTCGCTGACGCTTCGAACTGTCATAAGTGCGCCCGCAGGTATTTCTGGCCCAGGATTCGGATCAGGAGTGTCCACTCATTAGTTGGAGCAGGAGCTGAAGCCAGAAAAGTCAAGAAACTGTCAGCCTTTTGAGTGACACGACTGCATTTGCATAAGTTGCAGCAGTTGCAGCATTGCGTGGCAAGGATTCCAGTTCAATGCACGCGCCTTTTTGTGCCACCGAAATGCCAACTGCAGCCGCATTATTAGCATGTTTCACCCACCACTAGTGGCACGGCTAGTGGCACTGCCACACAACCACCGGCAAATGGCCACAAAAATGGCGAACATTACGACCTGACCCCGGGACCGACTCCCATTTCTCGGGCCGGGCTCTCGGTCTCTCGGGCTGGGTTTCTTGTCAACATGTTTTCCCACTTTTTCTGCTGTGTTGGCTGTGTGGCAGCCGCATTGTGGCACGTATGCAAAAGACACCGGGCCACGTAATTCACACGTTGCCCCAAACAAGCTGGCTTTGTTTTTGTTTTTTTTTTTTTTGGGTCGGAAGCTTGGCATTCCACTCTCATCTCCAGCTCTGGTAATACTTCAATTATAAAGCAATTAATAGCCCAGAGAATGCCATTCCTCGAAGAATTATTGTATATATTTATTATTTCTCTGACGGCACAACCGAATGCGTTGTGCAACATGAAGTGGCATAACTTACAAGCGGCTGCTGCTCCAGCTACTCCAGCTACTTGAGTTATTAAACGCATTATCATAAATACAATTGACAACTTATGACTAATGATAAGCTGGCATGCAACGCAGCAGGCAGAGGAGGCACGGCAGCGGGCCGGCAGCGGGTTGCAAATAAAGTGTTAATAATATAGATGGCGGTGGCAGTGCAGTTTGCGCTTAATAATGCAGCCTGCCTCTGGCTGTCAGTCTCTCAGTCTGTCAGTCAGTCAGCCAGCCAGTCAGTCAGTCAGTCCTTGGGGCAGTCTTCCAGTCAGTCAGTCAGTCAGTCGGAGTCACGCAACTGCAGAAAAAGCAAAGAAATAATTAAAACAAACAAGCGCGCAAAATTATCTCAGCTTTAAAGAGGTATAGTTGAGGTATAGGGAGAGAAATTGAGATACTTTTTAAATCTTAAACTACACTTCTTGAAACATAACATAGTTCCGAAAGAGTCTCTAAGATGCAAGCCCAAGAATAGCTGCCTAGAAAGGCTTGCTATTATCTTGGAAATTAGCTTAGAAATCCCTAATCCTTATACTAAATCCCCCTTATAACTAAACCCCCTTTTCTTTCTCTGCATCAACTACAACTATCAAGGTGTCTTCAAGCTGAAACTGACCTACCTGCTGAGCTCTCGCTCGCCGCTCAGCGGTGGTGGCAACAAAAACTGGAATCCGTTATAGTTTATGGCCCGCTTGCTGGCTGTTTCTGTTGCTGTTGCCACTGCCACTGCTAGCTGCATAGTTTTTTTTTTTTTTTTAAAACAATTTCCAATTTTGGAGCAGGTGTAAGCAGCGTCGCCGAGAGACACTTGACCGCATTTTGGAGCCACGCGCCTACAACAGCAACATCACATCGCATCACCCGTTGAGCAGGTGAAAAGTCCTTGTTTCTTGAGGGTAGCTCTGGCTATAAATTAAGCCACCGCCTGCAGACATTGTTCCTTCAAGGGGTCAGAGTGGTCTTCAAGCTGCAGGATTCCGATGATTGATTGTCGGCTGGCAGGATGGCTGACTAGCTGGCAGGAAGCAGCTGAACTCTGAGCTCTCAAGCTGACTTAGTTCCTTGGAAAAGTGCTTGCCGGATGGAGAGATGTCCTTGCCGCTTTTCCACTCATTTGCGGATTTGATTTCCCTCGATTGATAACGCCCTCCCTCCCCTTTACTTCGCACCCCTAATCCGAGTGTGAATTTAATTTACCAAAGAGCCATCCTTTTTTTTTCAGTAGCTCTTCCTTATCTCGATGAGTGTATCCTTTTTCCATTATCCTCCCAGAGAGCAGAAGAGCACTGCTCTACTCCTTTGTTGTCCTTTCGAATTCAAATGATGCTCTCGAATAGATGGCCGATAGCTGATAACTTCTCCCGGAATGACAGCTGATGCATTTAACTAATTGAAGAGGACTTGGCATAGTTTTGATTCACCGCTTGGAGGATGTCATCTCCAAGTGGCCACTGTCCACTGGAGGACAGGCAGGTTCTCTGCCTACGTTGCTGGCACATTAATTATGTCATTCACGTCGTCGTGGTCGTTAAGCGTCAGCTTCGATTGCAATTAAAAGGCGCTTTAAGCCCGGCTTTCCGACCAGGCCAACAGAGAGAGCGTCGAGCGTCGAGCCTCGCTGTCAAACGCTTTTAAAACGCCAAGAGCCAAGAGGCAAGAGAGAGGCGGCTTTCGGGGGCTTTGATCTGTCAGTTTGAAGAAATCAAGCTCAGGCCCAAAAACTTCAAAATGTTTTTCGGCTTTGGGTTTTATTTCTTTGTGTAGAACGTGTCAGAGCCAGGCTCTGACTCTGGCTCGTGTTTGTGGCCTGGAGACGAGCTACTACTACCAAGGGCAAGATAACAAAGCCGGGCCAGCACGAGCTTTGCATACAACAACAAAAAAATGTCGTTCTTTTTGTTTCAAGTTTGCAACTTTAATTGCTGTGTACTCTCGGCTTGATTTATTAGCGAATTGTCTTAAAAAACGAGTAAAAAAATACCTGGTTGTGAGTCAGAGCCGATTAACAGCATCTGGTATCTGCCACACCATCGGCCATCGGCACTCGGCACTCGGGATGCCAATTAGAGAACGCATCGGACATTGATTTGGCAACTGGCTGAAAGACGCAGCCATCCCGGTGTGTAATTTGGCATGACCAATGCTATTATTTGGCCCGATCTCCCCGAAATTACACAACCCTCAGATGACGACTTCNTCGCTGTCAAACGCTTTTAAAACGCCAAGAGCCAAGAGGCAAGAGAGAGGCGGCTTTCGGGGGCTTTGATCTGTCAGTTTGAAGAAATCAAGCTCAGGCCCAAAAACTTCAAAATGTTTTTCGGCTTTGGGTTTTATTTCTTTGTGTAGAACGTGTCAGAGCCAGGCTCTGACTCTGGCTCGTGTTTGTGGCCTGGAGACGAGCTACTACTACCAAGGGCAAGATAACAAAGCCGGGCCAGCACGAGCTTTGCATACAACAACAAAAAAATGTCGTTCTTTTTGTTTTAAGTTTGCAACTTTAATTGCTGTGTACTCTCGACTTGATTTATTAGCGAATTGTCTTAAAAAAAACGAGTAAAAAAATACCTGGTTGTGAGTCAGAGCCGATTAACAGCATCTGGTATCTGCCACACCATCGGCCATCGGCACTCGGCACTCGGGATGCCAATTAGAGAACGCATCGGACATTGATTTGGCAACTGGCTGAAAGACGCAGCCATCCCGGTGTGTAATTTGGCATGACCAATGCTATTATTTGGCCCGATCTCCCCGAAATTACACAACCCTCAGATGACGACTTCATATACAATACTGAGATACAAAAGTATCTTGTTGTCGTTGGCGCAAAAGTGTGAAGTCTGGGCAAGAGATCGGGAAAAGCAATAACCACGTTTGATTGAGGCATTGGAGGTCCCTCCCGAAGGAGGGATGTCTCTCCTGTCTCAGACCCTGCTGCCTCCGATGCGGCAGCCACTAATTTCTATAATCAGAGACACGTACATATAATATCGCCACTAAAGCACTGTTATTAGGATAATCAAATGGATATTATCGCAGCCAGCGATCGGAGCATCGATCTTGTTCTCTAACTTGGCTTTCCCAACCTTCTAGATACTCTGTTTTTGGGTTTAAGAGAAGGTTTTTAAACAAAAAACAGAGTAAGAGTATAAAAAGTCTTTTAAGCCAATGGTCTATGGCCTAATCTATCTTGGTGAGCAATGAACTGACCTACTGTTGGCCAAAACCAGCTTGAACTGATCCCGAGATGCGGCTGCTGTGGCTGTTGCTCTGCTGTTGCTACCTCTGCTGCATAATCAAAAATAATTTCACATACAAACAAGCCCCGAGGGCCAGTTGCCTGGTTGCCAGTTGCGAGCGAGTTGGGGAGCTGCTGCAGCCACCAATATTAATGATAATAATAAGAATAAGTGCGCCCCAAACAATTGCAACGTACCACGACGTCCTGCCACCCGCTGGTAGGATATGGGTATCTGTCCGATCCACTGGATCTGGGATCTGGGGATCTGGGGATCTGGGATCGATCTTGGAGAGCAGCATTAACCGGCAGCATTGGCGCACATAAATCTCACTTGGTGTCTGCTAAATTATACACTGCCAGACATTTAGGCTACACTTTTAAGCCAAGCCGGCCAAAAAGCCGGCCAGAGCCAGCCCGAGCCAGCCCGAGCCGAGTCGTTGATCGATCTTTTTAGCTTTGGGACAAAAGTTTAACGCGATTGTTTATGATACAAATTAAACAATTTATGACAATGCAGAAGTCCCAGTCTCTCCTTTTATTCTCTATGGTCTTGGCCATATGCAAAGTTGGCCCGAAGGCCGCAAGCGTCGAATGGCGGTGGTGGTCAGTTGCTTTTTGTTTTTTTTTGTTGCAAGTTCTGAGGCGGCTTATGCTACTCTCCCCTGAGCTCTATCCCGGGTGTTTCATAAATTATAACTCAGCTTTTCCGCAAATTTGCGCGGCAGCCGTAGCGGCTTGGTCTTGGGCTTCGGACTTTGAAGCAGAAAGCACGTCATTTATTACGAATTTTGATCGCTTCTGGTGGCAGCAGCAGCTCAGTCACCCAGTCGCTCAGTCGCCCAGTCAGTTAATCTTCGTTATAAATTTTGGCCATAATTGATTTAATGCGAGACTTTATTAAATTCTTAATCGTTTATATCGCTTCTTGTTGCAGCATCCCGCATGCCCTCCACCCATGCCACGCCCCAGGTATGCCGGCCCCACTTCCACACCCCGCTGAGTCCCTGGCTGACCAGCGAGCACAAGTCCTTCCCGCCCGCCAGCGCCTGGAGCATGGGCCAGTTCGCCTGCCCCCAGGAGCCCCAGGTGGAGCACAAGCTGGGCCAGATGGGCCAGGGCCATCAGACGACGGCGGCCGGCCAGCACTCGTTCCCCTTCCCGCCGACGCCGCCCAAGGACTCCACGCCGGATTCCGTACAAACCGGTCCATCCGAATATCAGGTAAGTTAGTAGGCTAAGATTAGAGATATTTAAAGTCAAAAAAATATTAAAAATATATAATATATATCTATATCTTTGTCTCTTCTCCAACAAGGCCGTGATGAACGCCTTCATGCACCAACAGGCCACGGGCTCTACCTCACTGACGGACGCCAGCTGTGCGCTGGACATCAAGCCCTCGATCCAGAACGGCAGTGCCAGCGGCTCCTCCGGCACCGGACCCACCCAGTCCTCGGCGCCGAAACAACGCGAAGGTACTAGCTCTAATCCCAGCTCCAACTCCAACTCCACCAGCAGCCAACAGCAGCAGCAGCAGCAGCAACAGCAGCAGCAGCAACAGAGCAGCGGGAGCAGCAGCAACAGCAACAACACCACCAGCAGCAACAACTCCGCCTCGTCCGCCGCCGCCGCCGCATCCGCGAATACGTCCTCCAACGGACTGTTCGATGGGACGGCGCAGGCCCACTATGCCTCCAACAACGGCAGCGGGACGAGTGGCGGGGGCGGTGGCTCCGGCGGCTATGACAGCTCCAGCTATGCCTCGTACCACCATGCGGCGGCGCACCACCAGGCGGCGGCAGTGGCGGCGGCCAACATGTTCCAA